>CAXITT010000308.1:523257-535193 GCA_964033795.1 Lymnaea stagnalis | reverse complement strand
CCCCCCTGGATTGATTGGATAACAATTTTTTAGACAGAAATAGACAAAAAAATTATCAAAGTAAAGAGAAAATAAAGAGAAAGTAACTAAGCTGATGTCCTGTCCGTTCGTTCACCATACAAATACGCTACAGTAAATTAAAACTATATTAAAACATTACAAAAAAATTTTTGCCCCCCCCCCCTGGAAAGTTAATCGATTTTTTGCCCCCCCCCCCGCCCCCCTAGAAAGTTTTCTGCGGGCGCCCGTGGTATTCCCGAATCTAAAAAATAAACTCTTAGGCACACACAAGAATTTTGAAGGGTTTCATCTTGCGATTCGACCACCCTCTTCACCGACTGAGACCCGTCGCAAAATGGCGCCCTGGGGGGGGCATGAGATTCAAACCCTGGAGGGCGCATACTCAGATTAACGTGTATGCCAACCTTACAGGTCCAACATCCGGGTTGCATTTCTGTTATTAGGGTTCGTGTTGAGGTGACGTAATTTTGTTTCGTAAATGACCTCTTTATAGTAAGACTCTAATTTTCTGGTGAGTTGTCAGAGTTTTACGGGTTGGGGGGGGGGGGGGGGGGGGGGGAGGGAAGCAACAACAATCTTTACCTCCATCAATATCAAGATTGTGTAACACTGGCTGTAGCCGCCGTTGTTGATATTCTTCTATTATCAATTTCGCTTAATAGCAAGGGGATTTAGCAGTATACACAGTATTTGGGATTTACTTCGTGGCACCATACTTTGAATACTTTGAGATTTTTCTAAAATTTAGCACAGGCGATACTTTGTGAAGAATATTTTTTTTTTTCATTAAAACAAAATTTTGGATAAAATCATCAGGTATCACTCTTAATTTAAATAGTAATGTTAAAAACAACAATAGGTTTATAAAATATAAAAAAAATGTTGGTGTCACTATAGAAAGTAATGTTTACAGGGTGTGTTTTTGTTAAGAATCACACATATCACCTCTTGAGTCCTGAGGCGTCTCGGAAAAGCGCTTATCAAACTGTATTTTTGCAGTGTTTTGGTTTGTTTATCTGTTTGTGTGTCTTTTTGTTTTATGTAAGACAATTCCAAGAATACCAATCAATGAAATCCACCGTCTAGACAAAAATACATTGCCTCGAAACCAGGATGTCGACCCGTCTGAATCCATGTGCAGACAGAAGTCGCCACTTCAAGCCGATGATAATTAACTTTTTGCAGCACGCAGACAAAGGGCCACTACCGGATGACACCGTGTCATTGGGGCCGGTGTCAGATGACAGAGTCGTCGTTTCTGTACAGGCGGATGAGATTCATAGAAATTGGTTGTTTGTGAGTTGCCAAAACATGACGGTCTGAAAAAGCTCATCATGACGTTAGAGGTACTTTTCCCAGACGTCAGACGTACTTTATATTGACGTCTAGCCATGCTTCATCACAGGGGCTGTGATGTTATGGGATGTGATGTTAGGGGCTTTCATTTTAGGGACTGTGATGATAGGGGCTGTGATGTTAGGGGCTGTCACGTAAGGGGCTGTGACGTGATCGGATGTGATGTTAGGGGCCTTCATTTTAGGGGCTGTGATGTGAGAGGCTGTAATGTGAGAGGCTGTCATTTGAGGGGCTGTAATGTGTGGGGGATGTGATGTGAGGGGCTGTTCATGTGTGGGAAAGTCATGTGAGTGGGTGTCATGTAAGAGGACGTCATATGAGGGGTTGTCCTGTGAGGGGCTGTCCTGTGAGGGACTGTCATGTGAGGGGCTGTGATCGGAGGATGGAGGGGAGTGGGGTAAAGCTGTGGACGTGGTACCTCAGGTCCTGGGGAAATGTCAGACAGGAGGAAAGCCTCAAAGGGAACCAACTCATTCTGTAGCATTTCATTAAAGCGCCGACCTTTGAAATCGTCACGTTCATGTCAACAGCAGCACGGCGTTGATTGGTGGCCGTCTGAGCATGCGCAGACCACGTGACTGTGAAACCCTTTGTTTCGGTGATTAGTTTTTCATGGTGAACAATGTTAGCATAATAATAATAATAATTAGTTGTCTTATATAGCGCAGTACCCCAGCCTAGGGCTAAGGTTGTCATCTTAAGAGCATCTGTGGCCGTGGCTAACATGATCATTACAATAAAATAAAAATATAAAAAAATTACCACTATTTTTATCCAATGTCTAATTCTATTGAGTGTCATTTGAAACACGGGGCGCAGCAGCATTCTAACTTAAATAACAAGCTTTTATGATTTTTATTTTATTCCCCCCCCCCACACACAATTTTAAGGAAAATGTGTGTTATCAAACCTTGTACGTAGGTAATTAGCCTCTAGTTGCTTATTTCCTGGTCTAATTAAGAAATTTCAGACATTATTGGACTTATTTCCTGGTTTAATTCAGAAATCCAGGCATTATTGGACTTATTTCCTGGTTTAATTCAGAAATTCAGACATTATTGGACTTATTTCCTGGTCTAATTTAGAAATCCAGGCATTATTGGACTTATTTCCTGGTCTAATTCAGAAATTCAGGCATTATTGGACTTATTTCCAGGTCAATGTGAGACATTAATGACTATATTCCCTGGTCAAATTGAGACATTGTGGACTTATTTCGCGAACCTGGTCGAATTCAAACATTATTATTAGATTTATTTCCTGAACTAAAACATGTAACTGTTTTGAAGCAAGTGTCAAATCGAAAGAACAAGAGTTTGGCCGCGTCAGCAAATGCCCCGACACCCAACAGCAAGGGAGGCAAGCGATGGCTATTTGAGCGGCACTGGCTCTTGGTGTATCCACTGTCATTGTAGGCCGGTGACATTCGATCGCCCGTTTCACAGTCGCCGGCTCGCCAGTAAGACAAGGACATTTGGTCCTGGTTTATGAGGGACATTTGAGCAGCTGAGGTGTTAGGGCCCGGGACCCAGCACTCCACAACCCCTAAAGTATAATCGTATAGGATTTACATCTAAGCCACGAATTTTTTTTTTTGTCAGTGATTTTTGTGCCAGGAATGTCTTTGAACTTTGATCCCTCAATTGTTAGGGACATTTGAGCAGCTGAGGTGTTAGGGCCCGGGACCTAGCACTCCACAACCCCTAAAGTATAATCGTATAGGATTTACATCTAAGCCACGAATTTTTTTTTTTGTCAGTGATTTTTGTGCCAGGAATGTCTTTGAACTTTGATCCCTCAATTGTAAAAAAAAAAAAAAAAAAAAAAAAAAAAAAATGTATATATATATATATATTTTTTTTTTTCTCGTTTCTTTGATTCACTTACAATTTACTGTCATCCGCCTGTCAAAACTATTGACGTCAAACATTTACTGATAGCGTTCTACATTCTACATTTTTCAATGGTTGAAGCTTAAAATGTTTCTTAACTTGATGAGCATGTACAATTATTTTGTTCCTTAGCCTAAGATATCAGCAAATGATGAACAGTATATACAATGTAATTATCTTTCCAAAACTTTAATTTAGAAATAAACTTTTAAAAAAAATTAGTATCAGGTCATTCAGTTCTACTAACTTATATTTAGTTTGACCATGTATTCAGCGGCAGCATATGCTTTAAACCTAGCCCCTTAGTATTGGCGAACACAATGAATTTTAAAAAAAAAATTGTTTCATGAATAAAAAAAAAAATCTAAAATGATTAAATGTGTTATATCTATAGTTTCAAGTTATTTTTTTCTAATGTATAAATCATCAGTAATAATTCAGTATGTATGTATGGCGGTGAAATATAGCGCCGTGTTGCACAGGGCGCGGAAAATAAAATTCCCAGACGTTATCACTATCACTAATGGTTGGGATTCTTTTAAAGTGTGTTAGTCGAGTTCATGTTTTGTCAAGTAACTTCAGTAGACGGATTGCCACCGCCATGGTTTACCAGGTTATTTCCAGGGCTGCCACACCTTGGGAATTTCCCCAAGATCTTGGGCATTCATTACCCCTTCCGAGACCAAAACTCACTTTTTTAAAAAAAAATTCCCGAAGATCCTTTAAAAAGAATCATATATTTTCATGATCTTGAGAAATCTTGGGAATTATTTTGACAAAATCTTGGGAATTAATAAAAATTGAGTGGTAGCCCTGGTTATTTCTAAATTAGTTTCCAGTAATACACGTAATGACAAGGTCTGCCAGTTTTCATCTCTAGAGTGTATGATTTTACTCCGAGTGCTCGATGAAAGCGCTCTGTTGTGTTGAAATATTTCTAACGTTTCTTTTAATACACTGCGACGACGGGTGAATCAGTTGCGCTGTCATCATAGACTAGAAAAAGAGGGTGCAATGTGGCAATACACGTGTGGCCTTTAGGGTAATTTTTGCCGCTTTTCGCCAACGAGTCGCCATACAATAGACTCGAACGCAATTAATTTATTACATTTAGTTACTGCCACCGGCCACAATCTGTTGGAACGAAATCAGTGTTTAAGAAAAATGCCAAGTTTATGGGACCCTTATTAGAAGGTTGTTTGAATTAAAGATTGTTACCCATAAGCATATATATGTGTTTATAGAGCTTGGGATAAGCTACATCTTTTTATCAAATGTTCAGGTAAGATTAGATTCTTTTATCATCCAAAGAAAACAAAATATTGATGTGTTATAAATCATTTTAATTATTAACTTTCAGAATATCTTCAGTATGCTTATTAACTTTCAGAATATCATCATTATAATAATTAACTTTCAGAATATCATCATTATATTTATTAACTTTCAGAATATCATCATTATATTTATTAACTTTCAGAATATCATCATTATATTTATTAACTTTCAGAATATCATCATTATATTTATTAACTTTCATAATATCATCATTATATTTATTAACTTTCAGAATATCATCATTATATTTATTAACTTTCAGAATATCATCATTATATTTATTAACTTTCAGAATATCATCATTATATTTATTAACTTTCAGAATATTATCATTATATTTATTAACTTTCAGAATATCATCATTATATTTATTAACTTTCAGAATATCATCATTATATTTATTAACTTTCATAATATCATCATTATATTTATTAACTTTCAGAATATTATCATTATATTTATTAACTTTCAGAATATCATCATTATATTTATTAACTTTCAGAATATCATCATTATATTTATTAACTTTCAGAATATCATAATTATATTTATTAACTTTCAGAATATCATTATTATATTTATTAACTTTCAGAATACCATCATTATATAATTTATTAACTTTCAGAATATCATCATTATATTTATTAACTTTCAGAACATCATCATTTTAATTTCAATTTAATAGTCTTTGACTGCATAAATATGAAATAACTAAAAAAAAAATAAATCTAAACATGGTTTCTTACAAGTTGTCTTTAGGCTAAGAGTTTCTTTACAAATTAGATTTGTTCCGTGTACAAAAATACAACACTGAAACCCCGTTCTTACTTTTAACAAATCAACTAGATTATATAGATACTATATAGTATCATCATGTTACTAAACAAATTCTATGATATGTTATATATACACATTGTTTAACTGTTTTTTTTATTTTCATGTATACTCTCAATCCCATCGGTAAGCAGAAAAACTACAAGTCGGAGCAACATAGGTGGAGACGAGGCATACAAGGGGAGGCTGGTGGAAGGAGGGGGGGGACGTCACATGACCTGGTTGTCCACTTGTGACAGGTTTACGGTTGTCCTAAAGTCGTGTAATGTCCCAGGTCCGGGTGACACACGCCCTCTCCAGCGCCAGCTAGGGTTACGGCAGGCCATCAGCGCCCGCCTTTATTTGCCAGCTCAACACTTCAACAGGGGAGGGAAGAACTTTGGGGCCTTTCGGGAGATCGGTGTTGGGTTACCCGGCGTCGCGGGCTTTTTCCCTGCCCCTCGCCAGCCATCTCGCGAAAGGACTAGCTCATTCTCACCCGACCGTCAGATGGAAGCGATACGGTGGGTGGGTGTGTGTGCAGCATTTGGGATAGATCAGATGAGCGAAAGATACGTTTTTAGAGATATCAGATGAGCGAATGATAAGTTTGGGATAGATGAGATAAGCGGAAATTAAGTTTGGGATAGATGCGATAAGCGAAAATTAAGTTTGGGATAGATGCGATAAGCGAAAATTAAGTTTGGGATAGATCAGATGAGCCAATGATATCTTCGAGACTGATCAGATGATAAGTTTAGGATAGATCAAATAAATGAATGATACGGTTTGGGACCACCAAACATCATGTTATATTAAAGTCAACTTTGGACAATCCTAGAGCCTAGTGGTCAGTCCTAGTGCCTAGTGGTCAATCCTAGAGCCTAGTTGTCAGTCCTAGTGCCTAGCTGTCAATCCTAGTGCCTAGCTGTCTATCCTAGTGCCTGGTGGGCTGTGTGACATTTTGGGTAGCCCACTTTCTGTAGGGCCCATTGTCTCTTTTTGTAAGGGACGAGTTATAGGCGAGCTAGTTCCGTGGAGATCGCCTCAAATTTTAACACTCAACGCTTCAAGCAAGATTGATTTTGTAACAGCTTGGGTCGTTGGGTCGAGTCCGCGAGTTGAAGAGCTCATGTTATCGTCAAATGACGAATTATTTAAAGAATGACATAGACTGACATAGATTATTTAAAAAATAACACAGATTATTTCAAGAATGACATAGATTATTTCAAGAATGACATAGATTATTTCAAGAATGAATTAGATTGACATAGATTATTTCAAAAATAACACAGATTATTTCGAGAATGACATAGACTATTTCAGGAATAACATATATTATTTTAAGAATTGAGTATATTATTTCAAGAATGACATAGATTATTTCAAGAATGACATAGAAGTAGAAGATATCCTGGATGGCCTCTTCTTAGACTCACATATGACTTGCAATATCAGATGGCATAAATATGGCATTCTATTAGTCTATATATATATGGCATATATATATATATATATATATATATATATATATATATTAGCATTTCCGTACCTACTGACCAAACTGGTCACTCACACCACCAGACACACACCTCAATGGTCACTCACACCCCCACACACCCACCTTCAAGAATGACATAGAAGTATAAGATATCTTGGATGTCCTCTTTTTAGACACACATATGACTTGCAATATCAGATGGCATAAATATGGCATTCTATTATACTATATATATATGGCATATATATATATATATATATATATATATATATATATATATATTAGCATTTCCGTACCTACTGACCAAACTGGTCACTCACACCACCAGACACCCACCTCAATGGTCACTCACACCACCAGACACCCACCTCAAGCATAAACGATATAGAGCTCTGCAGTCGACCGACCCGCCTCAACCAATCTCCACAAAGGAACCTTTAAAATAAAAACTCACTCACTCACTAATACCAACTCGCACCGTCGCGTCAAGTCTTAGAGCCCAAATTCTTTCAGCATGTTTCTGTGTTCCCCACGGAGCACTACCAGGTCGGTGACCACTGGTCAATTCAATTTTATCTCCCCACTGCCGCTATCTAACATCGGACCTCCAAAATCTGCTTGCAACAATCCACTTCCGTGTCATAAAAATTGCGAATTGTCCCAAATTCCGGGTCATACAAATTGTGACTAGTCCCAAATTCAGGGACGTATAAAGACGGTGACTTATTCTATTTCCGTCTCGTTTCTCCCATGTTCACTTCCACTGTCACATTCTCCCATGTCCCCCTCCACTGTCACATTCTCCCATGCCCCATCCACTGTCAAATTCTGCAATGTACCCTCCATTGTTACATTCTCCCATGTCAGCCTCCACTGTCACATTCTCCCATAAACCCCCTCCATTGTCACATTCTCCCATGTCACCCTGAACTGTCACATTCTCCCATAAACCTCCTCCAGTGTCACATTCTCACATGTCCCCATCCACTGTCACATTCTCCCATGCCACCTCCACTGTCACATTCTCCCATGCCCCCTCCACTGTCACATTCCCTCATGCCCCCTCCACTGTCACATTCTCCCATGTCACCATCCACTGACACATTCTCCCATGTCACCCTCCACTGTCACATTCTCACATGTCCCCATCCACTGTTACATTCTTCCATGCCCCTCCACTGTCACATTCTCCCATGCCCCCTCCACTTTCACATTCTCCCATGTCCCCATCCACTGTCACATTCTCCCATGTCACCCTCCACTGTCACATTCTCCCATGTCACCCTCCACTGTCACATTCTCCCATGCCCATGTGCCCCTCCACTGTCACATTCTCCCATGTCACCATAAATTCTCACATTATTCCATGCCCCCCTTCCACTGTCACATTCTCCCATGCCCCCCTCCACTGTCACATTCTCCGAGACCCGATCTCCACTTCGATTTGCGGCAACACTTTCTAATTAAGTCAACATAATTAATGTCCCCCCTCCCCCTCAGATGCCCCCCTCTGTTCAGCAGGGCAAGTCAGTGTTAGTTTTATCATCCTTGATTTTGTTTGCAGTCCGGACTAATCTTAAGAAGCCCTTGTTAAGACCCTGGTCGTGTACGGACCCCACTTCCCCACACCCTTGCTCGTCTGGACATAAATTAGCTGATAAACGTCAGGACCGCGGTGTGGGGGGGGGGGCGTTTGACTCCTAGCTTGGGTGTCATCCGTCCGGACCGAGGGTCGCCAGGAGTGCCGAAACTCGGGGGGGGGGAGGAGGAGGAGAATCTCAGAACACCATCGAGATGCCAGAGTGATTTAAGTATTTGATAGGACGCCGTAAAGCTGGATTACACTGGCTCCGGATGAAGTACCCCTACTTGGAGGGGGTAACGATATTAAAAGTACATAAAAGCTGACGGAAAGGGAAGAATTAATGTCCGAGAATGAACTGGCCGCTGACCGAAGGAGGTGACCATACAGACGGAAGTGTTAATGTGGAAGCAAAACACTTGAAGCTGACCCCGGGATGTTGTTTAGCCGGTGGGACACTAATGATAGCCCCCGCGTGTGTCAATTAAGCCGTTAGTTTTTTCGGTGTGTGTGCTATTGTGTGGGGTTTTTGTGTGTGCTATTGTGCGGGAGGGGGGGGGCAGGTTGTGACCAATGTTTCTGTACGTGTATCAATATCTTAAATACCGCCCGGGCAGACCAGGGATGTTAGGAGCAACCGTTATAACATTTCAAGGACAATGCTCCACCACCACCTACGCCCCCCCCCCCCACACACACACGGCATGTCAGACGTTCAATTTAGTGCTCAAGCTATTGATATTTATTCTAAAGCTATTATAGCCACGGCAGTGACTCTCAAACCAGCAAAAGAGGGCAACGAGATTTCAGAACGGACAGCCTGTCCCCCCAAAAATGGCTGAAATGACATCATGCGACACAACAGTTGAATGACCTGCTGGTCGCACATACAACGGTTTAGCATCCCAGCTCCAGTTATCAAAGAACAAGGTTTTTTTTCAATAAAATTTTTAATACTGTTAAGAATAATTCATTATTTAAATTTAATAATTAAGTTATCACAATAATAATGATATTAATCAGAGCCATCTAGAAATAAGGGGCCCTATGTCGTGAAGTGTAAAAAAAATTAAACAAATGATCAACTCTGCATGCATGGGGGGCAATCAAATGGCTGAGGGCGTTCAAGAGCCAAGGCGCGGTTCTCATTGTGGTAACAGTCATATAATCAAATCGTAATTATTGATAAGTGTAAGTGAGGCATCGTTATTATATGAATAGCATTGGTTGATGGAATTGAGTCAGTACAAATCAAACACAGCTAGCATTAGAACAGACGACTTAGTTTTACCGACGCGACGTTAACAACGGAGATGTTGTCGCCATACGTCTCAGGCACATACATTACAGTGAGGCCATCTTTAACCGTCCACAAAGATGTTTTGTGGGGAAACTTTTGCCTGTCGGTGGTCCACGGAACGCCACCGGTGCGCGAGCTATAACGTTTCCGGTCCGCACAACATGACTATTTATGGTCTCATAAAGACAATAGAATGAATAGGTCTGGCCCCGGCCCCTGGTTCATTTTTAGAAACTTGTCCACTGGTCTGCCAAACTTAAAATTTGGGAAACCCTAACCCTAAACCTAAACCCTATAGGATAAGCCCTAACCCTAAACCCTAACCCTAACCCTAAACCCTAAACCCTAAACCCTAAACCCTAAACCCTAAACCCTAAACCTAACCCTAAACCCTAATCACTAAATCCTTACCCTAAACCCTAACCCTAAACCCAAAACCTAACCCTAAACCCAAAACCTAACCCTAACCCTAACCCTAACCCTAACCCTAACCCTAAACCCCAAACCTAAACTCTAAACCCTAAACCCTAACCCTAAAACCTAACCCTAAAACCTAACCCTAAACTCTAAACCCTAACCCTAAACTCTAACCCTAAACCCTAACCCTAACCCAAAACCCTAACCCTAAACCCTAACCTTAAACACTAACCCTAAACCCTAACCCTAACCCTAAACACTAACCCTAAACCCTAACCCTAAACCCTAATCCCTAAGCGCGGTTATAGGGATTTAGTTTGTACACTGAAAACCCTACACACATGTTGAAAATGTCAGTCTCTCCCCCCCCCCCCCCCCCCCCCCAAACCCCAACGAAATAAGAAATGAATAATTAATTAATTATTTTTGTTTCCCGCCCCAGCATTACCACACGAGTTATTGAAGATAGATCGTTCAAATCATTAATATCACCTTGAGGAAAACAAGCAGGGGTAATAAGGGGAGAGACTGCAATCAGGTTAGTACAAAATAAAATGATTAAAACAGAGTAGGGTTAAACCTGCAAAAATAAACGCAACAAAACAGCGAACGTGCCGGCAGAAAGCCTTCGTCAGCGAACAAAACAACAGAAAAAAACGGTATAAAAATAAAAATAAGAAATAGCACTTAGCTGGTAAGTAGTGTCTGTGGGCAGCAATAGAAGTGTGAGGAAAACAAGCAATGGGATATTGGTGATTCATGAACATACAAATATTAATCGAACTATCAGCACGCCCACGGAAATAGAAACAGGGATGTCGCGAGACTTCCGGTAGCCATGTTCCAGCGCGGTTGTTGGACACCGGGTCAGC
The DNA here is from genome assembly GCA_964033795.1 of Lymnaea stagnalis. Lineage (NCBI taxonomy): Eukaryota > Metazoa > Mollusca > Gastropoda > Lymnaeidae > Lymnaea > Lymnaea stagnalis. The sequence goes on along the minus strand of CAXITT010000308.1, from coordinate 524,098 downwards.
TGATCGCCCAAACAACGCCTGCTAATGAAAGTGTCACCAAGCTAAAGACCTTCATTAGTCCCAGCTAACGACCAGCGGGCTTTAAGTTTGTCACCGTCACAAGGCATCACCGGGACTCCACCATCTTCAATCCCCTACAACCCCCTCCCGCCACCCCTTTACTTCACCAGCAAGCAGCGTAGCTGACGATAGTACAAGGGGGTGCAATCCGGAAGCTAAAGGGCAGATAATTGCATGTTTACGTTATCTGGCAAGCTGAAAGGAAGTTGTGTTGACTTTTAATCTAAAGGGACGCTGGGAAAATCTTCTGAGAAGCTTGCGCAACCGTCCCGGGGACCACAAGAAGCTTTTGGTGACAGACATGTCACTAGAACTGGCAGCGGGAGGGGTGGCAGACTGGACGAACTCAACCAAACAGTCCCTCCCCCCCCCCCCCCCCCCCCCGTCTTAATGAGAATTGTCTTCCTTTTGTTGTCTGCCCAAAGTGACGAGGAGTCTGTCTGTAGTTGTAGGCAGGAAAAGATGCCAGTGAAAATTGATTCAGAGCTATGTAGTGTAATCTTTGCAGTCGGGTTGGGCGTGGGGGGCAGATGTAAAGATTGAAAATATTAAAAGCAGAGCAGTGATCTAGCACTAACTCTGGAATCATTATTAATATATCATTTGGGATTCGATCATTCGAGACGGAATGATGTTTATTTTAAACATTGGCAGTCCAGTTAAGTAAAAAAAAAATATATATATATATCTATTTTTAAAAAGTAATTAAAGATAGCGCATTCGAGCCATGTCTAGAGTGGGGGGGGGGGGGGGTTTGGGGTTTTTTTTTTGGGGGGGGGGG
>CAXITT010000308.1:486965-505696 GCA_964033795.1 Lymnaea stagnalis | reverse complement strand
ATGAACATCAGTTCTAATGGTATGAACATCAGTTCTAATGGTATGAACATCAGTTCTAATGGTATGAACATCAGTTCTAATGGTATGAACATCAGTTTTAGTGTGGTATGAACATTAGTTCTCGTGCAGAAAAACTGAAACGGACACCCTCTTGCCACTCATTTGAACGGGAAGATTGGGAGGGGGTGGGGGTGGTTACAGGATTGTGTTTTAAAGATTGGTGTAGGGGGGTAGATGGAGTATGGGGGTAGAAGGACTTTGGGGTGGATGGACTGTGGAATGGATGGAGTGCAGGGTAAATGTAGTGTGAAGATAGATGGAGTTATTCGGACTAGATGGGGTTTAGGGGTCATAAATGGAGTGTGGTGGGGAGGAGTGAAGGTGCGGCTTTGTGTACCCATAAATGGAGTGTGGTGGGGAGGAGTGAAGGTGCGGCTTTGTGTACCCATAAATGGAGTGTGGTGGGGAGGAGTGAAGGTGCGGCTTTGTGTACCCATAAATGGAGTGTGGTGGGGAGGAGTGAAGGTGCGGCTTTGTGTACCCATAAATGGAGTGTGGTGGGGAGGAGTGAAGGTGCGGCTTTGTGTACCCATAAATGGAGTGTGGTGGGGAGGAGTGAAGGTGCGGCTTTGTGTACCCATAAATGGAGTGTGGTGGGGAGGAGTGAAGGTGCGGCTTTGTGTACCCATAAATGGAGTGTGGTGGGGAGGAGTGAAGGTGCGGCTTTGTGTACCCATAAATGGAGTGTGGTGGGGAGGAGTGAAGGTGCGGCTTTGTGTACCCATAAATGGAGTGTGGTGGGGAGGAGTGAAGGTGCGGCTTTGTGTACCCATAAATGGAGTGTGGTGGGGAGGAGTGAAGGTGCGGCTTTGTGTACCCATAAATGGAGTGTGGTGGGGAGGAGTGAAGGTGCGGCTTTGTGTACCCATAAATGGAGTGTGGTGGGGAGGAGTGAAGGTGCGGCTTTGTGTACCCATAAATGGAGTGTGGTGGGGAGGAGTGAAGGTGCGGCTTTGTGTACCCATAAATGGAGTGTGGTGGGGAGGAGTGAAGGTGCGGCTTTGTGTACCCATAAATGGAGTGTGGTGGGGAGGAGTGAAGGTGCGGCTTTGTGTACCCATAAATGGAGTGTGGTGGGGAGGAGTGAAGGTGCGGCTTTGTGTACCCATAAATGGAGTGTGGTGGGGAGGAGTGAAGGTGCGGCTTTGTGTACCCATTGCGTACCCCTATGACAGAGAGCGGTGCGGATGACTACATCCGTTGTGGGTGGGAAATATTTTATGTGGAAGATCAACCTCGGATTATCGCTAACACCATAACACCCGTCGCCCTTTTTGTGCGGCCCCCCCGCGCCACCGAAGGCTGTAAACACCTCCACTCGCAGGGGTGTGAAGCTCGGAAGACTGTGACAAGCCAAGCCAAGATGTCCCGATAACATCGACTATGGACAAGATACAAGTGTTGCTTTGCCGCGTTTGGGCGGATTATATGGGCTTTAAAAAAACCAAAAAACATTTGATGAGATTTTGGTGGTCCTCAGCCTGGGGGCAATAAAAGCATCGCCCTTCAGGTGCGGGCTGCACGCCCATGGGAAGGGGGGTGACCAAAGTCATTGACGAAGAAGGAGCTGAAGTGTTCCTGGGTGGGCTCCCTGTTTGAAAGTAAACATGATGTCCTATCGTGACGTCTTACGATTCGCAGGGTGTAGTATGTAACTCAAAACGTTCGTCGTATGTGCAACGTCACGAGTCGTACATAATGTTTCTGAGGTCACGTGCCTAACATCACGAGTGGCCACAGGGGCAGGGCGTGTCCACCTACGCTTGACCTTATATTCTCGGCTCTGTATCAATATTAAAAGTACATCTGTGGCTATTTGTCAGCAAGTAAAGTATATTTATCTGGACAGCCATTCGTAACACTTATGATTTCCCGGTTCTCCACCGAAACCTCTGTACCCCCACCCTTAACATAACCCACCATTCCCCGAGCCCATCCGTCACCTAACTCATCCTTCACCTAACGGTTGAACCAGGCCATTCTCCACCAATCCCTGTACTGCAACCACCTCACTTAACAGTACCCCAGCCACCTCACTTAACAGCACCCCAACCACCTCACTTAACAGCACCCCAACCGCATCACTTCACAGCATACCATCCACCAAACTTAATAGCACCCCATGCAATTCACTTAAAAGCACCCTAACCACCCCATTTAACAGCACTGTACCCCAGCCGCCTCACTTAACAGCACCCCATGCAATTCACTTAAAAGCACCCTAACCACCCCATTTAACAGCACTGTACCCCAGCCGCCTCACTTAACAGCACCCCATGCAATTCACTTAAAAGCACCCTAACCACCTCATGTAACAGCACTGTACCCCAGCCGCCTCATCCAACAGCACCCCCCAACACGCCCGAGCTTATAGTTACAAACCAGCCTCTCATTAATTAGATTTTAAAAACTTAAAATTATCAACTCATTCCTCGTGAACATTTCCAGCTGAATAAATGTGAAACGTATCCCTAGTCAGGCCAACCACACAACCCCCCCCCCCTTTTTTCCAAGCACAGCCCCCCCCCCTTCCAAACCTCCACTAATTAAATTTTAAAAACTTAAAATTATCAACTCATTCCTCGTGAACATTTCCAGCTGAATAAATGTGAAACGTATCCCTAGTCAGGCCAACCCCCCAACCCCCCCCCCCTTTTTTCCAAGCACAGCCCCCCCCCCTTCCAAACCTCCACCATTCAGCTTATCACGTATTAACGACGAGTAAATATCCAGGTTTTTTCCCCCTTGAAGATAGGCCATTTTTTATGAGGTTCATTCCTGTCTGATTTACGCGCTTCCATCTCGTATCATTGCGCAACCAAACACCGAGAGAGACGCGCTCTGCGCACTATTTCTTATCACGTGACCGTAAATTGGCTATCTATTGGCTGATAGGAGCACCAGGGGGCCGCTCTGTTAGGGGCGGTTCTGGTTTCAGCATTTAGTCTCGGCCTTTCAACAGACGATTTCTCTCTCCTCCCCCACCCCCCACCCCCCCACCCATAGGGGGTCACTATGTTCAGCGACTAACACAGATTTTGACAGCAGCTAGAAAATTTTAGCATCTTTTAAATCCTAAATTTTGTGTCTTCTTTATGCAATTTTAAGATAGGAAAAGTTAACGAAGTGGGATACACGGATGCAAGATTTACGAAAAACTAATTTCATTAGCCTCTAAACCAACGAGCCCCAGACAACAACAGTATCTTCTTACCTTCCAAAGGACTGCCATCCCTGCTGTGGTTCCCGGCCCGCCCTCTAAAGTCCCTGCTCAAAGGAACGACGCTGGAAATGTTACTACTTCCGCTTTGAACGCCGCTTCCGCTCTGAACGCTTCCGGTTCCACAGCTGCCACCCAAGATAGCGGCGATGCTGAAGTTCGAAGCTTTCGGTGAAAGTTGCGCGGGCCGGACCGTGGTCGGCTGTGTCAGGTGACACTGGGCGCTCGGAAGGTTGCACTTGCCCCCCGTCTGTGACTCCCGCTGGAAATGACGATGGTAGGGGTGGGTGTGGTGGTGCTGGTAGTTTGACAAGGGCGGAGACGGGCTAGAGGATGGGGAGTCTGGAGGGGACACCGACGAAGACCTTATTCTGCCCGTGGTTTTTTCACACGAATACGATGCAGGATTCTTCTGAGCGATACCCGGGTGGTTTGAATATATTGCACTGGAAACCTCTGCTTGGCGATCCATCCGATGGCGTCCGATTACAGGTATTTCAGAATCGATTCTGTTTATACTCAGCACAGGATGACATAGTTTGGTTCTTTGAATGTTTGAATGTTTATTTGTTGCATCTTTTTCATAGTCCTCGCTTTTGAAAGGAGACGACGGTGACGTCACGCGTCTTTGTGATCTCATTGCAGCGTCCGATGATGACGTCACAGATTTATGATTGTTTACGTTTATCACAGAGCCGCCCTCGGTGGTGTCGGTATGGGAGCCCGTCGAGCAGGGGGCGTCCAGCTGTGTGGTCGTTTGGGATGTCGGGCTGCAAGGGGCAGGGGACATTGACGTCGGGGACAAGGGGGCCGCGGCCAGACTACTGGACGACCCGAGCCTCGGCGTGCGTGTGACGTCATAACCGGACACCGAGCACCAGCCGGCCAGGTTGTTGTTGGCGCGCTTGGCGGAGTCGAAGGGCGACGGGTGGGCGCCTTCGGGAGAAGGGGTGGGGAGGGGAGTTTCTACGTCAGTCTCCATCTGGGCCTGGTACTGGACGGATCCGCTGTGACGTCGGCAACGTGTACGCGTGAGGTCGGCGACCGACCTCTGTGACGATGTGTCTACGGACAAATCCATGGGCCGCACGTCATGGACAGGACTGCACAGACAGGACTTCACAGACTAGTACTTCATGGACAGGCAAAGTGGGTCGGCCTTCTTTATAGATGTTGGTCAAATCTGGTCAGAAAGAAGAATGAGCGTGTTTAAGAATCTATTAAATATCGATCACATGTTACATGATTTGTCAACATCAAGAATTTAACTTAAGAGCTGGACATGCTTTTAAAATAACGATTACATATTACGGGCCCGGGTATGTTTCATACAATAACCTGCGGGTCAAAATTTTAAAAAAAAAAAAAAAAAAAAGGCCAAGTGCTACTTTTTAATTTCATAATGTATTTTCTGTTGTTTTGTTCGCTGACGAAGGCTTCCTGCCGACACGTTCGTTGTTTTGTTGCGTTCCTCTTTTCAGGTTTAACCCTACTTTGTGTTACTCATTTTATACTGGAATCAAGTTTAGCCACGCATTAGCTTTTCTCTAAAGAAGGCATGGCTCTTTAAAATTAAAAATAATAATTAATAATGAACTAAATTGAAAGAAAAAAAAAAACCATTCATAAACATTAATTACAGCCTTGGTAAATTATTCCGTCTAAAGACAGAGTCACAATTATTTAACAGTTCTTATATTTTAGTTTAGAAATCTAAGAATACATATTTTTTAAACAATGATTTACGTTTCCCTATTACATGCATGTTTGTGTCTGTACGTGTGTGTGTGTGTAAATGTGTGTGTCGGGGGGGGGGGGGGGGGGGAAGTCGTGGGTGGATTGTTGACATGCTATTTAAGTTTTAGCGTTATTTCTTTTATATTAACTGTGTGTTTTTACTTTTGTCAATATTTTTCTTGTTTGTCGTGCAAAGTGAACATCACAACTCACAACGTATACGAAGACAAAAAAAAAAACAAGATTGTGAACTTGATGCTGGTACAAAGAATGCATCTACACCAGCGTTAAGTGTCACGGACCGGTGGGAAAGTCTCAAAACAGGGACCGGTGGGAAAGTCTCAAAACAGGGACCGGTGGGAGAGTCTCAAAACAGGGACCGGTGGGAAAGTCTCAAAACAGGGACCGGTGGGAAAGTCTCAAAACAGGGACCGGTGGGAAAGTCTCAAAACAGGGACCGGTGGGAAAGTCTCAAAACAGGGACCGGTGGGAGAGTCTCAAAACAGGAACCGGTGGGAAAGTCTCAAAACAGGGACCCGTGGGAAAGTCTCGAAACAGCGACCGGTGGGAAAGTCACAAAACAGGGACTGGTGGGAAAGTCTCAAAACAGGGACGGGTAGAAAAGTCTCAAAATTGCTCCAGGGACCGGTGGGAAAGTCTAAAAAATTGCACCATCGACCGGTGGAAAAGTCTAAAAAATTGAATCTGCGACCGATGGGAAAGTCTCAAAACAGGGACCTGTGGGAAAGTCTCAAAACAGGGACCGATGGGAAAGTCTTATATAATTTGTTTACAACTTCAAATATAATTATGTTTTGCGGATCGGCAACGTAAGACTCGCGGGCCGGTGCCAGTCCACGGACCACCATTTGGGGAAAGCTGTATAAACACATGCTTGTTTAAACAAAAACATTATTTATGTATTTACAAGCTAAAAAGCTCTTATGATTTTTTTTCAAAGGCTTACAGCGAAATTAACGCCGGTCGATGTTGACGAAGTCTGGAATGTTCTCACTGTAACTACTTGGCAACGTTGCAAATGTGTATTTTAGCAACGGATTTTTACGAGCCTAGATGTCTAACGTGTTGAAATAAGGCATTAGAAAGGGGGGGGGGGAATTAAAAATAAAAGTTAGAATAAACTGAACTATTTTCAAGAATTATGTTTATAATTAATAATGAAGAAATTACGTACGAAAACATGAAATATGATCATTAATGAATGCTGATAACCGCCCCCCCCCCACCCCCCACCAAAAAGTGATGTTTGCACAAAATTGTATTTCATCGGTCGGCGAATGAGTAAACACGGGTGTTGAAGGAGGTCAATAAGTCTTTAAAAATGATATTTAAAAAAAAAATGAATTACAAAATATTCCAAAATATTTTCAACGATTTTCCAGGACGTTTTCAATTATGTTTGAACACAAGCTAAACGCAACCACGCAATAATGAACCGGGGGACGCGGGTTTCCAGATTAAGTTAAAGTTAAGTTTAGAAGCCGACCGAATTTCAGCTTCGGTGCCGAGAGATGCAATGTGCACTCTCTTTCGGTGTAGGCCTATTAAATATGTATATGTATATATATATACAGTGAAACCTCTCTTAACGAGCATAATTCGTTCCGGAATCTTACTCGTTAATCGAAACACTCGTTAAACGAAACACTTTTTCCCATACAAATCAATGTAAAATACGATAATTCGTTCCATGCTGAAAAAATACCAATTTTTCAAAAAAAATGTATTAACATTTATTCAAATAAAATTACTTATGAATTGTTAAGGAGTGTAACAACTTGGAATACAATTTAGATTTGAAACAAAAAAAACGTAAATAAAAAATGAATTTATGACAAATAATTAATCCTTTTTTACCCAGAAAACTGTCTAAAGACATTTGTTTTTGCTGACGCTTCAAAATTTGACGAAAATGTGTCACAGCATTATCATTGAATCAATTTGTAGCACGAATAGCCGCCTCCTTATTAGAGTGATGCTTCTCAGTGTACGATGCAACAGTTTCCCATACTTTCAGCATTTCTCTTATTGCGCTAGAAGATTGTTGCTCTGCTACTTCCTCCTCCATTAATGAGCTCTCCTACATAATTTCTTGCTGTGAAACACGATGCAACTCCATAAGCTCTTCGGTGGTGAACTCTTGACTGTGCTCTTTCACAAGCTCTTCAATATCGTTGTTGTCCACCTCGAGTCCCATGATATTGGCCAAAGACACAACCTCGTTAACTGTAGACTCCACAGGTACTGTTTCAGAATCACATTCAACAACACTCTCTGGCCAAAGTTTTTTTTTAAAGCAGAAGTGAGGGAAAAGGGGGACTGCCCCTTTCTGCGTAACTCGTTATGCGAAATGTCGCTCATTAAGGGAGCAACTTCTTCACATTTTTTTTTTTTGCTCGTTATGCGAATTACTAAATTAAATGAGACTCTAGTCTGTGCTCTTGTTCTCTCTCGTCTTGACTATTGCAACTCACTTCTGTCAGGTTCACCGAAACATTTTATAGAAAAACTGCAGAAAGTTCAAAACTCTGCTGCTAGGCTTGTTCTTAAGGCAAAAAAACGCGATCACGTCACTCCACTACTCCACTCACTACATTGGCTCCCTATACAGGCACGCATTGACTACAAGCTGTCTCTTCTCTGTCACAACTTTTTCTCGGATTCCTGCCCTTCCTATCTAACTGAACTTCTTTCTGTCTATTCACCCCTTCGACAACTTCGCTCCTCCGCAGACTCGCGTATTCTGTCCGTTCCCAAGACACGCACTAAATTATATGGTGAACGATCTTTCTCTTTCTGCGCCCCCAAACAATGGAATTCTTTGCCACTACACATCCGCAATATAACAACCACACAGGCCTTCAAAACTGCACTCAAAACACATCTATTTAAACTATACTACTCTGACTGATTCTCCTCCTATAAACCGATAAACGTACATGGGTTTCCTTGTAAAAATGTCTGGTGTGGGTGGATGAATATACCTATGGTGTTGTTTTGCTTATATGTTGTTTTTATTTCATTTATGTATTTTATTTTAATATTATGATTATGCCTCTTTGCTATATATGTACAGCGCGGTGAGCCCAGCCCTAGGCCGGGGTACCGCGCTATATAAGACCACTTATTATTATTATTATTATTAGGTGCTCGTTAAGAGAGGTTCCACCTTGTGTATATATAGTTTCAGTTCCGGCCGAAACGGAAACGCTATCTTTCGGTTGGTTGATTTCTGTTTTCGGCCGAAAGTGAATTTCTGTCATCTACCAGAAGTCAGAGTGTCACTCTGTCTGTCTGTCTGTCGGAAGGCAATCCGATATTCATCATTGCTCGACGTCTTGTTGTCATGGTGTGATACGCGACAAATCCCCTGCGAACGCTGTTCACAGCTGCAGGATGCTAGACTTGTCCAATATTTACAAAAAATAAAAATAAATAACAACTACAATTAGGATTAGGAAATTGTAATTTTATGGAAAACAACAACAACAACTAATGGAATGGTCATATTTTTATCATTAAATTTTGTTTTAATTTTTTTTTAAAATTAATAAATAAAATATTTTTTTTTTAAAATTGGGAACACTAGGTTTACTCTATCCATTCATTCATTTTGACATTCATTATAATTTATCATCATCGTGCTCATCAATAATTTCATTGGCAATGGTGAATGATGCGGGGAAACTTTTGTCTCTGAACTACAAGACACATTATTCGTTTGACTTCGATTTACTAATCAATTTTTATTGAACTCTGAAGAAACTGGCACGGATCGACTCTCACTGTTTTTGTGGGCTCGCAATGATTATTGCTGGATTACGGATTATTTAGTAATCATTAAAATATTGTTGATAATGTTGATAATGTTGATAATGTTGATAATGTTGATAATGTTGATAATGTTGATAATGTTGATAATGTTGATAATGTTGATAATGTTGATAATGTTGATAATGTTGATAATGTTGATAATGTTGATAATGTTGATAATGTTGATAATGTTGATACTGTTGAGTTTTTGTTGCTGTATAATTGTTTTACGAAATCGTTTTTAAATCTTGTGCTGGGGTTTATATCTTTCGGTTTCGGTATCGGCCGAAAGTCCCCTTACGCCTTTGGTATCGGCTTCGGTTTCGGCCGAAAGTTATTTTTAATATTCCATTCGGTCGGTGGATTTTTTTTGGTTTTTTTTTCAAGCATCGCTCTCTGACACATCGCTCTCTTACACATCGCTCTCTGACACATCGCTCTCTGACACATCGCTCTCTGACACATCGCTCTCTGACACATCGCTCTCTGACACGCCTAGAGGAGAGTTGAACATAGAGTAGCATGTCTGACATAAATTATGCTGAAATTCTTTCAAGCGTGGGCTCATCTGATTGGCTGTAAGCTATAATGTTATTGACTAGGAAAACATCGAATATTGATTGCAATGTTATATTCCTCAATATTGGGACGAGATGGTGAGAGTCTTACGCACGGGGAAAAAAATTATCATTGAAGTGTGGACATAGTCATGTAAGATGGGACTTGTGTAAACTCAATCGATTTATTCACCCACACACACACACACACATATATATATATATATATATATATATATATATATATATATATATATATATATATATATATATATATATATATATATATATATCTATATATATATATATATATATATATATATATGTATGTATATGTATATATATGTATATATAATAGGGTACCCGTTATAGATTAAATATAAACAAAATTCTACAGATGTGTGTCTTTCCTCCCACATCAGCGCACCACATCTGCATTGCCTGCTCAACAAAAGATCCATTCTTCCTATATCGTTTTGAGAGTTCTAAATTTGGTCTTATCTTGATAGTATGTTTCAGATAGATTTTAGAATCTTTTTTATTTTTAAATTTTTTTTTTAGAAATGGTCTTTTTTTTTTTCTTTCTTGTTAATGGTTTGTGCGCGCGTGTGTGTGTTTGTTCGTTGGTGTGTGTGTGTTTGTTCGTTCGTGTGTGTGTGTTTGTTTGTTGGTGTGTGTGTGTTTGTTCGTTGGTGTGTGCGTGTGTTTGTTCGTTGGTGTGCGTGTGTTTGTTCGTTGGTGTGCGTGTGTTTGTTCGTTGGTGTGTGTGTGTGTTTGTTCGTTGGTGTGTGCGTGTGTTTGTTCGTTGGTGTGTGTGTGTGTTTGTTCGTTGGTGTGTGTGTGTTTGTTCGTTGGTGTGTGTGTGTTTGTTCGTTGGTGTGCGCGCTTGTGTATGAAATGGTTTGGGGTGTAGAGTAATTGTGAGTATCCCGGCGTCCTTTGTTTGTGTACTTCAAACAAGTCCTTCGTGGATTCGATTTCTGTCACATTAAATTCTCGAATTGATGTTTCCGCTGAAGTTGATGTCTGTGCTACAGCATTATACAGAGCCACTGGCAGCCACTGGGGACGACGAGGGGATAAATAAAGCCCGGATGGAGATGGAGAGATCAGGACAATGTGTTACCGTCCTGGCGGTCACTGCTCGTTAGAACACGCCTTACACAACGTACAACACGCTGGTCGGAGTATATCTGATGAGAGTTTGAGTGATGGTCTGTCATACTACGTCACGCCACGTGACACTGCGTCGCACCCCCCCCCCGCCATATTTAAAAAAAAACCCGCTTATTGTTCAGATTCGTCCCCAGAGTCTCTCTTTGAATGATACTTCCCAACGACTTCACAAAAAATACCTAAGATAACATCCCAACCACTTCATCACAGATAAGATCAGCTCGATAAGGGTGAGTTCTTTATCTTAAATTTAGGAGCGAAAGATATAAAAAAATAATAATTCTTTTCTTCCCCTGTCTGTGCGCATTTAACAGCGCCCCCCCCCCCCCCCAGCTGTTACCAAATCGAAATGATCACGATCATTAGTATCACTAAATGTGTTGATTAATGACTGATATTCTAAAAATACTTTAGATATCTTGTGTTTAAATTGTTAGAATTGTAAAATTTTGTCTCATTATATAGTTTTTATATGCATTTATTTATGTGCTAAAAATAATTATTTACAATATCATGTACAATATTATGTACAATGTAATTTTAAATAAATTGGATAAATAAATAATATTATCTTATCTTATATTTTGTTATAGAGTAATACCATTGAGTTTTACTATCTCGTTAAATGGTGTCATATAATGATTTACTCCCTCGTACCATTGGTGACGTATCAATGCAATGATATAGATATAGTCGTGCCGCCATGACACCTGATCGATATCACGCCTGATCGATATCACACCAGCTACTGTGACGGTTGATAATATTGATTTTTAGTTTCGTCGTTTCAAGAGAAGTTGTGTTTTTAAATTGTTCCAATCTTGAACGTTGTTTGTCATTTGACGCGCCATTCAACTGGTCGACAGTGGAGGAGTTATCTACGGGCCCCCATGATTTGACGCGCCATTCAACTGGTCGACAGTGGAGGAGTTATCTACGGGCCCCCAGGCTACAAATTTTTTTATGAGACTTGACTTCCGCACTCCGTAATGAATTCTTCAACCCAAGTCCTTCAATGTTTTGATGTTTTGCCCCTGTGTTATAGCCCCGTAACACACTAATAGTAGGCCTTAAGCTGTTAACGTGAGAGCCACGTCATAATGTTTGAGGGTTGGGGGGGGGGGGCCCTGCATTGGGTTCACCTGTCACCCAGATATGTTCGGGGTGTCAGCAGGCATGAATTACTGTAGATTTACTGGACTGTAACTGAGCTACAAGCCATCTAAATATTGCAATGGCTATGTTCTGTTTTTTCTTTCTTTTTCGATGTAATCATAGGACATTTAATTTAAAAAAACAAAATTAATACAAATTCTTTACAACCTGCAGTTTGGCATTTGACATGCAGATAAGGGGGGGGGGGCATCCATAAATGACGCATGTAGCTATAAAAAAAAAAGGAGTGGGGGTGGGGGGTCATGATTCTGTGAGGTCCATTATGAGCGTGTTTCAATGGTGTGAGAAATGTGTTACGATTGTAGGAGGGGATCCAAAATCGTTGAAGAAACAAATGCATAACATTTATGTATGGCCCATCTATAAACGAAAGACTCTTTATGATCGCTTTATGTGTACAGGCATAATATTTCCCCCAGGGTTGGGTTTCGGGGTTTGCCGGAGAGGAAGTGGTCAAGCGGACGTGTTAATCATGTCCATTTCAAACGTCTGATTCAGACCGAGAAATGCCTGCAGTGGGCAATGGCCGTTCATTTGTCCCAACCTCGTGACGGCACTTAACAAACCCATCATGTGTAAATATCTCCGATGTCTCATCTGATCTAGATGATTAACTGTGAAAATGTACTTATAATCATTCACCAAATGTGTGATTATGATACAATCACGAATCGGTAACAATTTACTTCCTGAACAAATAAAAGGCTTATTATTTTTATTATTATTATTATTATTATTTAAATTACATGTTTTGTTGTTGTAATAAAAGTAAAGACCTTATAACTAATGAAACATTTTGCAAAAGGGAACAATATCATTGAACTTTTATAAATCGTATGTGTAAAAATTGCTAATTCTACATTATAAAATGAGTAAAACAGAGCAGGTTAAACCTGAAAAAAATAAACGCAACAAAACAGCGAACGTGTCGGCAGAAAGCCTTCGAAAGCCTTCGAAAGCCTTCTGTTTTACTCATTTTATTTTGTACTAACCTGATTGCAGTCTCTCCCCTTATTACCCCTAATTCTACATTATCTATTATCATAAAATTGTGATGTATTCTACATTATCTATTATCATAAAATTGTGATGTATTCTACATTATCTATTATCATAAAATTGTGATGTATTCTACATTATCTATTATCATAAAATTGTGATGTATTTTACTAAAATTAAGGTCTTCTTTTTTCTTCATCTTATTGAACTATTAGTTTTAAATAAATCTGTTGTGTTTTTAATTGTGATGTATACGGTTAAAATTATCGATCATTTTAAAATTGTGATCTCTATGTTAGTATGGTTCAAATTAATTATTTAATGTTTCAAAGTTGTGCAATATTGATTTTAACATACGCAAAATTGTTGCCCGTTACATTGTATGTTTATATTCAGCAGGACTAATCCATTTAAAAGTTTGATGACAATATCCTAAAAAAAATGTTAGATTCAAATGAAAATGTCCTAAAAAATTTGAATAAAATGACAATGTCCTAATATTTTTTTTTCATTAACGTGACAATGTCATTGTCAAAATCTCTACAAGTTTCATGAGGCGGCTAAATGACAGTCATGTCCTTAGTTGGTTGACTAACGACTAAATGTTGGTTGACTAACGACTAAATGTTTTTCTTGTGGGGGTTGGGGTGTATAAGTATATTTAATTTTGAGTTAAGCGAGAGGATATCTTCTAGTAGCATATGATTCCATATGTATGTGTTCCTGGAGCATGTGTACTTTGGAGTATGTGTACTTTGGAGTATGTGTACTTTGGAGTATGTGTTCTTGGAGTATGTGTTCTTGGAGTATGTGTTCTTGGAGTATGTGTTCTTGGAGTATGTGTTCTTGGAGTATGTGTTCTTGGAGTATGTGTTCTTGGAGTATGTGTTCTTGGAGTATGTGTTCTTGGAGTATGTGTTCTTGGAGTATGTGTTCTTGGAGTATGTGCTCTTGGAGTATGTGCTTCTGGAAGTTTTTGGAGCATGTAGATCTAGTACAGGAGTTATAATTGTGTTTCTTAAAAGGGTATGCTATACTTGTAGTATGTGCTCCAATAGTCAAAGAGTATTTATGTGCTTTCGAGTATGTGTTTCTAGGATGACTACATCTACTGTTTTTCTGTATGTGTTTCTTTTAGATTGTGTTTCTTGGAGTATATGATTCTTGGGGTTTCTGCTTCTAGGCGCATGTCCTGCTAGGATTATCTATAAGTCTATATTAATCTTTTGTTTATAATTAATTATGTTATGATATACAGGGATTCCAAGTTCTTTGTAAACTACATTTTTTAAAATATATATTTTTATAAAACTATAACTTCAATACCAAATCATTTTGCATAGATAACTTCATTCGTAGCAAATTTAGATATAGTATTAGTTTTTCATCTAGACTATTTGTTTTACTTCCAATTTGTATTTCTCTAATCTTTAAGCAGTTTATTTCTAATAACATCAAATACTTGCTTGATATATTTTCTATTACTATTAATACTTAATTTTTTTTAAAAACTGTTATTTTGATCCTTAATAACTCAACAACATAACTTTATTTGTAATACTACGTAGATCAAAATGTAGCATTCTTTTTACAAATGATACTCCACCTGCAAATCTTTTAGTATAAAACTTTGGTATTTGCGCGATATACTTTAGGATACTAGCGCCATATGCATGCAGGTGGGTAACATAGATGGGGTGGGGTGGGGGTAGTGGGGTCCTCCGATGAGGTGTTAGAAGGAGTCTCAGTTCTAATTTAGACCCAAGTTTCAACCATTCATTCGTAGGAGGTTTTAGATTTCATTCTGCTATAGACAAACAGAGTGAGACCCAGGTAGGAATCCCGTGATGGAAACGGTCTTGATTGATATCGACGGACGAACTGACGCCATTAAATAGGTCACTTTAGGCCTTAGGTCTTGTACTTTTTTTTTTTTTTTGACTTTTTATAGATTTAAAACAAAAAAATAATCTGAGTAAATCCTTTAATTTTAAAGGAGCGATAATTTTATTTTATTATTAATTTTTTTTTTATAATCTTTACGCCATTAAATAGGTCACTTTAGGCCTTAGGTCTTGTACTTTTTTTTTTTTTTTTTTGACTTTTTATAGATTTAAAACAAAAAAATAATCTGAGTAAATCCTTTAATCTTAAAGGAGCGATAATTATATGTTATTAGTAATTTTTTTTGTACAATCTTACATTTACTATATTTGAAGCTGGATCGCTGAATGTTTTTTTATTTCATGCTTTGTCCTCTTTAACTTTAACGAACCTTTTGCAGAAGTACCTGACAATATTTTTAAAAAGACTCATTTTTTTAAAAATATATTTTTTTAATGGTAAAAATGTTTAATTGGCTTCGACATCAGTCGTAACGACCTGGTCCATAAAAAAATATATATTTATTTTATTTTTTAAAAATAACAAGCACTAATTGAAAATCCATGTGCAATCACATCCAAATGTGGTTGCTATGTCGCTATGGCTTTGAAAAGAAAAAAAAATAGTTGACAAAGAGAGAGAGAGAGAGAGAGAGAGAGAGAGAGAGAGAGAGAGAGAGAGAGAGAGAGAGAGAGAGAGTTATTCGATCACAGTCATTTGAATATGCTACAAATCACGAATAAGTCAATACATAATTAATGCCTAAAAATATGTGAAACTTTTCTTGTTTTCTTGATCGAAAGATGATCTTGATACCTCAGTCTCTTTGTGACGCCAAAAAAAGCCGGCGCTTTGATTCATTTGATAGTTGTGGCATTCCAGATGTTGTTTAGTTGATTCAGAGTACCGGTACCTTCAAAGAGGATAATGTCATGTCATGTCATGTCAGAGTGTCATTTTTAAAATGTTCGTATTCAAAGGCAAACACCCAGTGAAGTAGCAATCAATACCTATTCGCCAATTTTTTTCGTTTTAATGGATATTTTAAAAGAGTCCATCCATCATTACCGCTGTAATAGCAATACTTGACTGTAGAAACAGGTTACGGTTTTGATCTATAAGTCAGTGAATCTATTTGTTTTTAAAAGTATACTTGACTTTAAAAAAGAAGTAATTCATATATATTGTGTTATTATTTAAAAAAAAAAATAAATAAAAAATAAACAAAAAAGCTATTTGTATTGAGTGAATTTACACATAGAATAATAATATAGTTTTATGGTACATACTATAAGCAAGCACATAAACCATAGATTTGTATGTATGAATACATTTTGCAACTATATTATTGTGTTTTAATAAATCATTCATATGATATCTTCCATATATAATAGCTATTCATTTTTTTTTTTAAATATGCTCTTTAACAATAATGATATGAATGTTGGCTAGTGTCTTTTTTTTCATACTATTTATTTATTATACTATATTTTTATAACATATTTTTAATTTCTTATAAAGCATAAGATAGTATTATACCATATTGATTATTATTATAAATTTTATTTAAAAAATATAATAAACTTTTAGCTTAAATGTAGATCCATTATATTTATTTATATCTCGGCCTTTAAGTATGAAAAAAAAAGTATACTCTTACAGTATAGAATCTTATGGATTGATAAAGCGGTGACGTTGACACAACTCGGTTTGTGGATTGATAATATGGAGTCGAACAAATACACTATTTGAAATGTTGGAAAGCACTATTATAAAAAATAAAAGACAAAAAAAAAAAATATAAAAAATAAGAAACAAACAAAACACAAGAATTATTTAAAAATTTTTGGTGGACATTAATTATAACCGATTCAAGTCTCAAGTTTCATTTTGGATAAAACTTGATCCTTAATATTTCATCATCATCAAAATTTTCAGATTCTGAATTCCTAATTCTAGTGTTTAAAACGTTATTTGTTCTCTCCATTTTGCTTTTTTTTTGCTATTATCATTTTGCTTTTTTTTTTTGCTTTTATCATATTGCTTGTTTGCCATTATCATATTGCTTGTTTGTCATTATCATATTGCTTGTTTGCTATTATCATATTGCTTGTTTGCTGTTATCATCTTGCTTGTATGCTATTATCATATTGCTTGTTTGCCATTATCATATTGCTTGTTTGCTATTATCATATTGCGTGTTTGCTGTTATCATCTTGCTTGTATGCTATTATCATATTGCTTGTTTGCCATTATCATATTGCTTGTTTGCTATTATCATATTGCGTGTTTGCTGTTATCATCTTGCTTGTATGCTATTATCATATTGCATGTTTGCCATTATCATATTGCTTGTTTGCTATTATCATATTGCGTGTTTGCTGTTATCATCTTGCTTGTATGCTATTATCATATTGCTTGTTGGCCATTATCATATTGCTTGTTTGCTATTATCATATTGCTTGTTTGCTATTATCATTTTGCGTGTTTGCTGTTATCATTTTGCTTGTTTGCTGTTATCATTTTGCTTGTTTGCTGTTATCATTTTGCTTGTTTGCTGTTATCATTTTGCTTGTTTTCTATTATCATTTTGCTTGTTTGCTATTATCTGTTATTCGGTCCTGCGAGAGATTCTTAGATCTCCCATGCAGTTTTTACAGCTACAACATTTTAGAAAAGGGGGCATTTTAAAAAAAGTTGACATTTCAGAAAAGTTGACATTTAAAAAAAAACAAAAAACAACTCACCACAGTCAATGGCCGCTATCTTCGACCCCCCCCCCCGGCCCAAAACCCCCACAATTTTTAACGTGGGGGGGGGGGGGTGTTATAAATAATTAAAGCTTCAACAACCACGGCGTTAAAATAAACACATTTCCTCAATTTTTATCTGGTCGCTGTCAACATGGTGTAAACACGGGGGCTTCCCGGGGCCGGCCATCTTCGGCCCCCGTCATCATGTCTACACCAGGCTGTCTACACCAGGCTGTCTACACGCAGGCTGTCTGATACAGCCGACATTCATAGGGGCACGTGCATACATGTACATTAAGGGATGATTTGTTCATACACATTCACGAATAACTTATTGCTCTGCATGACGGATAACTTGTTCATGTACGTTTAAGGATAACTTGTTCATGTACATTTAGGGATGATTTGCTGACGTAAATTCAAGGATAACTTGTTCATGTACGCTGTTCATGTACATTGAGGAATGATTTGTTCATGTAAATTCAGGGATAACTTGTTCATGATTTGTTCACGTAAATTCAGGGATAACTTGTTCATGTACATTCTGGGATAACGTGTTCATGTACATTCATGGATAATTTGTTCATGTACATGGTGGGGATAAAAAGCTTGTTTGTGTAGATCTATGGATAGCCTGTTCATGTACGCTATAAATTATGGGGGGAAAAACTGTCTTCAAGTAATTAACGGATAACGTGTTCATATCCATTTATGGATAACTTGTTAATGCGCATTGTAGGGGGGGGGGTTGGTACCGTAGATAATTAAGGTTATCGCATTGAAGTTAAAATCACTTACTTGATTCGCTGGCACTGTCAATGTCAGAGGAGAATCCTAGTCTCATAAGACGTGTGCGATATTTGTCGATGTGTAGAGAGGAAATGACTCGCCGAGGGCTGTTGTTCAACTGGTTGAGATCCACATAAATGCAATTTACAACGGTCCCCGTGTTGTTGGTTGACGTCCTGTGAACACTGTGTACTTATTTAATACACTCGATGCACACAGACCGTTTCTAGAGCAGGACCCCGTTTGAAAAGACTTTATATTTTTTTAAACAAGACCCCTGCTTATCCTAGCTATTATGTAGAATATTTTAATTTTTTTTTTATTTTGTGAGCTCAAAAGCCACAGTGTTGTTTTTGTAAAATAATCAGTTGTCCTTTCATGTACAGACTTTAGGAGATGCTAATAAAAACTACAATATTTCACAATGAATATAATTTTTTTTTTTTTTTTGGGGGGGGGGGGGTTAAAAAATTTTTTTTGTTCCTGCACTTTTTAAAATAGAAAAAATTTTTTTTAATTTCGGCAGCTTTTAAAAAAAAAATAAAA
>CAXITT010000308.1:470469-485555 GCA_964033795.1 Lymnaea stagnalis | reverse complement strand
TTTTTTTTTTTTTTTTTTTTTGGGGGGGGGGGGGGGGGGGGGGCGTTGGTAGGGGTGGGGGCTGGGGTGGAGGGGCAGGTCGAATGTCGTCAGGGAAATTGCTATAAGTACTAAGTTCTAGACTAAATTGTATTGTAATAAACTGTTCCTGAAATTGAAATAAGTGGAAGAACGTGCTTAACAGCGTTTTAACTTTGAAAACTGAATTCAACGAAAACTAAAAGAAAGAAACCCACAATAAATGTGTCTTCGAAATAATAAATGAATCAGTAGCCATTGCCGTCACCAGCTTCATTTATATTCATTCATTTATATTGATAATCTACGTCACAAAGACGGTTCCAATGAATGACGTCACTCTGCGGGGCAATCGAGGAGTTTCTTTTCTTTCTTTTTCTTTTGTTTTTTTTTTTAAAAAATAAATAAATAAAAAATAAAAATTAGCTTAAAGGAAACCCTAACTTTTTAGTAGCAACGGTTTTGTGATTTGCAATCAGATTTTGTTGAGATGTTGTTGTGGCCCTATCCCACTCCCACAGACGCGGTGGCGTGTATACATTTAGGCCCCCAACACAAGCAGCCCTGACCCTGTGTTTTATTTCTCTGGCCATCGAGTAGAACTTAAAGGTGGGGAACTCATTTGAATGTGGGCAGATCAGATGGAGAAATCAATAGACGCTCGGAGACCGTTAGATCATTATGGCTTAGATGTGGAGCCTGTTAAAGACAACAGCAACAACAACAACAACAAAAAACAAAAAACAAAAAAACAGAAAAAACAAAAACACACAACATCTTTCAGTGGTTAAACTTAAACCAGCTTAATAAACAGAGTGGTTTGTAATCCATCACCCACATATAGCTTGGTGTAACATACAGCACAGCTCAAACAACATAATATAATAAAACAACATAAATGATAACATATTTGACAACAGATATAACCATTCAGATGACAGGGGCTAGTGGCTTCTAGTGGCTAGTGGCCATTGGCATTCAGTGACATCCTCAAAGGAGGACTTTGAAGACCCCATCTTTATGCGGCTTATGAGGAATGGTCTCAATATCAATATAATATGTATATATATATATATATATATGTATATATATAAATTTATATATATATATTTTTTAATTTTAATTTATTTTTTTTTTTTTTTTTGGGGGGGGGGGGGTTAAATAACTCTATTCGTTCCTGCACTATTTGACATAGAGAACATTTCTTGTAACTTCGGCAGCTTTTAAAAAAAAAGTAAAACGAGGATGTGACGCTGACAGGGAAAATGGCGCGACCGGACTCTTTAAGACATAACGTTACTAAACTTACTGCAAATGTTATTTGTACAGTTACAGATCTCCGTACAATTTTTTTTTTTTAAATGAGACTATTGAAATATGCTGCGCTCAGGAAACAATCAAACTAGCAATCAAATCCAAAGTCGATGGAATTTCTAGAAGTTCTGTGTTAACATGTGGAACTCCCAACAAAACACACAGAAACACGGTGTTTTCTTACAACTTTGAGCTGTTCAAATTTGAGATGTTTTTGGAAAAATCCCCATAACTGACCATGATGACGACGGCGTCCAAGAGAAGATCTGGTCGGAAACACACACAAAAAAAGCTAGCAACTTGGAGTCCTCTCGCGTCCAGCGCTGATGGCGGCTCTCAGCAATGAAGTACCCGGGTGAGTGTGTTTACATTCGGTCGACGACTAAACGATCTCCTCGTCCCATCTCGGTCGCCCTCCTCCTGACAAGCCAATACTGGCACTTGAAGAATGATTAGGCTGCTTCACCCGGGGGCCCACGGACCCGTTACCGCGAGAAGCCGCTCGCTGCCACTCAATGATAACGTCAAGTTAATTTGAAGCGAAAGGGGAGGGCACTCCTACAACAAACAAGGGGCAAACATCGCAGACGTTGTAGAGAAACCGAACAAGGCTTTTTTTCTTTTTTTTTTCTTTTTTTTTAAAATCACTTTTCCCGAAACGTCGCTCCAGATTTCCGGGAACGCCCCATTGGCGGGACCCAGCGAATGGCGAACGGACCGCGAGGCGTGTGTTTGGGGCGGGGACACGGTGAAGGTGGGCGGGGACTGCGGCGAGAGTCAACGGTCGGGGGTTTGGTCCCCCCTCCCCCTACCCACCACCCCCGTGGGACGTACAGAGAGTGTGGAGGGGGGGCATCCTTCATCTCGTTAATTGACAGGAACCAAGATGTGGTCTGCAGAGGATAAATTTCAGCACCGATCTGACGGCGAGGGCTCCTCCATTGTTGTGTTATGTCAGTACTGGTTTTGTTCGTCTCAACCAGTCCAACACGGGGTTGGGGGGGGGGGGCGTTGGTGGGGGGGGGGGGGGGGGGGGGGGGGCGGGTGGAATGTGGTCAGGGAAATTGCTATAAGTACTAAGTTCTAGACTAAATTGTATTGTAATAAACTGTTCCTGAAATTNATATTTGAGGAATAGTCTTACTATATTTGAGGAATAGTCTTACTATATTTGAGGAATAGTCTTACTATATTTGAGGAATAGTCTTACTATATTTGAGGAATAGTCTTACTATATTTGAGGAATAGTCTTACTATATTTGAGGAATAGTCTTACTATATTTGAGGAATAGTCTTACTATATTTGAGGAATAGTCTTACTATATTTGAGGAATAGTCTTACTATATTTGAGGAATAGTCTTACTATATTTGAGGAATAGTCTTACTATATTTGAGGAATAGTCTTACTATATTTGAGGAATAGTCTTACTATATTTGAGGAATAGTCTTACTATATTTGAGGAATAGTCTTACTATATTTGAGGAATAGTCTTACTATATTTGAGGAATAGTCTTACTATATTTGAGGAATAGTCTTACTATATTTGAGGAATAGTCTTACTATATTTGAGGAATAGTCTTACTATATTTGAGGAATAGTCTTACTATATTTGAGGAATAGTCTTACTATATTTGAGGAATAGTCTTACTATATTTGAGGAATAGTCTTACTATATTTGAGGAATAGTCTTACTATATTTGAGGAATAGTCTTACTATATTTGAGGAATAGTCTTACTATATTTGAGGAATAGTCTTACTATATTTGAGGAATAGTCTTACTATATTTGAGGAATAGTCTTACTATATTTGAGGAATAGTCTTACTATATTTGAGGAATAGTCTTACTATATTTGAGGAATAGTCTTACTATATTTGAGGAATAGTCTTACTATATTTGAGGAATAGTCTTACTATATTTGAGGAATAGTCTTACTATATTTGAGGAATAGTCTTACTATATTTGAGGAATAGTCTTACTATATTTGAGGAATAGTCTTACTATATTTGAGGAATAGTCTTACTATATTTGAGGAATAGTCTTACTATATTTGAGGAATAGTCTTACTATATTTGAGGAATAGTCTTACTATATTTGAGGAATAGTCTTACTATATTTGAGGAATAGTCTTACTATATTTGAGGAATAGTCTTACTATATTTGAGGAATAGTCTTACTATATTTGAGGAATAGTCTTACTATATTTGAGGAATAGTCTTACTATATTTGAGGAATAGTCTTACTATATTTGAGGAATAGTCTTACTATATTTGAGGAATAGTCTTACTATATTTGAGGAATAGTCTTACTATATTTGAGGAATAGTCTTACTATATTTGAGGAATAGTCTTACTATATTTGAGGAATAGTCTTACTATATTTGAGGAATAGTCTTACTATATTTGAGGAATAGTCTTACTATATTTGAGGAATAGTCTTACTATTATCTAAGTCCTTTGTTGTCCCCCCCCCCCTCTTTTTGTTACTTTCCTCACACTTTTGTAGCGAACAATTTTAATAATTGAAGAAGTTTCTTTCAGTTACTGGTAACGGTAAAAGTTACTAAGCTGTAACAACCACAGCACCACCACCACGACCACCACCCACATAGGGAGAAAGAGACTTTGAAGAGAGAACACCATTCAGTGATGACAGAAAGCCATGCATGATGAGAGCGTAGATGTCTATGTTAAATCACTGATGGACTGTAGATTGGGATCAATTTGTTCCGACCCTGGGGATAACGAATAGGATTCAATCCAGCGGCGTAACTAGCATATGTACTTCCCGGGGCGGGGCAAATTCGTTACACCCCATTATACCAACAAAAAAAATCCCTCTGCATTTGGCCAAAAATGCCACCCCTCGATATAAAGAAAAAATGGCGCCCGGGGTGGACCACTCTTCCCGGGCCCCCTTATCTACGCCATTGATTCAATCTTTCCCAAAGCAACACTATAAACCGATATACCGTATCTGTAACTGGGCTGTGCTCATTGCTCAAATGTCATAGAGAGTATCATTGCCAGTTTTGGAACTCCTGGAGACTCAAATACTGTGTGCCTTATGAACGTTCTTTCGTCCACTTGACCCCTGACCCCCTCTCTCTCCCATGGGCATAAAGCTGACAGTTTATAAAAGATAACGAGCAGAGTGCCAGGAGAGGCGACTGTGCAATCTTAATCGTAAAGTGATTCAATGATTGAAGGCGAGCCAGTGATAGGATAGGAGGATACCTGTCAGTGCTATTGTGAAACTTCACGGACAGCATGCCTTAAAATTGGCTTTATATTGAAACATATATTACAGAGCAAAGTAGGTCTGTACTGAAATACCGTATCTTCCCATGGCTTGGATGTTCATCTAGACTAGAATGTAAATGTTTCGGAGGTATACATTTGTTTAAACTTTGATCAGTTAAATTACAGGACATGGAAACTTTGATAAGCTATGTTACAGGATATGGAATGTGGAAACTTTGACAAGTTAAGTTACAGGATATGGAATATGGAAACTTTGATACGTTAAGTTACAGGATGTGGAAATTTTGATACGTTAAGTTACAGGATATGGAAACTTTGATACGTTAAGTTACAGGATATGGAAACTTTGATACGTTAAGTTACAGGATATGGAATATGGAAATTTTGATACGTTAAGTTACAGGATATGGAATATCATGAATATGGAAATTTTGATATGTTAAGTTACAGGATATGGAATATGGAAACTTTGATATGTTAAGTTACAGGATATGGAATATGGAAATTTTGATACATTAAGTTACAGGATATGGAAACTTTGATATGTTAAGTTACATGATATGGAAACTTTGATAAGTTAAGTTACAGGATAGGGAAAATTTGATAAGTTAAGTTACAGGATATGGAAACTTTGATAAGTTAAATTACAGGATATGGAATATGGAAACTTTGATAAGCTATGTTACAGAATATGGAAACTTTGATACGTTAAGTTATAGGATATGGAATATGGAAACTTGATAAGTTAAGTTACAAAACATGGAATATGGAAACTTTGATACGTTAACTTATAGAGGATATGGAAACTTTGATAAGTTATGTCACAGGATATGGAAACCTTGATAAGTTATGTCACAGGATATGGAAACTTTGATAAGTTATGTACAGGATATGGAAACTTTGATAAGTTATGTCACAGGATATGTAAACTTTGATATTTTTTAATTTGTTTTTTTATAATGATCTGTTCCAACATTCCAGTTCTACGTTATTCCGGTACAAATGATTCACTCCGAGTAAAAAATAAAATGAGCTAAACAAAATTTTCTAGAGGATAAACGTAATAAACTGGATGTGGATGACGGCTTGTCATAGAACCAAGCGTCTAGGTTATAAACTGGATGTGGATGACGGCTTGTCATAGAACCAAGGCGTCTAGGTTATAAACTGGATGTCGATGACGGCTTGTCATAGAACCAAGGCGCCTAGGTTATAAACTGGATGTCGATGACGGCTTGTCATAGAACCAAGGCGCCTAGGTTATAAACTGGATGTCGATGACGGCTTGTCATAGAACCAAGGCGCCTAGGTTATAAACTGGATGTGGATGACGGCTTGTCATAGAACCAAGGCGTCTAGGTTATAAACTGGATGTGGATGACGGCTTGTCATAGAACCAAGGCGTCTAGGTTATAAACTGGATGTGGATGACGGCTTGTCATAGAACCAAGGCGTCTAGGTTATAAACTGGATGTGGATGACGGCTTGTCATAGAATCAAGGCGCCTAGGTTATAAACTGGATGTCGATGACGGCTTGTCATAGAATCAAGGCGCCTAGGTTATAAACTGGATGTCGATGACGGCTTGTCATAGAACCAAGGCGTCTAGGTTATAAACTGGATGTGGATGACGGCTTGTCATAGAACCAAGGCGTCTAGGTTATAAACAAGATGTGGATTACGGCTTGTCATAGAACCAAGGCGTCTAGGTTATAAACTGGATGGCGATAACGGCTTGTCATACAACCAAGGCGTCTAGGTTATAAACTGGATGGCGATGACGGCTTGTCATACAACCAAGGCGTCTAGGTTATAAACTGGATGGCGATGACGGCTTGTCATAGAACCAAGGCGTCTAGGTTATAAACTGGATGTGGATGACGGCTTGTCATAGAATCAAGGCGCCTAGGTTATAAACTGGATGTCGATGACGGCTTGTCATAGAATCAAGGTGTCTAGGTTATAAACTGGATGTGGATGACGGCTTGTCATAGAACTAAGGCGTCTAGGTTATAAACTGGATGGCGATAACGGCTTGTCATAGAACCAAGGCGTCTAGGTTATAAACTGGATGTCGATGACGGCTTGTCATACAACCAAGGCGTCTAGGTTATAAACTGGATGGCGATGACGGCTTGTCATAGAACCAAGGCGTCTAGGTTATAAACTGGATGTGGATGACGGTTTGTCATAGAATCAAGGCGCCTAGGTTATAAACTGGATGTCGATGACGGCTTGTCATAGAATCAAGGTGCCTAGGTTATAAACTGGATGTGGATGACGGCTTGTCATAGAACCAAGGCGTCTAGGTTATAAACTGGATGTGGATGACGGCTTGTCATAGAACCAAGGCGTCTAGGTTATAAACTGGATGGCGATGACGGCTTGTCATAGAACCAAGGCGTCTAGGTTATAAACTGGATGGCGATGACGGCTTGTCATAGAACCAAGGCGTCTAGGTTATAAACTGGATGTCGATGACGGCTTGTCATAGAACCAAGGCGTCTAGGTTATAAACTGGAAGTGGATGACGGGTTGTCATAGAATCAAGGCGCCTAGGTTATAAACTGGATGTCGATGACGGCTTGTCATAGAATCAAGGCGTCTAGGTTATAAACTGGATATCGATGACCTCTTGTCATAGAACCAAGGCGTCTAGGTTATAAACTGGATTTCGATGACGGCTTGTCATAGAACCAAGGCGTCTAGGTTATAAACTGGATGTCGATGACGGCTTGTCACAGAACCAAGACGTCTAGGTTATAAACTGGATTTCGATGACGGCTTGTCATAGAACCAAGGCGTCTAGGTTATAAACTGGATGTCGATGACGGCTTGTCATAGAACCAAGGCGCCTAGGTTATAAACTGGATGTCGATGACGGCTTGTCATAGAATCAAGGCGCCTAGGTTATAAACTGGATGTGGATGACGGCTTGTCATAGAACCAAGGCGTCTAGGTTATAAACTGAATGTGGATGACGGCTTGTCATAGAACCAAGGCGTCTCGGCTAGTCCCACAGACACTTATTTTTTTTTTAAAAGTGAAGTTTAACAAAAAGTAAACAACAAGTTTTCGTAGAACTCCTTGATCAATTTATGTGACATCAAGCAATTGGGGGGGGGGGGTGGGGGTGGGGCTGAAAATTTGGCAAAACATGCATACACGTAACGCACTTGATAAGAATCCCAATTAGTGCTCCCCACCCCACCACCCAGGCTCGCAACCGCTCTTTTTTTTTTTCACGCCCCTGAATTATATGAATATTCTAATGACCCACCTGCTTTTAAATCCAAGATTTATTACACCAACTATTTCAGAAAAGCAAAAGGAGATATTACGCACCAAACGAACTTGCGATATTTGTAAGAGTCTCATTAAGAACGGTTCTTAAGTTATTTGGGAATTTTATTTCGTGACGTCATATTTCCATCATCTTCCCCTTGAAAAATGTGAAAAAAAATTTTTGGGGGGTTGAGGAGGGGGTGGGGGCTGAATAATTGAAAGAATCTGTTATCGTCAGCAACGAGCCTACGTGCCAAGCTTCACTTCGCTATGTTGACGGGAAGTGGGTCAGTTAGCCGTCCGAAGATTTTTAGCCAGCCAGCCGCGAACAAAAGCGAAGATAATAATAAAGATAAAGGATTTTAAAAATGTTAAAAGTTGAAATGTGGGTGTTCAAAATTGGATTTTATTATCTTCCATTGCACATGTTTATTATTTAAGAAATAATATTTATTTAATAAGATTAGATAAGATTCTTTTTTTTTAAAATCCAAATGAATGGAAATGTTTTGCTATTTCTTTAAACATATTCATTTTCAGAACATGTCTTATACATGACTTTACCTAGACAACATTTTACAACTATAACAGTTAAGCCTTTTTTAAATACAAAAAAATGTGCTACACATTGTTACAAATTGTTCAATCGGTCGTCAGGCCAATCATCAGTCAAAAGTTCCCCTTTCCTCTTCTGCTGTCTTCTCGGATACCACATGGCCATACATTTAATCTAAGCGTTAATTTTTTTTATTTAATTCTGTTTTTACTGTTTGTTCGCCGATGAAGGCTTCTTGCCGACACGTTCGTTGTTTCGTTGTGTTCCTTTATTATTTTTATTTCTCTCCATCTTTTCCCATACTTTGTTTCGTTGTGTTCCTTTATTATTTTTATTTCTCTCCATCTTTTCCCATACTTTGTTTCGTTGTGTTCCTTTATTATTTTTATTTCTCTCCATCTTTTCCCATACTTTGTTTCGTTGTGTTCCTTTATTATTTTTATTTCTCTCCATCTTTTCCCATACTTTGTTTCGTTGTGTTCCTTTATTATTTTTATTTCTCTCCATCTTTTCCCATACTTTGTTTCGTTGTGTNGGGGGTTTTGACTATTGGCTTCGTCCGGTGTTAGTAAATAACTTTTTTTTTTTACTTTCATGGAGTAAATAGCTTTTTAGGTGGGTTGGGGGGGGGGGCCGTCGCCCCTTCCCCCCCCCTCCCGCGCTTTCGTATCAATGGCCGAGGCTCCCTTTTGGCAATGTAAACATGGATTAAAGAAACAATGAATTGAGAAAAAATAAATGATTCATGTTGAAAGTAATATGTAATAATATATTTAAAAAAAAATAAAATTTGATCTGTTTTAATTGGCCTTGCTCAACTTTCTCGAATTGAATTGAGATTTCGATACCCCATTAAACAGGAATTACGTACGCCCCCGAAAGTGAAAAAAAGTGGGAGGTTTCCAAGGGCCGGCTACTCTGTATTTTAATTATTTTTAATTTAAAAATTTAGAATTACCCCATAGAAATATCATCGGGTTATGTATGATATTTAGACATAGAGACTAACATCGCTTATGTATGATAATAGAAACTAGCATGGGTTATGTATGATATATAGACATAGAAAACTAACTAGGGTTATTTATGATATTTATGAAGTCGGTTGAAAGCTTACCATGCTACAAGAGTTCTATATTGAAATGTACAACTCACAAAATGTATCTATTCAGTAAGGTCTGGTTTTCTGAAAACTTAAACTATGAATAACGTGTCCAAATTGTCGTTAACTGACATGACAAAACACTAACATGACCCCCACCACGAGACAAATTTATTCATTTCGTTACCAAGCCCCATTCAAGCAAAACAAAACAAAAAATCTCAATTATGACGTCATTGCTGAAATGTGGCCATTACGGGAATTAGCCTCACACTGGTTTTAGGGGTCGGTGTGTGTGTGCGGGGGGGGGGGGGGGTTTTGCATCCATTGTTTCAAAAATTATTTCTATTTACGTTGTTATGGAGACAGGAAGTGGGGAGTGGGGGGGGGGGATAAATGGGCCATATGGCAGGAGCAGGCCCAGGTTGAACTTCTCACTACGGTTATTGAATTATTCCTCTGCTCCTATCGCGCGGTAATCGCCTGCTTGTTTGTGCGTGTATGAGTTATCGGTCTTCACAGACTCACACTCGCGTTGACTCAGACGCCCCTAGAGGGCGCTAATTGCCGTTCCGTTACCCCGAACGATAACTGGCGACACGGGCTGGGACTCGGGGGGCTGCGGCCCGACCCGATAACCAGAAATAAACCGACGACGATAACCCTCCGAATGTAGGTCCCATGAGCAACATTGTAATTATCAAAATGGCGACCGTGTCGCGGAAACGGAAACAGCAAGTTGGGATCCCGATTATCTCCCGTTGTTTTTTTTGTTTTTTCCGCTCTAGTGAGTATCGCGCTGGTTAAAGGGCGGTAACTTCTTAGCTGCGTCCAAATATCTTTCTTTTTTTTTCCTTACTTTTTTTTTTTTTTTTTTTTTTTTTTTATTTTTTTTTTTTAATCTGACTGCGCAGACTCGCTGCTTAGCGTTATGCAAGGTTTGATACTATGCCACGATAGTTTAGTGTGCAAAAAACCTGTTATTTAGCTATGGGGTGTCGAAGTTGGACTAATTTGAGTTTGTGATTGTTGTGTTACGAGACTGTACTGTTGGCTTTTGGTGCACTAACAATTTTTTTTGTACAAATGAATACAGGGAGCCATGCCACGAAGACGTTATATTTGAAATGTTGGGTTATAATCAGGCGCATTATAGCGGGTTTTACATTGAACTTGTAATGAGTTTATAATTGAAATGTTTGGAGACTCCAGTCAGACATGCACCAATGGACATACAGAAGGCAATGTAACTTTCCGCCCACCTGGGCCCCAAACCCATAAACAAAACCTTACAAAATTAATTTTAAAAAAAAGAAAGTGGGTTGGGGATTTAACGAAAAAAAATAGGGGGAGGGGGGTGTAATAATGCTGTCAGAAAGTCTACAACAGTTTCAAATAGAAACGAAACTCTGTTGAGACCGTGCCAGAAATGCACTATTATATTTTATCTGTTGTCTCCGGCATATCTGTTGTCGTCAGATTTTCTGTTGTTTTCGGATTATCGGTTGTCTTCCGATTATCTGTTGCCTCCGGATTGTCTTTTGTCTGCGGATAATCTGTTGTGTTCACATCATTATCTGTTGTTATACATCTGGCGATTAAATATGAAAGGATATTAAAAAAAAAACTAACTATGTTCTATAATGTACATGTATACTAACTATACTTTTCTCCACGAGGAGTTATATTGCAAAAAACAACAGGTAGCTTTCAGAAAACCATAATATATGCCAGAGTATACGTCAGACTGTAGCCAAAATGTATGTCAGAATGTACGCCAGAACATACGTCAGAAAGTACACCAGAATGTACACCAGAATGTACGCCAGAATATACGTCAGAAAGTACACCAGAATGTACGCCAGAATGTAGCCAGAATGTATGTCAGAATATACACCAGAATGTACACCAGAATGTACGCCAGAATGTACGCCAGAATGTACGCCAGAATGTATTTCAGAATGTATGCCAGAATGTACACCAGAATGTACGCCAGAATGTACGCCAGAATTTACGCCAAAATGTACGCCAGAATGTACGCCAGAATGTACGCCAGAATGTACGCCAGAATGTACGCCAGAATGTATTTCAGAATGTATGCCAGAATGTACACCAGAATGTACACCAGAATGTACACCAGAATGTACGCCAGAATGTACGCCAGAATGTACGCCAGAATGTATTTCAGAATGTATGCCAGAATGTACACCAGAATGTATGCCAGAATGTACACCAGAATGTACGCCAGAATGTACGCCAGAATGTACGCCAGAATGTATGCCAGAATGTACACCAGAATGTACGACAGAATGTACGCTGTTAGCATTATTTTAAGATTAGAAGCATTAAATAGCTCCCAAGACACGTGCACTCCAGTGGCGTAGGAAGGGTGGGGGTGGAGGGGTGGTCCGCCACGAGGGATATTTTTAAACAATGTATCGACTCGGCCACCATGTTCGCCCGGCTGCCTAGGTTTTTCGTAGGGAGGGTGGCAAAAATCCCGCCCCGGGCGGCACTAATCTTAGCTACGCCACTGATGAACCTCCATGATTTAGTAAAAAATGTTACACCTTTACGTGTTCGCAATGACTGAAATATTATTTATGCATGTAAATAGATCATGTTTAATGCAAATCATAATTTGTTGATTCCCCCTTAATTTTTTTTTTTCTATGAAAATGACAAAGAAGTTGTTAGCAGAGGTGAGGATAACCTCCCTTAGATCATGTGATACACCAAAGATTGTGACCCGCACGTATCTCTAGCAGAACTGTCGCCCTTTAATGAGCGGCCCCTTTGGCAAACATAAACAATGGAGCCACGCGATAACTGTTCCCGGGAGACTGACCTCATTTGACCAGGGTGGACCCTCATTACTAACCCCGTCGTTGACCCGATGATAGCTGTACACACCTAAGTCGGTGCATGAGGAGATGGCAGAGGAGCGATGGAGCTTGTGCTTGCAGCACGATAGAGCACTTTGCTATCGGCCATTCCAATAAATATGTCATGGTTCTCAAATACTACCGAAAGTACCCCAAATGACCTTGTGATGGTTCTCAACGATTACTGACTTTAGTCATTCGAACTTAAAGTGACGGCTCTCAAATATTACCGACAGTAATGACCAATGAACGCACATCCATTTTATAAAGTTTTAAAGCCATGATCCTAAAAACTGTGTCCCATGTTTCAAAAGAAAAGCAACGGTCAAGTATAGGTCTATTTGCATGTAGGTCAAACGTTAGAACTGCAACGAGAGGTTAACCCATCGCCAGCTCAGGAAATAGCAGGGACGGGACTGGCACCGATTTGCTTGTGTGAACTCCAAAACGCAACAGTGAGAGTCCAGATTATTTTACATTAGGTATAAACTTCCGAATAACACAGCGCCACATTCTTAATAATCCATCGACCCCCCCCCCCATCTCATGACGTGTTCTCGTAACGAAGCAGGACAGCTTTTAAATCCATGACTCGAGTCGGGTGTCCAGCCACACTCACACATCACCCCGTGGCATAACACCAACACTTCTGTGAAACAAGAGCTGATCTTCTTGGTGACCAACACCATGGCGCCTTCCCTCTTGAAACATTTTCCTGAAGATTCCGTTCCCCCCCCCCCCCCCCCCGGCCCCAGTCATGTGCTGCGTTTCTCCGCCCCATCCCACCAACACCGACCCCCCTCCCACCCAAAACGACCACATCCACCTCGTATCTCTTTTTTTCCCCTCCTCCAACTGACCCATCCATCCTTTGTCTCTCTCAAATCTCCTCTCACCTCNTTTAACGGGAGAAAAAAAAAAAAAAAGGGGGGGGGGGGGGACACCAACTTCTGATCCCATTGATTACAGCTTTGTCTTGTATATTCAAGCTTTCATTTTCATCTTCTCACGAAGTATTGCACGGAAACTTGCAAAGCTATAGAAACAGGGGGGGTGGGGGTGGGATTGGGCGGGCGCTGCTTTCTGTTACAGGGCCCATTACCCTGCCATTCTGCATCACGTGATTTGACAAGAGTACAGCTTCCTGTCCGGGTGTTGGGTTGGCTTGGAACTCCCTGAAAATTACAGCCCGGTCTCGTTTTTTTGGTTTTTTTCCTCCACGATTTGAGACGTTATCCTCGTGTTACTCTGGCGGTTCTCAATCGATCACCGAGTTGCTGCATATTAGTCTAGATGGGATGGGTTAAACCTTTTGGGATATTTTACATGTTGCAAGACTTTGACATTTAACTCCACCATTACGATCGCTAGCCGGGATATGGCAGTTAATTTAATGGGAGTGTTGACATGCTGATTGATACACGTTTAGAAGACAAGTTAAGAATATTACTGACAGTTCATGTGTTGGCCAACTAACAGGAATTGGATAGTGGCTTGATTTTTTTTAAAGGTGGCAAGAAAAGGGTATATCGAAAAATGACAAATCCATTCTTTAAAAGCATAGACTTATATGGGGCGAGATGCCACTTAATATTAAGAAGGTAATACAAAGTCGAGTGTCACTGTGGTATAGATCGGGTAAACCTCGAGGTAACACAAAGTCGAGTGTCTCTGTGGTATAGATCGGGTAAACCTCGAGGTAACACAAAGTCGAGTGTCACTGTGGTATAGATCGGGTAAACCTCAAGGTAACACATAGTCGAGTGTCACTGTGGTATAGATCGGGTAAACCTCAAGGTAACAGGTAAACGCTCACCGACATTTAAAAGTAGCACAACGGTGTTGTGCCTGGAACTATCCAGGCCGGTTTTACTTCACTATGCACGTCGATTGACAATCTCATGGCCAACACGCGACCCGTCCTCTCTTTCTCGCGGCCAGTTCGACGGCGGAACACACAAATTGGTTGGTCAATTCATTCATTGTATTGACCCCCACAGGTCCAGCAGGTAACTCTCGTGCCATCCTCATTGTTTTGACTCTGACGTGTTACCCTCCTTTATGTACTCACGGGTCGTATATATCATAAAGGGGGGAGGGGGGGTTCATATGCTACCATTCGATTTTGAATCGAGCGGGCCGAACTTTATCGAGCAAAATTAATTCTTGAATATTTCATCTGTCGTATCGGGCCATTCTTTAAGTATCTACGTGCATTTTTATAATCGTGTGTATTATACTATTTCTACAGTATATTTTTATTTTGTGGTTGTAATGGGCGATTCCTGTTCATTACTGATCAAGTTAAGTAGTTGCTTCATCTAATTACTTGTCACGCTCATTAGAGACCGACCGAAAGTGATTTTCTGATTTCGGCCGAAGCCGAAAATAGGCCGAAAGTTTAAAATGACTTTCGGCCGAAACCGAAAAAAGGCCGAAAGTTTAAAAATGACTTTTGGCCGAAACCGAAAAAAAGCCGAAATTTAAAAATGAATTTCGGCCGAAACCGAAGCCGAAACCGAAAATGAAATATTAAGATATTTTGAAATTCGTTCCCGCATACATTCTGCATACATCGAAAATGATGTGGGAAAGTATAAATATTTACATTCTTTTTATAAAAAAATGAGATAATCGTGAATATTAGGTGAGCGGAAAAAAA
>CAXITT010000308.1:433530-455256 GCA_964033795.1 Lymnaea stagnalis | reverse complement strand
GATAGATAGATAGATAGATAGATAGATAGATAGATAGATAGATAGATAGATAGATAGATAGATAGATAGATAGATAGATAGATAGATAGATAGATAGATAGATAGATAGATAGATAGATAGATAGATTACTGACACTACTGTAACAATGACGTGAGTTTTTGCATGTTTGGAAACATCGACCAGTCACATGACGATCGACCAGTCACATGACATAATTTTTTACAGTTTCATTTCCTCATCACGCAAATTTTTTAAATTCTCTCCATATTTTTATGATTCCACTTGAAACCAGTTCACACTGATCTTATATTCGCTTCATTGAAGTGATGTTTAGTTAAATCGAAATTAATGCGCACCAATTTATCTCTTTACACGGCGTACGCATCGTCCAGCGCCATCTAAAAATAAATGTGTTTTTCCCGATTTCTGTGACATTCAATTGACTCGCCGGCGAGGAAGAAGTAAGTTGGGGGAGTAGGGAAGAGTGAACAAAGTCAATTTATGGTGAACTCATAAAATATACGGCAAAGTTCGGGACAATCTGTCACAGGGTGTCATATAATCGATGGGGGTTTAGACAGTTCAAGCAACACGGAGTTGGTGGATTCAAAGGATGGGGCAGTGAGTCTTGGAAATAGGGTGGGTGGGGATTTTTGAGGAGATGGGTTGGCAAGGAGTTTTAGTGAGATGGGTTGGCAAGGAGTTTTAGTGAGATGGGTTGGCAAGGAGTTTTAGTGAGATGGGTTGGCAAGGAGTTTTTAGTGAGATGGGTTGGCAAGGAGTTTTATTGAGATGGGTTGGCAAGTAGTTTTAGTGAGATGGGTTGGCAAGGAGTTTTAGTGTGATGGGTTGGCAAGGAGTTTTAGTGAGATGGGTTGGCAAGGAGTTTTAGTGAGATGGGTTGGCAAGAAGTTTTAGTGAGATGGGTTGCTACGGAGCGGTATAGAGATGGGTTTGCGGGAGCTGCAGAAAGATCGGCTGGTAAAGAATAGTAGAGATGGGTTGGTAAAGAATGGTAGAGATGGGTTGGTAAAGAATGGTAGAGATGGGTTGGTAGGTAGCTGTAAAGATGTAGCTCCATGTTTTCTTCCGTTTGCATTGGTACGCACGACGGGGGAAGCAGCGAATGAGATCGCACCACGGTGCGCAATCGTGGTGGGAAAAAATCAACT
Organism: Lymnaea stagnalis; assembly: GCA_964033795.1. NCBI lineage: Eukaryota > Metazoa > Mollusca > Gastropoda > Lymnaeidae > Lymnaea > Lymnaea stagnalis. Next base: position 454,083 of record CAXITT010000308.1, on the reverse strand, counting down.
TGGAAATCTCTAATAATAGTTCCCCAGCAGATCTTGTCAATGCGCACCGTGTTGCGCTCTCATTTGCTGATTCCCCGGTCGTGCGTTTAATTACGTACGCACCAAATACACACAAAAGAACACATTTTAAAACTAACATAGTGTCAGTATACGCAAATAACCTGCTAAAATAGTACCACTAGCCTTCCATTGCCAACGAAAATAGCATCAGTACACGTCACTCCCCACTCTATACTATAGAGTCAATACAACTAAGCATGGGTGCATATGTTGAGCGCCATCTGAATTTTTAGTATAGATTGTGCAACTTCCCGTATTTCACTTGTGCAAAGTGGTTGCATTGCCGCAGCTACTTATATATTATAAGGCGTTACAACGAACATCGCTAAAAGATACAAACAAAGAAGCACTTTTTCCTCATTCATGACGTCGTCCATTGACGTTAACTCCTAAAATTAGAAATAGAGCTCTGTTCAACCAATGGTCATTCAGCATTTTTCAGAAAAGTTCAAGGATTTTGAGCATATCTCATTTAAAATACACAACGCAAAGTCTTGCTATTCTCGGTTTAAACATAATATTATTGATTTGATGAGGAAAATGACATCTTTTAGTTAGACACTGCTGACATGCACTTTAAAGCGTTTACAGACACTCGAATCCTCGAAATAAGCGAAGGCAGCTAATCATTCCGAAAAAGTTGATGAACAAAAACACAACCAAAAAAAAAAAAAAAAAAAAAAAAAAAATAAAAAAATTACTTTCCATTGAGTCGAGATCGGCAGATTGAAATCAATTTGATCATTTTGTATCAATTTTTTTTTTTTTAAAACTTTTATTATTTGGTTTTATTTTTTTACGTCATCCAAAATCTGGCTACTTGACAGCCAAGCCGGGCTGGCTCTTATTCCCCGCGTTTTTCCTCGCGCCTACCGTCACGACCCCCTATAATCCGCATGACGCCTTAATCCCGGGCTGCGTGGCTGGGTCCCGGCACGGGGCCAACAGTTCATGTCAGACAGAAAGGAAAAGCGCGAGCAAGATTATCCCCGTGGCCGGTCCGGCCCCCCGGTTATCCAAACTGGCCGTATTTACTCCTTCAATCCTACTCACAATCAATCCCTTTCTCCCGAGTTTGCCATTTCTGTGAAGCCTGGCTCAGAGGCAATCATGGCCGTCCCCGGTCATGCTCAGAACTTGTCGGGGGCTCTTCTCTGTTGGGAGGTGAGTTCATTTCAAATTGAAAGTCTCGATACTCGTCCGAGCCAGCTTCCGTGGTCAAGTTACAACGTTGAACTTCTACCGGAAAACCAAAAGAAACAGACACATGATGATGAGGTGTAACAGAAACAGACACATGATGATGAGGTGTAACAGAAACAGACACAGGCATCTTCTCCAGAGGGGTAAAGACCCGAGCTTGATAGCTCGCGTAATTAAAATGCGACGTCACACCTGGAATACCTAATGATAAGGGCATCTAGGCCATGCCTTACTTGGTATCCTACATATAGACGAATCTGGACATTGTCTTACTTAGTATCCTATAGATTAGACCAGTGATTCTCGACCTTCCTCATGCCGTGACTCTCAAATATCCAGTTCCTCATGTTGTGGTGACCCCCTCCCCCACCATAAAATGAGTTCTTTGCTGCTTCATAAATTTGTGTTTTCCGATGGTCTTAGGGGACCCGTGTAAGGGTCATTCAATCCCCAAAGGGGTCACGATCCACAGGTTGAGAACTGCTGGATTTAGACAAATCTAGGCATTGTCTTGCTTAGCATTCTTTTCACGCATCTTGGCGACACACTTACCTCGTACTACTACAGTTATACAAGCACCTAAACCATTGTTCATTTTCTCCAAGATATGTTCACACCTGACTCATAGGAGAGTTTCGAGGTGTGCAGCTTAGTTATTTTTTGTGTTCTAGAATGTCTTGGTGACTTTTCAATGAATGCCACTCGCTTCATTCACTTAATTTTGTGTATGTACTGGGATACGGCAGAGATACGTGTACTACCGACGTATAACACATTTTCTTCTTCTATATCTTAAGGGCCCACGATCAATTTATTGATCATTTTGGCTCCTATTCATGTAGATGGGATTTTCAATGTTTCTGTGCCTGGTGTTGCTGAGGAAATTTCACTGATTTCCAGGGCCACTTTGTGAGGGAATCATGCACTTGGGGTTTCTATCTGGTTGTCTGCTGTCTTACGACCTCGGTGTGAGGTGTCACCCCATCCAAAGAATGGCTGTCTTACTTGGCAGACGAGGCTATTCAAACGGGACTCTTGATACTGAAGAGGAACACAAAAAGGGGTGTATGGACTGGGGGGGGGGGGGGGGGGGGGCTTGCTCTGCTTTTTAATGTGTTATTTTTGTCAATTTTTAAAAAAAAATTATTGTTAATGATAATTGTTTTGTTGATGTTGTTATTGTTGAGTTAAACTTTGAAAAGAAATAATGTGTTACTGTCGTTGTTATTTTTATCAATTCATTCCCTGAGACGTGACCATCAGTGACCGCATTAATAAAATGGTTGAAGTGTAGGTGTCATCTTTCGTGTATAACATGTTGATGAAGTGAATAGTGAACAGAAGCACGGGGGGAATCCCGGAAGTTACTCTCTAAAACAATTTATTATCTATCTTTAACTAAATACTTCTTAGATTGATATAATAACTCGACCATACTAAATACTTAGCAGCGTAACGAAATTATACCCAAATAGATGAAATCGAGACTGAACTATTTAGGGTATACATTACTCGCTCTTTATCATTTACATAATCTAGAATTTATTTGGATATGGACAATAGTTTTGATGTGGACACTTGTTTGTATGTGACCAGTTGTTTGTATGTCGAAAATTGTTTGTATGAGGACATGTGTCTGCATGTGTACAGTTTCTTGGATGTGAATTGTTTTGATGTGGACAGTTGCTCGTTAACAGTTCTATATTATGTGGTATTTCTTATATATAAAGGTAGGCATATTAACTTTGTGAAGCTTTACACTTTAGGAACTTTTTTATAAAAAGAGACTGGTACATTAATGTTTTCCTCTTAGACATTTTGCGTATTTTTCAATCTCTCAAGGAATCATTTCAAAATTCGGACAAGATATTTTTAGCAGTATCGCTTGCGGGATAAATTCATCTGGACTGAACTGACAACATCGAATACGATCCTGGTGTCCGATTCCTCCAGTGCCATTTTCCCCCCGACTGTTATTTCCACCAAGTTTCTCGAAGACGAGATTGTTGTTGATGTGACGTGCTGCACGAGCACTTGACGTCATGTCCGCTCAACATCCGAGATGATCGCGCGCATGCGTCAATGAATGGTGAGATGTCGCTAAGCAAACAAACACGAGACTTTGGCCACAGAGCCGAGGAGAGCGAAGATGAAAATAGGGCTGGAAGTCCATTTCCATTAATTCGCCGCTCTTTTTAAATTACTCACGCACAGACAGAAGAGAAAGCGTATTTAGCAGATCTATCAGAAGAAGAAAAATATAACGAACTGAAGGGATACACATCTGCAAAGTATTTTTTTTTTTTAGTTCCGATTGGCTGATCCAAAACACTATGAAATAAAATATACTACCATAAGTCCCTTGACCAGATGAAATGATGCACGTTTTTTGTAGATGAGTGGTCAGGGTATGAAATCTAATTATCCAAGTTGAAATTGGAACGCCCCCTGGTTGGCGGTTATCAGCCTCATTTCCGCCATCTGTACCAGCGGTTTCCAACTTGTGGTCCGTGGACCTCACTGGGACCCGTGCCAGGGAGCCAGGGGTCCGCTGACGGGTAACGGAAAAATTTGGACACAAATTTGACACCGTTTGATGGTCACTCTATTCTCAATGGGGGTCCGTAATGTACCATCGACATGTTTCGTGGTCCACACCCAGGAAAAGGTTGAAAAGCTCTACACTTGACCATATGCGCTTTTCTTATATAATGTATGTCACGGCTGATGCTACGTTATCAACCAAGTTAAATTCTCTGACTAACCCCGCAGCCCCTTAGAATGTTTAACTAAGTCTTGCACCGGCTAACAATTGTTTATTAAGTCTTGCACCCGCTAAGAATTGTTTACTAAGTCTTGCACCGGCTAAGAATTTGTTACTAAGTCTTGCACCGGCTAAGAATTGTTTACTAAGTCTTGCACCGGCTAAGAATTGTTTACTAAATATTGCACCCGCTAAGAATTGTTTACAAAGTCTTGCACCCGCTATCAAAGTAACAAACGATTCTAACATTCTGAAAATAATGGCCGAGGCCATTTTGACTAAATGCTACTCGGATGTCATTTGTAGCAGTTTGTTTTAGTTTAAACTGAAGAATTAAGATTACAGACATTTAGTCCATTCAACTATCTTTCATTTGATACCTCATTTTGTCTTACAAACCCAACAATAATATTTTTAAATAGTTGTTTATTCCCAACCTCTCACGTCTGGTACCCGGGTGCGAATAGTCGCAGCCTTAAACTAAATATTTTTCTACCCTCAGACCACCCCCCAACCCCCCCCCCTTTTCTTTTTGTTTTTGTCTTGGAAATGCTGCGTCGCACGCAAAGGTTGGGAAACTACATACCGAATTGTTACTGATGAATCAAGACAGTAACATTTATACACAATTTTTACCCGGTTGGATGGAGATAACCGTGAAAAAAAAGTGTTGTTATGATAGAGATTTACCCGAGTTACGTCCCCGTGTTCAATGATTAACATAATCCTTAAATCTTTGTGTGCTCATATAATTTAATTTATTATCCTCTTGAGTTTGAATAAATATTTATATTTCAAGTGAGTCAAATCGGTGTGAGAGTTACACTATAGCCTTACTAAAAAGGTTTTAAGCGTTCTTAAAATTATGCTTTTACCAACAAATATTTAGAATTGAGCTAAAATGACAAACTACACGACTTTAGAAACACATAAAAAATTATTTGATTTTATTTTATTTAAGTATTTTTTATTCCTTCAGTTATCTGTGGACTAAACATAAATGTTGATCATGAAAAGTCACTGAAACAGACCTCAGTATTGATGAAAGGACACGTCACCTTCATTATAGGCTAATACACAATTCATGCCAGGACATGTCACCTTAATGTTGAGCTAATACACAATTCATGAAATGACATGTTACCTTAATGTTGAGCTAACACAATATTCATGACAGGACATGTTATCTTAATGTTGAGCTAATGCACAATTCATGACAGGACATGTTACGTTAATGTTGAGCTAATACACAATTCATGACAGGACATGTTACGTTAATGTTGAGCTAATACACAATTCATGACAGGACATGTTACCTTAATGTTGAGCTAATACACAATTCATGTCAGGACATGTTACCTTAATGTTGAGCTAATACACAATTCATGACAGGACATGTTACGTTAATGTTGAGCTAATACACAATTCATGACAGGACATGTTACCTTAATGTTGAGCTAATTCACAATTCATGTCAGGACACGTCACCTTAATGTTGAGCTAATACACAATTCATGACAGGAGATGTTATCTTAATGTTGAGCTAATACACAATTCATGACAGGAGATGTTACCTTAATGTTGAGCTAATGCACAATTCATGACAGGACATGTTACCTTAATGTTAAACTAATAAACAATTCATGTCAGGACATGTACAAATAAAAAATATAATATTTCAAACTCTAACACAAATAAAATTTACAACCATTCAAGGTCAAAAATATGCATAAATAAGTATATTTTATTTTATATCTGAAATGTTATATTAAAATTATTTCTTTTTTATAAAAAAATTAATTAACTTTTGATTCTCTTTAAAAATGCAAAGAGAAGAATGCCATCTAATCAATGGAAGTGTTAATAAATACAAAATAATTGCCAGAAAAAATCGACTTCAATATATTATGCCTTACATGCTTATAAAGATAAAAAAAGAACTTTATCTTTTAAAAACCCAACAGTAAATACTTATTAAAAATACATACAATCTAAGAACTTTTTTATTCTCAAAAATGAATGAACAGAGTGCTACCAGAGCACGATAACCACTGACATCTTAAGCAATCAATTTACCTTAAGACTAGAATTGCTATTATTTCGTCATATGACACATTATTTAGAAATTAATCAATCATTTTTCCATAAAACAATCATTTCAGCATTACAATTACACGATAAGTGAGACGGAACATTTTCATTTTATCAATGAACTAACATTTCATAACTGAACAATAATTTCAACATGAGCGTTCATTTCACCATGAACCATCATTTCAACATGAGCCATCATTTCAACTTCAGAAATATTTTTTTCCTTAGAAACCCATTTCGACAATACAATATCATTTTATAAATAGACAATACTCTCAACACCAGAAAATCTTTTCAATAGTTTAGAAAAATAAGATTTTGAAAATACAATGCTACTTGCAAGTCTTAAAGCGACCAATGTTATTTTCGTGAAAACATAAAATTTTTAAATTGTACAATTTTTTTTTTTCTTTTCATTTACTCATGACAACCGGGCATGGCTAAACAACCAGTCAGACATATGTCGTTAAAAAAAACAACAACTCAAAGCCCGTCAGGAAAACATGTTTTGTGTTGTAAAGTCAAATGAATCACGTTCCGAGCTATGGTTTAAAGACCACTTGGAACGATCGACCACTCAACGACAGCTCAAGTTGGGACATACTCGTGGACGTAATGGGCCCGCTTCCTAGACGTGTTTGAAGACAAGTGAGGGACCTCTGATGTTCCGTGCTCTGGATCGGTGCCGTCACTGGACGGCGTTGGTCGTAGGGCTCGCTGCGCACCAGCAACTTAATTTACCCCAGGTGTAGACGACACTGCATTGGTGCCATCTGTTACGGGCCCGACAGTAACATCTGTTACTGGACTGGCAGTTACAGGGTTGACCTGAACCACACTCCCCGCGTGATCTGTGCTCGCAGTTTTGGCATCAGCCCCTGTAGCTGAACTGCTTGTGGTGTCTGAAAGGGTAGCTGTTTTCTTCGTTTTGCGTCCCTGCTCTGTTGTTCTGGAGCTGCCGTCTTGCTTTCTGGACGCGGCAGATTCAACAGGTGTGGCCTTTGAGTGTTCAGCAGGCCGACTGGCCTTCTTACAAGACAGGAGGGACCGGGCAGACGAGGCGGGGAGGCAGGTCGAGTCAGAAAGTGTTTTTGTTGAATTACTATTTATACCCAAAACTTCACTTTTCTCAGTACTACTATTAGAGGTGCCAAGAGACACTCTATCGCCACAGGGGTTGTGATCACTTTTACGCGAACGGGATTTGCCATCTGTTGAAACAGCTGGATCAACCTCTCCATCACGCGCTGGTCGTGTTCTGTCGACGTCTAGACCCGCGGCACCGCTAGTCTGACCGCTTACGGAGACGTCACCGGACGACTTTCTTCTCTGTTGAGTGGTGCATGACGCCACACCGGCTGACTTTGTTACCGACGCTTGTTTGTTCTCACCGACGGCAGCACTTGACTGAGCAGCTTTGGGATTGGACTGGGCAACACTTGCGTCAGATACATGGTCACCGGTTTCAGATTCTGAAAACAGGTTATCTGAAACAGATGCCGGTGAATCTGTGGATACGCTCACAGACGTGCTCTTTGCTTGCAATCTGCCGGCCTCGTTGGACTTCTCACTTGTAGATTTCTTATCGGATACTTGTGCATCGGACGGGTAGTGTAGTAAAGTTGACTTGACAGATTTAGCGGACTTCTTGCAGGCGTTGGTTTGTGATCTACTATGGTCGGAAACTGTAGAAGAGGACACGATGCTCTTCGTTTCTTTCAAAGGAGGTTTTTGCGGAATGCTTTGGGAGTCCGAAGAATGTTTGTTTGCCTGTTTTCCTGACTGATTGAGTAAAGTCTGAAGCATAGTGTTAGAGGTCTCATCGTTACTTTCCAACACAACATTTGTTGACCTCGCCGTGTCTTCACCGGATGCATCAAAGATTTCGCCTTGTTTTGAATCGGCAACAACTTGTTCCGCAGAATCCATCAGATTTCTTTCAACACTTTCGTTTTCTACGAAGGCAGCTTGCTTATCTTGAAACGGAGCTGAGACGGGCTCTTCGCAAGCATTCTTCTGAGCCTCACCCATTCCACCGGACCTGTGATCGGCGTTGCTGACCTGAGTCGTGCACGTGCCCACCACAATGAACTCAATAGGCGAGTCATCTTCTTGACCTTCTCTCTCGTCTTTCTCTGGATAAGCCACAGCCGCATTTTCTTTTTCGGAGTCCAGTTTGTAGCTCAAGGAACCAGTGGCCTGCTTCTCAGACGTGTACAGTTTTCTCAAGTTCTGACCAGCGGTCGCCCTGCCCACCGCCGGGAAGCTCGCGTTGTTTTTGGTGGCGATGCTCACAGAGTAGGTCGGGCTGGTGAATCCAAAGCCAGGGCAGTTCTTGTTCGTCGATGCGATGGTGTGCGCCGTTGACGACAACGCATAGGAGGATGTGGTCAGCGCATAGCAGCTCGAGGCGGGTTCAGGCGGCTGACCAATCAGCGAATTTCTGTGAACTGAAAACGGGCTGACCACCACGGCGGTCTGAGTGGACATCGCTGACCTGAGATCGGTGGTGTGGCCGGAGCTGCTGACCACTGAAATTAACTGGACCTGCGTGCTAGACTTGTGGCTCGACGACACGGGCTGAGGTCGCATGGTCCCAATGAAAGCAGAAGAAATGGGTTTGGTCCCGGAAGCCGAAGTACAGGAAATGCCGTCAGTAGAGAGTTTACATGGCAGGTCGGTCTCATTTTTGACTTGCAGATTCAAGACTTTTGCCAACAGACTTGTCGGTGTCCCGGCCCTGAGATTAAACTGGCCAGGCTGCGAGCATGTTGACATGGCCGAGTAAGGCTCCATGGTACCGGGCTGCAAGCCCAGGTTCTTCAGTTTCCCTTTAACATAGGACGTCTTCCTAGAGCCTCGAAGTTTAGCAATGGGAATCTTCAGTGACTGTGTCGGCAAGCAGACCTTGATCTGATGCAGGTTGCTCGGCGTCCTGGTCGCGCTGGTCTTGATGGTGGTGCTAAGTGGGATCGTGTGAGCGGCACGCCTGTGTGCCGAACCGTTCGGACCGGCCGGGCTGGTGACCGGCATCCTGGGTCTGTAGGGCATCATCTGACAGTGGGGGCTGTACACCTTGCTGGCCTGTGTGTACTTGATGTTACGGAGAGGGGACAGGGACGTGATCAGCGGGCTCTGCGAGTTCAGCCCCACGGACTGCTGGTAGATCCGAGAGTTGGTGGTCGGGGCGGTAGTCGGGGACGAGGTCCCCATGTGATAGACATGGTGGGAGTTGATTTTGTCCAGCATGGTTTGATTCGTCGTGGAGAATATCTGGCTCGTGAATCTCTGCTGAAAGCCACACGAGACGGGCACCACCCTCGGCTGGAGTTTCGCTTGTTGGTGAACTCTCGAGCTGATGGGCAGTTGTAGGGGCTGTAGGCTGACCTTGGCCTGCGATGACATGGTGCTGGGGTGGACTTTGATGCATTTCGTTATGGGAGACTCCATGTGATTCGGGCACTGCATGACGCTATCCATGGTGATGCTGTACGAATGCATGTCCATCGGTGAGTCCTTTCGACAGCAGACGCTTCTCACCGGGGACACGTCTCGGAGGTCTCTCTGGGCATACTTATGGGTCAAGAGGGCATTGGCTGTGTGAGTGGGAGGAAGATGGTGAACCACCATACCAGAGGAGGAGGCTGACGGGTAGTGCAGATTCGTCTTGGAGTAGGGTGCGAGGTCGTTAGCCATGAGGCGGGGCTGACAGGGGGATCCACCGATAGCTTGAAGACTAACTGTCGGTGATATGTGAGGCGAGACAGCATCAAGTCGTCTTCCATAAAGATTGACGACACGTCTCTGCGGAGTGGTTGTGAGTGACAGACGGGGAGGGGCTAGAAACACTTGATCCAAAAGCTGCTGTTCCAGAACAGGAAGTTCTTTCATCTGGTGGGGAGTAGAGATCAAAGGGAATTGATGCATCTAAAAGCAATAACCTACAAAAATATATTTTTGAGGGCTTTGAACTGGTTATTTATATGTTATAATAGTATCTCTAAGTGTATAGAAGCAACCTGGTTGAAATGGTGAGGACTTGGCAACCTCTACACCTGAAATAAATTACCTCATTCTTTTCTGTAATGTGATCTCGACACCCCTGTCGTAAATTACTTCGTGTACAGAATGCGATGGTGACCCCGACCCCTTACCTCGTTTAAACCAGACAAAAGATTGAGAGCCAGGTCTGTGGTCAGCACACTGTAGTCACTCTCCTCAAAGCTCACATCGTTTGCTCCGTGTTCCAGTTTAAATTCTAGTATTTGGGGCATCTGGACAGCAAGGATTCTTACATTATTTTTTCTTAGAAAAAACATATGACTTTACAACGTTTCTTTAGATACAGCACCAATTGAGAAGCCCCGAGTATTTTTGTGCTTGCATAGGCAAAGGGGGGTCATTGAATTATTTTTTTTTGATATTTTGTTTTATTGCAGTAGTTCCCCTTAGCTCTTCCTTACTTTCTCAACTTAATTTATTGACCGAGGACGTAGCTTTCTATTTCTATATTTTTGTTTTAATTAAAACTGGAATGCGATAAAAGTACCAAACCCACCCCCACCCCCACTTATCCCATATGTTTAAAGTCTACAGAGTTAGCATTTGATCACGTATTTATATATCCCTTTACGTTTCATATCTCGTTTTGTGCTTGCACAGGCAAAGGGGGGTCATTGAATTATTTTTTTTTGATATTTTGTTTTATTGCAGTAGTTCCCCTTAGCTCTTCCTTACTTTCTCAACTTAATTTATTGACCGAGGACGTAGCTTTCTATTTCTATATTTTTGTTTTAATTAAAACTGGAATGCGATAAAAGTACCAAACCCACCCCCACCCCCACTTATCCCATATGTTTAAAGTCTACAGAGTTAGCATTTGATCACGTATTTATATATCCCTTTACGTTTCATATCTCGTTTTGTGCTTGCACANTTTGTTTAAAACCCCCGCCCAACCTTGAGGAAAATCGTTCCAAGCAGTCGGGGGGGTTCATAGCTTGGGTCATCACTTCAAAAGGGATTGTTTTTATTGAACGAGAAAACAAGAGTATCCCCCCCCCCCCTCTTTTCCACACTCCTTTTCCAACTGAAGGATCAAAGTTTGCTAAAGTCATCAGTATTGGAGAATCCTGGTTCAACCCCTGGAACTTCCATGACAAGATCCCATTCCTTGCTCAACCCATGGTACTTCCTATGCAAACAAGACAACAATCTTTGTTCAAACCCATGGTACTTCCTATACAAGACGACAATTTTTGTTCAAACCCATGGTACTTCCTATACAAGACGACAATTTTTGTTCAAACTCATGGTACTTCCTATACAAGACGACAATTTTTGTTCAAACCATGGTACTTCCTATACAAGACGACATTTTTTGTTCAAACCATGGTACTTCCTATACAAGACGACAATTTTTGTTCAATCCACTGCACCTCCTGAATCCTATACAAGATACGATGTCGCACCTTGGCTAAGTCAGAAGAATTCTTAGCATAACAAACGTCAGGTTGATGGATCTCTTCAGTTACTAACAGGCATTCGGGTATAGGTAGAGTATCTGATACACTATGATATCCTAAAGGTATCATTGTTGTGAAACAGACTGCGGTAGCCATGAAAATGTGCTACGCGTACCTTGTTGACCACGGTGATGCAGACTTTGGCGTCCCGTCCACTGAAGGAAGCACCGAGCTCTTCATCATTCCTGCCACTGTTGATGTCGTCGTCCTCGTCCGTGTTGGTGAATTTCATGGACATCGGGATCTCGGCGATATCGAGGTTGGAGGCGGCGTCGTTGGTCGCGACGCCCTTCTCTTCTTGGTCAGGGATGTCCAGGTCCAGGAGGATCTCTGTCAGGAGTTGTGAGCGGCAGCCCGTGACCAGGTGAGGCCAAGGTTCGTGACCCACCAGTTTCTGGAGCATCAGACTGGGGGGAGGAACGTTGTGGTTAGAGAGATGAGGAAAAGAGAAATGGGGGGGGGGTGGTAAATTTTTATAGATAAGTGGGCAAAAGCTGTAATTATAAGCAGGTAGATGAAAAAGAAAGATAATTTGGCTAAAGAAAAATATTTATTTAAGCGAGAGAGAAAGAGGTTTTGGCCAAAAGGAAATATTTATTAGGTGAGAGAGACAGAGGTTTTGGCTTAAAAGAAATATTTATTTAGATGACACACACAGAGAGAGAGAGAGAGAGAGAGAGAGAGAGAGAGAGATTTTAAGGAAATAGTAAATAATCCACATAATTAATTAACAATTGGCAAGGGAGGTGACCCGTAAGCGCCGAAGTACAGCCCCTTACCCGTACGTATCTGTGACCATCTTCTTCTCCTTGAGTTTCTTCTCCCTGTACACCTCCAGAACCCTCGGTTTGGTCAATCGGATCATATCAAACAACATTTTGTAATGGGAGGGGTCCAGACACCTCATTCTGGTCCTCTTGGGCTTTCCACTGGCGGTGGTGGCCCCTTCCCTGCCACACGCGCGTTTGAAGGTCACAATAAACTCAATGTACTCCTTTCGAAAAAAAAGTATAGTAAACAAAAAACTGCCATTGATTTTTTTTTCTACAGCCAATAAATAAAAATTTAAAATTAGAATTGACTCCCGGAGACTAATGGCAAGATTGTCTGGTTTTAAGGATTGTAAGATTTTGTGATAGCAAAATTGTTGCAATTGGGTTGTTATGAATGTATAACGGTGTCAAAGCATGATCATGATATGAGCGAATGATGGTATGATTTATAAAGAATATGATTAGGTGAGACCCTTTTCTGTTTTAATAGCATATAGCGCGCGGGATTACATGGCGCAAACACCAGCTTATATAAGAACAAGGACACATTTTGTGTGTGTTAAACAACCCACTAAAACAAAGTTTTCCGTCTAAATCCTTTGCATGCATTTTTTAAGTATTTTATTTTATATTTATATCCTAATGACCCACCCGCTTCTACGCAGCCGATTTATCGCACCAACTGTTTTAGAAAAACACAAGAAAATGGTGCGCATTTAACCCACTTGCGGTATTTTTGAAGAATGCCGTTCAGCGCGGTTTACGGGAATTTTATTTCGTGAACTCAGTGGCATCATATTTCATTCATCGCCCCCTTGAACAAATAGGAAAGGCTGATTTTTTTGGAGGTTGGGGTTGGGGGTGGGGCTGAAAATTTGAAAGAATATGTTATCGTCAACGAGTCCATGTGCCAAGTTTCAGCTCGATAGGTTGACGCCGGGTCAGTTAGCCGCCTGAAGATTTTGCCCCACGCCCAGCCAGTAGGAAACACATGAACAAAAGCGAAGTTAATAGAGAGGAATTTTTTTTAAAAATTACCTTCTTGGGAAGCATTTTCTGAAAAAACTTGAGCCACTTCCGTAGCATGTCCCGCTGTCGGTCGGTAGGCAGACGGATAAACTCAATAAATACCGGGTCACGGTCACTGAAGAAATCTCCAAAGGCGCCAGACTCCAGCTCTGTTGGGGACAGGTAGGACAATGATAAAAACGAGGAGTTAACGGCCTTAAGGATAACCGACATTTTCGCAGTCGCAACTTTCGATCGTCGTACAAGTTCTCCTGTCTTAACAATAGTCGCAAAGATGAACTACTTTTACGCCTCTGGTAAATACCTTTGCCAACCATGTAACGTATATAAATAGTAATTAAGTGTTGAGCGAGAGAAACATACATCTACTAAGGAAACGTTTCACTTACTCCCTATGCCATAGGATAGCTCACTAAAATCTCAAACAAACAAACAAATGATCGATGGTGTTCATTTAGAACAACTTTAGAAAACAATAAGAAAAATTAAACGCAGAAACGAAACTCATCCATTCATGGCTCTCCAAACAATCCTCACCGAGGGGATACTCATTCCTTAGATATTGGGTGATGCGATTTCTAGGAATTACGACCACATATAAACATATATATATATATATATATATATATGTTTCGAGGATTATACCTTTTTACCTTCTGTGATGTAAGTTAATATATGATTTATTTATGTGAATTTGATTTCGTATTTTTAAATAAATCTAAGAGCATAATTAAATTGAACATCATTAGTATCTCTAAGGCCGGTAAAAGTTGTATCTTTGTATACTGGTTTTCAGTCCCTTGTTACATAGTGTCCAACAGACGGGGACACTGATCTCAAAACAGATTCAATTTGCAAAACAATATAACGGTACGCAACAATTAGACAACAAGACTAAAACGATATAAATTTTGAGAGCCTAAGTAGGTATCAGTTTTTTGTTGTTATTGTTTTGTTTCTTTCTTTGGGAGAGAGGGGTGGGGGAGTAAGAAAAAAAAAGAAATACTGGCTGAAATAAATAAACGGAGAAGGAAAAAAAAAAGAAATGCTGGCTTTCATTACTCGATAATAATTGAAGGACTGCATCCAAGCTATGTGACTGAAATATTAAAACAAGTCATGTTGAACCTTGCATCAAAAGACAGGTCAGTGAGATAAGAGAAGTCTCTAAGCCAAAACGCTCACATCTTATTGCCCTGCCTTTGATGAAAGCTTCAACTTACCTTGTTTTAATATTCATTCTTTCATTACTCGACAACATTTACTTTGAGTGTTACAGGCATGAGGACCATGCAAACACCATTGACGAGCGTGGCTTGTAAATGCCGCACTCATACAGGAGCTCTAAACATGTGCTTAACTGTTAGATAGGGAGAGCACCTAAATGTTTGCTACATTCCCGTGGTGCAGTGGCTGCGATAACTACCGGAGGCGGTTGCCAGGAGACAGAATGCCATATACAATCTCATGACCAACTGTGCAGCTGACAGACGCGCAGTTTATCTGGTCTTATCTCCCGTACTGGATCCAGTTACCATTCAACTACCAAATGGTTTCAGGCAGGGCTTTATCAACGGCCCGTACAAATACATTTGAAAGAATAGGTGGAGCTTACATTGCTTCAACTTGATTTTGTTTTCATACCGGTTGTAATTATAAACGTGGCCGTTAGTTCGCCATTGTTTACATACATTTATATGTGGCTGATAGTTTGCCATTGTTTACATACATTTTATAAGTGGCTGATAGTTTGCCATTGTTTCCATACATAATTTATAAGTGGCTGATAGTTTACCATTGTTTACATACATTTATAAGTGGCTGATAGTTTGCCATTGTTTACATACATTTATAAGTGGCTGATAGTTTGTCATTGTTTACATACATTTATAAGTGGCTGATAGTTTGCCATTGTTTACATACATTTATAAGTGGCTGATAGTTTGCCGTTGTTTACATACATTTATAAGTGGCTGATAGTTTGCCATTGTTTCAATACAGTTATAAGGGGCTGATAGTTTGCCATTGTTTACATACATTTATAAGTGGCTGATAGTTTGCCATTGTTTACATACATTTATAAGTGGCTGATAGTTTGCCATTGTTTACATACATTTATAAGTGGCTGATAGTTTGCCATTGTTTACATACATTTATAAGTGGCTGATAGTTTGCCGTTGTTTACATACATTTATAAGTGGCTGATAGTTTGCCATTGTTTACATACATTTATAAGTGGCTGATAGTTTGCCATTGTTTACATACATTTATAAGTGGCTAATAGCTGGCCATTGTTTACATACATTTATAAGTGGCTGATAGTTTGCCATTGTTTACATACATTTATAAGTGGCTAATAGTTTGCCATTGTTTACATACATTTATAAGTGGCTGATAGTTTGCCATTGTTTACATACATTTATAAGTGGCTGATAGTTTGCCATTGTTTACATACATTTATAAGTGGCTGATAGTTTGCCATTGTTTACATACATTTATAAGTGGCTGATAGTTTGCCATTGTTTACATACATTTATAAGTGGCTGATAGTTTGCCATTGTTTACATACATTTATAAGTGGCTGATAGTTTGCCATTGTTTACATACATTTATAAGTGGCTGATAGTTTGCCATTGTTTCCATACAGTTATAAGTGGCTGATAGTTTGCCATTGTTTACATACATTTATAAGTGGCTGATAGTTTGCCATTGTTTACATACATTTATAAGTGGCTGATAGTTTGCCATTGTTTCCATACAGTTATAAGGGGCTGATAGTTTGCCATTATTTACATACATTTATAAGTGGCTAATGGTTTGCCGTTGTTTACATACATTTATAAGTGGCTAATGGTTTGCCATTGTTTAAATATATTTATTAAATTATGGCTTTTAGTTTTCCATTGTTTACATAATATGTTTATTTTGGATATGAGAAATCAACAGAGTGTGACCTACCCGCCATGGTGCTGGAGCGAATCGTGTGACGTTCGTCGTCGCTAAAAGCCTCGCGGGCCCTAAAGAAGAACCTGGCCTTGACGCTGTCCGTCACGTCACACCACTTGGACGACAGGACGGCATCCACTTCACAGGTCGACGCCCCTGGATGCTGCAGCTCGATCTGACTCCGGGTTTCACTGGAGACAGAATCATTACCCCATCAGATTAGACGACTTGACCCCAAAAATTACGCACAATTTCTGCATAAACTTAATTTATAGTTCCCCGACTCCTTTAAATTGAACGGTGTATTTAAGTAATAGGTAGTGTGGGTGTGGGTATGTGTGTGTGGGGGGGGGTGTTGGAGGTGTTGATGGATCGCCTTTAACAGCCATATCTTTAAGATGTATTAAAAAATAGTCCGTTTTCACGAAGCGATACAGCCTGAATAACAAAATTTAATCGTTGTTCTCTTCCATGCAGTTTTATTTGGATTCATATTTGACAAGTGGAAAGAGTTACACCAGGGCTCGCAACAGAGAGTGCGACTTTGAGGTGCACCTGTTTTGTATTTCCCAGGTGAGCAATTCAGTGGGAAGGAATTGTTACTTAAAAATTTAATTTACAAAAAATATAAAAAAAACGTTTGTCGGTTCTAGTTACCGACCACTGCACCTCTAAGGGGACTGTTCCTCCGACAGAACAGAACAAATCGTTGGTAGAGATGGTCTCATATATGCCCTGTCCCCTGCAAGCACCCACTCACCTGGCCCACAGGATAAAGGCGTGTTCCTCTAGAACCGGGTCAGTCATGAGTCCACCCATTTGGCTGGAGCGCCGAGGTCTTCTTTGACTGCTGCCACTCGAAGAGTCGGAACCGCTGCTCCTTTTGGAGAACACGAATAACTTGAATAATGGTAATTTCTTAGTCATTTGACTCAAAGTCATTTAAACACCAGATTATGGTGGGTTTGTTAAAAATTCATTATTGAATTTATATCAAGCGTAAGTGGCCTTAAAGGCATCCTGGGTATATCATAATAATTTGAATTTCAAACACGTTCTCATCTCTATTTTAGAACTTAAATAGTGCATCTATTTTTAGTAAGGTGCACCGATTGACACGACTGGCTCAAGCCGTATCAACAAATCAAGAGAACTGTGCCCCAGTTAGCAATTAAGATACATTTATGGAAATCTTTTTACCTTCTCTTCAACTTTGCCTTTTTAACGGGCACATCTTCGTCACAGAATACGTCATAGTCTCCAAAAGCTTCTTCCGCCTTCCGAGTCTTCTTCCTAAACCGTTTCCCCTGTATCACCGCAAGGGCCGCGACGCCTGCTTCCGTGCCAACACCCGTGTCATCACACGTGTCGCCTATGGGGTCCATCGACCTTTTTGCACTGGGGTCGGTGGACGCGTGGCGCTTCTCCTTTTTGCCCGACGATGATTTTGATTTACCAGCAGACGGCGAGCGCTTCCTGACCTTCTTGGATTTGCTTGGAGTGGCCACAGAGTGGGAGGAGTTCGATAACTTGATGTTCAGGTCGGAGTCATCCGACAAGGCGGCGTTGTTCGGCGTCAGCGGACGGTCTGTCGAACCGACGCTGCTTTTATCGTCCGGAAGGAAGCCGCTGTCTGACCACTGGTCAGCATACGAGATGTCACTGTAGCTGGAATTGGTGTCATGGTGCGAGCTGTAATCCGAGTTGACTGCGGACATGTCATCGGACGTGGAGTCATTCACGTCGTCAGCCTTATCTTCCCTGGCGCGAGACACGGTTTCTTCGATGGACTGTACAATAGCGTCCATAACTTCTCTGGACATGGTCGCTTTCGCTTTACCGACCTCCTTCGATTTCTTGGAGGATTTCTTAGTGGTGCCCACAGTTTTCTTTTTCTTTTTTGCGTCATCTTTACCGGATGAAGTTTTAGACTTTTTCTTTATTCTCTGAACCGATGGTTTCCCTTTGAGTTTTGTTTCGGGTGGCTCCATGGTGGATATCACAGCCTGGTGCACATTGACGCCACCCACGCCACTCTTACACCGTATTCTTTCACTTCTCTTCACCACGTGCTTCATCGCGTACTCGTTGTCGGCCGAAAGGACAGCGGGGGCGGCGGCAAGGGTGGACGCCGATGTTTTGAGGAGACTAACCGTCTTCTTCGACTGTTTCAAGTCATCTTTAGAAAGGTCGGACAGGTCGTGGATGCAGACCGCGCTAGATCCTGAGGCTGGGAATGATCCAAAGTTCTGATCGGTGAGGATCTCCTCCATCAGGGGATACTGCGAGACCTTGCCGCCCAAGACCATTTTATTCATGGGGCTGAATAGGTCGTGGACGAAGCCCATAGTTTTCTCTGAGGAAAACGGACCTCTCTTGTAGTCAAGATCGCTCATTTTTACCACGTCCATAAAATGATCTTTGGACTCCTCGTCTTTGCCCCAAGGCATTCCCTGACTACAGCCGTCAACACCTGAGTGTACGAACCTTTCTTTTCCATCGGCCTTTTTGCTCCGCGACGACTCGCTTTCTTGTTTATCCCCAGGCTTCTGAGCCCACCCCCGCTTGCTCTCGTTGTCTAATCTCACCACGTGGACTCTGGCCTCAGAGGGGCAAAGGCTGCTTCCGGAGCGGTCAACGGGCTTAGGGTCATGGCCGCAGCGTGAAACATTTCTAGCGACCACGGTTTTGTCGTGTGACCCAAACGCCGACTCCCGGGTGTAAGAGTCCGCGAAAGTCGGTGCAGAGGGAAGGAAGTTCCGGAGCCCGCACCCGACCCTCACTAATCCCGAGGACGTCTTCACCATATTCAGCTCTTTGTTCTTATCTTTAGAAAGGGAAACAAAGAAAGGTTCCCCGGGGACGTCCGGGATGTGCATGAAATCAGTGGCGGACTCACTGCCGTGATGGTCACAGTTGGGAAAAAAGCAAATGGAGTGGGATGTTGGGAACGTGTACGAAGTCAAGCTCTCCTCCCTGGAAGTTCGTTTCTGATCAACAAAGTCTAAGTTGTTGCCCTTTGCATTTTTGGGACCCTCTTCTTCCGATTTTCTTTCCTTCACTAGCTTTGACGCGTCAGCCGCTTTGGTGTGATTGTTAGGAAACAGAGTTTCCCCTTCCAGCAGCGATAACAGTATTTCAGGTTTCCTGCCCTTCTTGAGGGCATGGGACGACGACAGGACCGATGATGTTTCCGGTTCAGAGTTGGTGTTTTCCTCTTCAGCCTCTTTGGCCGGATTTGAGTCAGTCATACCCATCAGGTTCGTGTTTCCGCTCTCTAAACGCTCCCATATATTCAACCCAGCGCTCTGTACTTGAGTCGACGCGGAGGATTTTTTCACAGGCGTCACCGGTTCCTCTCTGCTAGGGGCGGCCTTCGCGTCCTGGAAGGCAGTGGCGGAATGATTTTCTTTTTCTCCGGAGATTTTCAGCTTGTGTTGCTTCCTGGAGGGCGTCTGTCTCAGCCTCCTTGGTTCTGACGGGCACCCGAGGGGAGTGCCACTGCGGGTCCGTCTCGCTGACATTGTCCAAATCGCCTGTTCAAGGCTGCATCAAAAAGACAGAGTGGCGAGCACAAGGAATCGCATGATAAATAAAATCTCGTGTTGTCGTGCTTCAATTATTTATTGGAATTTCGCCATATAATCCGTCTCAGCATCTATTGGTTTAATAGACAAGGTTAAGGTACATGTTTTGATGGTAAAAATCGTCAAGATGCAACTCGCAATTAACAAATGGATTTTAATTTTAAAAAAAGAAATTTGAAGAAAGAAAAAAAAAAAAACGCTTTTTACTATCTCTGTGGATTCGCTCACCCTCCACCCTCATCTTTCTGTAGCAAGGCCAAGCATTTCCAGAAGGCCTTTACCAAACGTAAACATTTCCGCTAGTACATAGTGTTGTTTCTAGTATTTTCCTACCAGCAGTACCATCTAATATAGTCCAATAGTTTGTTACAAATACATTATCATTATGTATGGTAGAGGTACAAAAGCAATACGGTAGATTTGTTTTCTTTTAAACCCCATAAGAAAACGGTGATAAAATGTACTCATCTTCCTGGCTGCATCGTATTTTTCCTCACTATTTACCACCAGTGGCGTAGCTAGGGTTGGTGTCACTCGGTGCGGTAAACCCATGGTGTCACCCCCCCCCCCCC
>CAXITT010000308.1:408105-418447 GCA_964033795.1 Lymnaea stagnalis | reverse complement strand
TTGACATGATGTCTTTTGCTTCAAAGGTAGTGTGTGGGGGCACCATTGACATGATGTCTTTTGCTTCAAAGGTAGTGTGTGGGGGCACCATTGACATGATGTCTTTTGCTTCAAAGGTAGTGTGTGGGGGCACCATTGACATGATGTCTTTTGCTTCAAAGGTAGTGTGTGGGGGCACCTTTGACATGATGTCTGATGTTAGTTGCACGCAAATATGAACCCCTCGCTGTCTCAGACTGCAATAACCTGATAACAAGACTTGACAAAGAATACCATGATAACAAGACTTGACAAACAATAGCATGATAACAAGGCTTGACAAACAATAACATGATAACAAGGCTTGACAAACAATAACACGATAACAAGTCTTGACAAACAATAACATGATGATAATACTTGAGAACGATAACACGATAACAAGACTTGACAAACAATAACATTATTACAAGACTTGACAAACAATGGGTTTTTCTTCTCCAGAAATCCGCGACGCCTTCCACATGTTTGATAAGAATGGCGATGGCATGATAACGTCCGATGAGCTTGGGTCAGTCATGATTTCATTGGGCCAGCGGCCATCTTTACACGAGCTTAAGAACTTCATCAAGGCAGTTGACACTGACAGTGAGTTTCAAAGGCCTAAAGCAAACTTACTAACTTAAAGTTATAAGATCAATCACTGATGGTGCTAACCTATGTCTTACAATAACTGTCTATCAACATAGTTCAATATTTTTAATTGTATGTCAGAAACTAACGCTATCAGCAAGCGAGACATCCTTGGACCAAAAAAAAAAAAAAGATTGCATTTTCAGAATATGCGATGGTGTTCCCCTTTTAAGGGATTCTTAAACATTTTTGGCACACCTGTTAATGAATACTGCCATTCGGAGCGGGCCAAGTTGTTATTTTTTTTCGCCGACCTCTTCCACGAAAAATAATATGCAGCTGGCCGAAAATGCCACCCCTCCATTTAAATTTGAAAAAGTGCCACCTGGGGCAAAACGCCCCCTCAGCACCCCCCCCCCCTTTTTCCTACGACACTGGCTGTAAAATTTGATAAACAGTAAACTAATAGATCAATAACTAATAAGTGCTATAGGTTATCAGCACCTAAACGTTGATAATAAAGATCAATCGCAATTATAAGTAACAGGGTATCTGTGTGACAATCTGCGCATTGAATTATAAGTACCCGGGTATCTGTGTGACTATCTGTACATTGAATTATAAGTACCCGGGTATCTGTGTGACAATCTGTACATTGAATTATAAGTACCCGGGTATCTGTGTGACTATCTGTGCACTGAATTATAAGTACCGGGATATATGTGTGACTATCTGTGCATTGAATCCTCACAACGTCAGGGAGTGGTACCATTGACTTTGAGGAGTTCGTGGACATCTTTGCCAGGAAAGTCACCATGGACCCAGAGGCTGAACTGAGACAAGTGTTCAAAGCCTTTGACGGCAACCATGACGGCTACATAGCACCAGAGGAACTTTTCAATGTCATGCGACAACTAGGGGAAAAGATAACACTGGTGAGTTAATGAAAAGATAACTTTGGTGAATAAATGATAAGATAATTTTGGTCCTGTCTATTTATTCAAGTTTAGCCTACCTTGTTCTTATATTTAACTTTGGTGAATAAATGAAAAGATGACTTTGGTGAATAAATGAAAAGATGACTTTGATGGTTAAATGAAAAGATGATTTTTGTGAGTGGGGGAAAAAGATAACTTTGGTGAATAAAGGAAAAGATAACTTTGGTGAATACAGGAAAAGATAACTTTGGTGAGTAGGGAACAGATAACTTTGGTAAGGGAAAGATAACTTTGGAGAATAAATCAAAACATAACTTTGGTGAATAAAGGAAAAGATAACTTAAGTGCACAAATGAAAAGATAACTTTGGTTAGTATTTACAGTTTACTGAGTGGATAAAATCATACCTTTTGAGGAATTACCAATCTGGTGAGAAAAGCCTAATTAAATCTAAGGTGATTGAGAATCGTATATCTTATAGGATAAAATGTACCCTGTGTGAAAAAAATGATAAAATTTATCTTATGTAAAAAAAAAAAAAAAGGATATCTTAAGTGAGATAATATGGGTCGTGTTGTCTGTTTAACAAGATCCTTCCATACAGAGTAGCGTGTTGTCTGTTTAACAAGATCCTTCCATATAGAGTAGCGTGTTGTCTGTTTAACAAGATCCTTCCATACAGAGTAGCGTGTTGTCTATTTAACAAGATCCTTCCTTATAGAGTAGCGTGTTGTCTGTTTAACAAGATCCTTCCATACAGAGTAGCGTGTTGTCTGTTTAACAAGATCCTTCCTTATAGAGTAGCGTGTTGTCTGTTTAACAAGATCCTTCCTTATAGAGTAGCGTGTTGTCTGTTTAACAAGATCCTTCCATACAAAGTAGCGTGTTGTCTGTTTAACAAGATCCTTCCATATAGAGTAGCGTGTTGTCTGTTTAACAAGATCCTTCCATACAGAGTAACGTGTTGTCTGTTTAACAAGATCCTTCCATACAGAGTAGCGTGTTGTCTGTTTAACAAGATCCTTCCATACAGAGTAGCGTGTTGTCTGTTTAACAAGATCCTTCCTTACAGAGTAGCGTGTTGTCTGTTTAACAAGATCCTTCCATGTAGAGTAGCGTGTTGTCTGTTTAACAAGATCCTTCCATACAGAGTAGCGTGTTGTCTGTTTAACAAGATCCTTCCATATAGAGTAGCGTGTTGTCTGTTTAACAAGATCCTTCCATACAGAGTAGCGTGTTGTCTGTTTAACAAGATCCTTCCATATAGAGTAGCGTGTTGTCTGTTTAACAAGATCCTTCCATATAGAGTAGCGTGTTGTCTGTTCATCAAGATCCTTCCATATAGAGTAGCGTGTTGTCTGTTTAACAACATTGAAAGGGGTAGTCAAGTGCATGGATTAACTTGAGAAAAGGAAATATTCCTGTTTTAATATGTCTTCCATGTTTTAATATGTCTGCTACGTTTTAATATGTCTGCAATGTTTGACTATGTCTGCCATGTTTTAATATGTCTGCCATGTTTGACTATGTCTGCCATGTTTTAATATGTCTGCCATGTTTTAATATGTCTGCCATGTTTGACTATGTCTGCCATGTTTTAATATGTCTGCCATGTTTGACTATGTCTGCCATGTTTTGTGTGTCAGAGTGAAGCCAAGGAGATGGTGAGGGAAGCCGACACCAACAATGACGGGAAGGTGGATTATTCAGGTGAGTCGTTTAGACAGAGTGTTTCACTCAGGTCAGACAGTGGGGTGAGATTTTTAGTTGAGTGACTTGGTGATTGTGTTTAGGTGAGCCATTCGGCTGATGATAGAGGTGTTGTACTGGGCTTTCATGAAAAAAACGGCATTTTTATCAAGCGGGTCTTTGAAGTGGGGAGTGCTTAATTTAGTTGAATGTATTTTAATCTTGTGTGAAAGATTAATTTACTGAGGGTAATTAGCTAGGTTATAATAACAATGTGTTAAATCAGCTCAAGATAAAGTGATTAATCAATATTTAATTAATAACAAAATTTTTAGATGTAAAAACACACAAAAAACAACCATCAAAATAACATATCGGTGGCACATTCTGGGCACCTATATCTTGAGAGTCCCACTCTTAACGGTACGCCCCTGTTTGTCTCATTTCAGAATTCAAAGCAATTTATTGGTCCTCACCAAAGTAGAGACTTGTTCAAACCTGCTCAAATCACCGAAGTCCTGGATCAATTTAAAATCTTCAGCCAGTTTTATTTTCTATCTACTTTCCTTTCTGTCATGAACAGTTCATTATTATATATGTATATATTTTTTTTTACAATTACTGTATGTTATGTGATGCTATCAGATATTTCATCATTCTAGTTCCTGTGACTATATATTAAGATATATATATATATTTAATGTGTATATCCAATATTTCCAGTGTATGTGCAATATTTCCAAGTGTTTTAAAAATATCCACTGTCAAATAATGCTGTGAAATATCTTTTAGCCTTTGTGTGCATTTCAGCAAATATTTTTTTATGTATATTGATCTGTGACAAATTCATCATTATGTGATATAGACATATGGGATAAACTTATGTTTTATCATAGAACCATGCTTTGCTGTAAGAGAAGTACTTGCAACAGGGAGACCATCCACATAATCATTTTCTTCTCAATTCTGATGTCATCACATCACTCACTATGAAAAATATATTAAAAAAATTGATTTACAAATGCATAAAAACGAAAACATCGGTGGACTGAGTGAAGGACACAGTAGTAGCCCTTGATAGAAAAAAAAATTAAACTCACAAAAACAGGGCTTTTCAAAATTTTAGACATTCATCCCCACCGCAATCAGAACCAGTACCAAAATTTGATAATTATTGTTTCATATCAAATTTTTTATTTTTGCTTCGATCTTCATGGACCAGCGAGTAGGTAGCACTTTGAGAAGCACTGGCCCAAGTTAGACTACCTATACGCATCCTTATGGCCCTGTTTGTACTAACTTGTGTGTCATTGAAGAGTCAACAGCAAATTAAACACAAACTACAAAAGATTTTGGAGCCGCTATGGAACTCTTAAAAATCTGCCCCAAAATGATGGCTGCTTTTCAAATTCTTTTAAAATTGTAATTCTAAACAAAAGATTTGCTCACATGAGTTTTATTCAGATGAATAATCTTACTTCTTCAATTATGGTAAACTTATTGATACTATTGTTTGTCACTTTGATAATAAAGATTATATTTCTATCATTTAATATTTAAAACTTGTGCAGAGATCCCCTGAAAGTGAAGTGTTTGATTTAATGCTATGTAATCGTCACGTATGATATTCAGGGCCAATCATTTGTAGGTCAAATAAAGTTTAAAAATTAAAAAACCAAAAAGGTGACGACAGACTGGATATTAAAAAAATCTTATTTCATTACTATTGCAAATGATGTTAGTGGTGAAGAAATTTGACGCAGGTGAAGACTTTTGACCAAAGCAATTAACCCACATTAATGGCAGTCTAACCACAGAAAGTTGAATTTACCAACGAAGAACTTGTACCCAAACTTTGTTCAAAGTGGAAGTAATTCATTTTTTTTTTAAAATGCTCATTAAAAAAAATGTTTCCCTTAATATTATTCCATGAGGAGGCAAGCATGTAACTCCATGAGGAGACAAGCATGTAACTCCATGAGGAGACAAGCATGTAACTCCATGAGGAGACAAGCATGTAACTCCATGAGGAGACAAGCATGTAACGCAATAAAAAAATAAACGTGAGATAAAAATGTTGGTGTCTGATTAAATTATTGGTGGTGTACTGTTAGAAATGTCGCTTGCTTGGCATTTGACAGGTGTTCCATTACAACTCCATCCCACCTAATGAAAAAAACAACAACTTTATTTTAATATATAGGGTTCTTAAAATGAGTGATTGTCTAAAAATTTTGTCACAACATTAATTATTTTATTTAAATTTAATATATAGACATAATGATAAAAAATAAACAAAATTGTAGAACATATTCAGCAAATGATTCTTTTTTCGATGTGTCATTTTCTAAGTGAGTAGGATGATCAAGTTTAGTTGACAAACTTTGTGGTATAAACTAAAATCAAACTCATGTTGATCAACTCTGTGGACTGAATTCTTACAAGTTTAACATACAAGGTAAACACCACGGCAATGTTTCCAGATCGACTACTTAAGTTATTTGACTGGTACCAGAAGATAATTTTGTACATTTTCAACTTGAACTCAACTGTCCCTCAGCTGCTCCAGTTTAAATTAAAAAAATATCTGATTTGCTTTGATTGCTTTGACCACTTCTAAATATTTATTGTGTTAATGAATAAATAATCAAGAGTTTGTGCACCAGAAATGTAATCAATGTCCATGTGATGTTAATTACGCTGGGTATGTTACTTGCGGAGGGCCACACAGTTGTAGATCAATGATCGAACACAATTTGTTTACTTTGCTTTCACAACATCAATATGGGAATAAGGGAGTAATGAGAAGACAAAGACATTCCTCTCAGCGACAAAAGTCTTTATTTATTTATCCTCATTCAATTTATAACACACACACAATAATTCAACAAAAGTTAAATGGTAAGGAGCGTTATGGAAAAGTAAAAATGGAATAAAAAAATCTGACACTGAACAAAAAAATCTGTGCATTACAGTGTGACATATAATGGTCGATTTTCTGTGGAAACTCATCAAAGTAATCTTCTCATATAAAGACATTGGAACTTTGGGCGTGCCAAGTGTTTGAATACAGTAGGTTGCATGCTGGGAAATATTTGATCTGAACAACTTTTGCTTTATTGATACAGTTGTAGCTTCCCTAGTAATTGATAGTTGGTGGTGGGGTGGGGGGGGGGGGGGTTACTGTTCACACAGAACAGAAAACACATCACCGGTCAGGGGGGAAAATAAAACTTCTGAAATATGTGAAATAAAAATTGTTTGAATACAGTAGGTTGCATGCTGGGAAATATTTGATCTGAACAACTTTTGCTTTATTGATACAGTTGTAGCTTCCCTAGTAATTGATAGTTGGTGGTGGGGTGGGGGGGGGGGGTTTACTGTTCACACAGAACAGAAAACACATCACCGGTCAGAGGGTAAAATAAAACTTCTGCAATATGTGAAATAAAAATGAGAGACAATATTTAAAAACAGTGAGAAAACTTTTGTAAATATAACAAGTATCGGTACAGCAAAGCACGTTTTAAGGTCAAGTGGTCAAAACACTCCTCATATTTCAGTTCAATTGGTCAGAACACTTGTCTATACAAGTAAAGTAGTCAGATGACTTGGCTATATCTTAAGTCAAGTAGTCAGATCACGTGTCCATATCTTAAGTCAAGTAGTCAGATCACTCGTCATAGTTCGGTTCAAGAAGTCAGAACACTTGTCTATATGTTAAGTCAAGAAGTCAGATCACTATATCTTAAGTTAAGTCAAGAAGTCAGATCACTATATCTTAAGTTAAGAAGTCAGATCACTTGTCTATATCTTAAGTCAAGAAGTCAGATCACTTGTCTATGACTTAGATCAAGAAGACTGATGAATCATCATATTTCAAGTCAAACAGACAGATCACTGGCCATAGCTCAAATCAACTGGCCCACAGGTCGTGTTAGTCAAGTGCTTCTAAAAAAGTTACATCTCAAATTCATTTTCAAACTACATGTTAAGTTGTGGAAAATCCATTGTAAAATAGTAACGAAAACATTTTGTATTCAATATTTTAAATATCCATAAAATAAATAACACAGATTATTATTAATGATATATCAGTCATAAAGTATAAAATAAGTTTATATATATATTATATATATATATATATAATTTCTTGAGTTCATACATACTGTTTAAATACTTAATATGAAGGACCAGAGAAACACGACAATGACCCCCAGAAGTGATGTTTGGAACCACTGATGTAGCAAGAACCACAAGTGAAAGGGTGTTCATTATTTACAAATAAGTAAAAATAAAATTAGCTTTAAAGATGACACAACTGGAGATTTTGGCTACAGCGGGGAACTTACTGTAAAAAGACATGATGACAGGACAACTCAAACCAAGAAATAAGGTTCTCACAGCCAAGCAATACAAGTTTTATCAGCAATAGTAGCATTTTATGACAGCCAAGTGATATATGTTTTCACAGCAATAGTAGTATTTTATAACAAGCTACAATTAAAAAAACACAAAGTAAATATTGTCAACTGTCAGACCTCTATTAATTTTTTTTTTTAAATTTTAACACCCCGCCCCCCTCCCACACACACAGATTAAATTTTTAATTTCATTTTAATAAAACATCTTGCATTACCCTCATGCAAGGGCTGGGCTATCCTAGACATTTATTTAAATCAAAGCAATCAATTCTGCCTTAGACAAAATTGACATTACAATTTCCTTCAAAAAATAAATGTATTATTTCTAAACTTATGTAGCTTTAAAGGACATAAACAATGAGATAAATATTGACACAAGTGTGCACATATACATACAAAAGTAAGTACATCAATCACATTGACATAAGGAAATTAACCCATGGCAAAAATATCTGACTGTTCAGCCACCTTAGGGAAAACTACATTACAATAGAAGGCACTTTAATGATTTGGTGCAATTGCTAATTTACCCTGAATGTTTGCAAATTTTTACCTCTGCTTATTTATATCCTTCGGCTGCCACACAGGAGCATTAGATTTTGGGAGGGGCTCCTTGCCCAGGATTGCGTCAGCCGCCTTCTCCGCCATCATAATGGTCGGGCCGTTCAAGTTCCCACTTACTATAGACGGCATGATGGAGGCATCGACAACGCGCAGGCCTTCCAGCCCGATCACCCGGCAGCTGGGGTCAACCACAGCCATGGGGTCACTGGGCGAGCCCATCTTACACGTGCATGAGGGGTGGTAAGCAGTTTCAGCATGATCTCTCAAGAATGCGTCCAGCTGTTTGTCACTGGTGATCTCTGGCCCTGGTTTGAGTTCTTTTCCTCTGAACTCATCAAAAGATTTTTGTGCAAAAATTTCTCTGGTTAACTTGATGCTGTCCCTGAATTCTTCCAGATCTTCCGGAGTTGACAGATAGTTGAACTGGATTTTAGGATGTTCTTGGGGGTTCTTGGATCTCAGAGTCACCGACCCACGAGAAGTGGCCCTCAAGGTCCCAACGTGGACTTGATAAGCGTGGCATGGACCCATCTTCCTCCCGTGGTCCACTACTGTGGAGGGCAGGAAGTGATACTGGACGTTCGGGTGCTCCATGCCGCCTTTGGTGCGGATGAACCCTCCAGACTCTAAGTGAGACGTTGCACCATACCCGGTTTGGTAGAGGAACCACTCCAGGCCAATACGAATCATGTTGTGTGGGTACTTCCACTGGGCAGAGTAGAGAGTGACTGGTTTTGTACAGGCTTGCTGGACATAGGTTTCCAGGTGATCTTGCAGGTTTTTACCCACTCCTGGGAGGTGGTGGATGACCGGGATGTCCAGAGCCTTGAGCTCATCTCCATCCCCCACGCCCGACAGGGACAGAAGCTGGGGAGAGTTGAAGGCACCGCCGCTCAGTATCACCTCCTTTTCCGCCTCCACAGTTTCCACCAGTCCGGCCTGGTCATATTCCACGCCGACGGCCCGTCGCCCGGAGAAGAGAACTCTCGTGGTAACAGTTTTGGTCACCGTGTCCAGGTTTTTCCTGGAGGTGGCCGGCAGCAGGTAGGCCGTGGCTGCACTCCATCTGACCCCTGAGAACACGGTCATGTCCATCCACCCAATTCCTTCCTGTTGGTACCCGTTCATGTCATCAGTGAAGGGATAACCCGCCTGCTGGCCAGCTTCAATGAAAGCACGATGCAGGGGGTGGTTCGTTTTGCCCCTGGACACTTTCAAAGGCCCGTCACCACCTCGGTACTCATTGGGACCCAGCTCGTGGGTCTGGGCTTTCCTGAAGTAAGGCAAACAGTCGGCGTAGGACCAGCCGGTCGCTCCTTCCCTCTCCCAGCGGTTGTAGTCGTGGGCGTGTCCTCGGATGTAAACCATTGCATTTAGTGATGAGCTCCCGCCCCATACCCTTCCTCTGGGCTGGTACATGACCCTGTTGTTCATGTTTGGCTCTGGTTCGGTGTGGTAGAACCAGTTGTACCTGTCGTCGCAGAGGTTGTACATCAGCGCGGCGGGCATGTGGATCTTCCAGGTGTTGTCCTTGGGGCCCGCTTCTATCAGCAGCACGGTGGACTTGCCGTCTTCGGTCAGCCTATTGGCCAGCACGCAGCCAGCAGATCCTGCACCGACAATGATGTAATCGTACTTGGACCTGGTTACCTGGGCAAGTCTTGAACTGGAGCGTACAGGCTGGCCGTGCCGCTGTGGATGATTGAGTCTTGAGGAGGTCGAGTATTGCCTTCTGATGGATGAGACAGGCGTGGGTGAGGACCCAGGCGTGGCCTTCTCTCTCAGGTGTTTCAATATTTCACTGACACTGGTTACGATGTGGTCAGCCTCCACGAGGTCAGTATGCGTTCCCACACCTGTGAGCACACCTATAGTCAGGCCAACCTGCGAAAAAAAAAGAGCTAATTTAATGAGAAGACTTTTTCTCTTCCCTATGTAAAGCAGTTTCTCCCACCTTGTGATGAATGAAATTTATGGAGGGACAATAATTTAGTCCTTGAGATAGGAAATTTATTTAAGGTCCAAAAAAAAAAAAGAGTGGTTTGGGGGGGGGGGGAACTGCGCAGCAATTAATTGAAAATATAATTTACAAATATTTTTATTTAAAAAAAAAAA
>CAXITT010000308.1:391733-407958 GCA_964033795.1 Lymnaea stagnalis | reverse complement strand
CAAAGAGGGGGGGGGGGGGGGGGGGGGGGGGAAGAACCTTAAAGTGATCATGTTGGGTGTGGGGCAAAAGAAAGGTTTGGAAACTGGTTTAATGGGTATTGAGCAGTAAGTAATGGTGAGCAGTAAGTAATAGTGAGCAGTAAGTAATCAAGACATTGGGATTGAATTTTGTTAACAATTATTCTAAAATACAAATACATATTCAGTGCAAAAGTAAGAGTGATATCAGGACGCATTATGAAGAGTCAATGGAAATAAATAAAAAAAATTCAGTTTGCTACATTATAATAACATTTTATAAAACTCTTAGATTTTATTTTCTTTCCATTTCTCATACTCAAATTGATTCCCAATCCTGAGTACTGCATGCAGAGTTAAACCATCTTTTTGCCAACAAATATTCACAAACTCCTAATCATAATAAACACTAGGTCAGTAATTCACATGTGCATTGAGACCAACTCCTGATGACACTTAACACTACCTCAGTAACTCACTTGTGCATTGAGACCAGCTCCTGATGACACTTAACACTACCTCAGTAACTCACTTGTGCATTGAGACCAGCTCCTGATGACACTTAACACTACCTTAGTAACTCACTTGTGCATTGAGACCAACTCCTGATGACACTTAACACTACCTCAGTAACTCACTTGTGCATTGAGACCAGCTCCTGATGACACTTAACACTACCTCAGTAACTCACTTGTGCATTGAGACCAGCTCCTGATGACACTTAACACTACCTCAGTAACTCACTTGTGCATTGAGACCAGCTCTTCATGATACTTAACACTACCTCAGTAACTCACTTGTGCATGAGACCAGCTCCTGATGACACCTAACACTACCTTAGTAACTCACTTGTGCATTGAGACCAGCTCCTGATGACACTTAACACTACCTCAGTAACTCACTTGTGCATTGAGACCAGCTCCTGATGACACTTAACACTACCTTAGTAACTCACTTGTGCATTGAGACCAGCTCCTGATGACACTTAACACTACCTCAGTAACTCACTTGTGCATTGAGACCAGCTCCTGATGACACTTAACACTACCTCAGTAACTCACTTGTGCATTGAGACCAGCTCCTGATGACACTTAACACTACCTCAGTAACTCACTTGTGCATTGAGACCAGCTCCTGATGACACTTAACACTACCTCAGTAACTCACTTGTGCATTGAGACCAGCTCCTGATGACACTTAACACTACCTTAGTAACTCACTTGTGCATTGAGACCAGCTCCTGATGACACTTATCACTACCTCAGTAACTCACTTGTGCATTGAGACCAGCTCCTGATGACACTTAACACTACCTTAGTAACTCACTTGTGCATTGAGACCAGCTCCTGATGACACTTAACACTACCTTAGTAACTCAATTGTGCATTGAGACCAGCTCCTGATGACACTTAACACTACCTCAGTAACTCACTTGTGCATTGAGACCAGCTCTTGATGATACTTAACACTACGTCAGTAACTCACTTGTGCATTGAGACCAGCTCCTGATGACACTTAACACTACGTCAGTAACTCACTTGTGCATTGAGCCCCATTTTGATATCCTCCAAGGTGTCACCAACAACAACGGTACGATCAACGGTTGTCCCCATCTCCTCAGAGATCAACTGCGCGTTGTGTGGGTCAGGTTTTGACCTTGACATCGGATCGTCCCCGCACACCATCATATCCACACAGGGTGTGAGCCCAACGGCCTTGAGGTCGTTGACCGCAGTCTCTCGTGACTGGGACGTGTTGATGGCAATCTTGACCCCGTTCTCCTTGAGTGTACGAAACAAGAGCTGAACATCTTTGTCTAATGAGACTATGTTGGTCTCTCGGAATGTTTCTTCACAGTCTTTAAACGCCTGGACACAGATAGAATTCAACAATCAATATTTTTAATATAATTTATTTGTTCTTTTGGTCACACTCACCAATGCTTGACAGCACAGATGCCGTGTGCTAAGATGACATTGCCGCACTTACCAATGCTTGACAGCACAGATGCCATGTGCTAACATGACATTGCCACACTCACCAATGCTTGACAGCACAGATGCCATGTGCTAACATGACATTGCCACACTCACCAATGCTTGACAGCACAGATGCCATGTGCCAACATGACATTGCCACACTCACCAATGCTTGACAGCACAGATGCTGTGTGCTAACATGACATTATCCCACTCACCAATGCTTGACAGCACAGATGCTGTGTGCTAACATGACATTACCCCACTCACCAATGCTTGACAGCACAGATGCTGTGTGCTAACATGACATTACCCCACTCACCAATGCTTGACAGCACAGATGCTGTGTGCTAACATGACATTACCCCACTCACCAATGCTTGATAGCACAGATGACATTTTTATACAATCATATTTCAGGCATGTCTGTGTCAGGCCTCATTGTTAGTGTACTGGGTGACCCTTTCTCTGACCAGATGCAGTGGGGACAGTGCCAATGATAAACATAATCAGAAGTGGGGCAAAAGGACAACTATGGAAATGCATGACAGGTGTTATCAACACACTTGCAGTGTCAGCACTAACAGTGTCAACACCAACAGTGTCCACACTAACGCCTGTGGTGAAACGGTTAAGCAGGTCCGGGTTGTACCCTGGAGAGAGGGATTGGTGTAAATACAAAAATTGATTTTAAGGCAGGCGGAGTCTAGATAGGGGCAGAGGTGTTGCTCAAAATTCCAAAGGTCAGTTTTTTAAGTGTTTTATGAGGGCGTTGAGAGTGCAGGTCACTTAAAGAGATGTGTGAGTTGGGTCATCTGGAAGTGGTGCAGTAAGGCACTAATCTATGCCTGGAAAATCGGATATTTCTACACAACTCTAGGCCTGACCGCTAATATCATATTTCTACACAACTCTAGACCTGACTGCTAATGTCATATTTCTACACAACTCAAGACATGACCGCTAATATCATATTTCTACACAACTCTAGGCCTGACTGCTTATATATTTCTACACAGCTCTAAACCTGGTAAGATGATATTTCTACACAACTCTAGAACTGACTGCTAATATGATATTTCCACACAACTCTAGGCCTGACTGCTAATATGATATTTCTACACACTTCTAGGCCTGACCGCTAATATGATATTTCTACACACTTCTAGGCCTGACCGCTAATATGATATTTCTACACACTTCTAGGCCTGACCGCTAATATGATATTTCTACACACTTCTAGGCCTGACCGCTAAGATGATATTTCTACACACTTCTAGGCCTGGCCGCTAAGATGATATTTCTACACACTTCTAGTCCTGACCGCTAAGATGATATTTCCACACACTTCTAGGCCTGTCCGCTAAGATGATATTTCTACACACTTCTAGTCCTGACCGCTAATATGATATTTCCACACACTTCTAGGCTAGACCGCTAAGATGATAATGCTGACCTGGTTAATAGTGATGATGGCCTCCTCATAATGAAATCCTTCATTTCTCAGCAGCTTGACAAGAGCCTCTTTCAGCTGTGTGTGGGATCCTGGTTCTAGTAATACATTTTGTACTGTCTTGCTCTCCTCAGACACCCCCAGGTGTTGGTAGATGAGAGGTGCCAGCTTCATGCCAGTCTTGCTTTCAAGTCTAGGTGGTGGGGGAGGGGGGTTGTCAACATTATATTCATAAACATTAATGATCAGAATGTTTCTCATGCTTATAATGTAATGCAAGTAAAGCTTTTTATATCAGTGAATGCATAGAGAGTGAGTAAAAATAACTTGAATTGAATTGTTTATTTTACATGGCCACAGTTATTTTAATGACTCATTGTTGTACTCCAGAGTTCAACACTTTTGTGTGCAGCTAAGTCTGAGCATCACACTTAAGGCAGCTGATAACACCGAGTCAATGAGGGCTGCCTTACCTCTGGTTTAAGTTGCACCCAGTGCAAGGGACACGGTACAGGCACCTCAGCGCTTGCTTCAACACGGCAACCAATAGATACATTTTTTGTTTACATATTCAAATTTCTGTTACAACCCGCACACATTTGTTAGGATACAATGCCGATAATTTATCTGTTCCCTTGTGTGCAATACCAATAACAAACACTTTCCCTAGTATACAAAACCAATAATGAATATGTTCCCTAGAGTAAAATACCAAAAAAGAGCATGTTCCCTAATGTACATTACCAAAAAAATTAGCCTGTTCCCTAGAGTACAATACAAAAAATGAGCATGTTCCCTAGAGTACAATGCAAAAAATGAGCCTGTTCCCTAGAGTACAATACAAAAAATGAGCATGTTCCCTAGTGTACAATACCAAAAATGAGCATGTTCCCAATAGTTTACCTGTTGGCTAGTTTCTCCAACCACATCATGTACATGTTGGGGGAACACACCAGCGTCCCATGGAGGTCAAAGATGACAACATCATACTTGTCCATGTCGATGCGGTCTACGGCCGCCCTCTGTCCCTTGTCTATGTCCAGCGGCTCCCTCAGGACACGTTCATGTGATGAGTAGGTGTAGAAGTTGACCCAGTCGTCATATGGCAGTATGAGGGGCAGGAGATCCTTGACACTGTCGACAAAGACCTACTTCTAGAGACACTGTCGACAAAGACCTACTTCTAGAGACACTGTCGACAAAAACCTACTTCTAGTGACACTGTCAACAAAAACCTACTTCTAGAGACACTGTCGACAAAAACCTACTTCTAGTGACACTGTCAACAAAAACCTACTTCTAGTGACACTGTCGACAAAAACCTACGTCCATATCTTGTCATACATACTGCCTATTATCATAAAGATAGTTAAGATGGTTGAAGCACTTAGCACAAATCATAGATTTAATGATCAACAGCATCTACTCAAAGCCAGCCATTGGTAGATTGAATTTAAACAAATGAAAAATCAGCTGGTCAGCTACGGAACAGCTATGAGTGACCGCCCGCCAATTTTCCCACAGTGCACGCCCGCTCCAAACCAGTGCTTGTGTCATGAACAAAAACACCACTTTGCTAAAGGTACGGTTAACCCATCTGTGACAAACAACTCATCAGTGATAAAAGTACAGTGATAAAAGTACAGTGATAAAAGTACAGTGATAAAAGTACAGTGATAAAATTACAGTGATAAAAGTACAGTGATAAAAGAACAGTGATAAAAGTACAGTGATAAAAGTACAGTGATAAAAGTACAGTGATAAAAGTACAGTGATAAAAGTACAGTGATAAAAGTACAGTGATAAAAGTACAGTGATAAAAGTACAGTGATAAAAGTACAGTGATAAAAGTACAGTGATAAAAGTACAGTGATAAAAGTACAGTGATAAAAGTACAGTGATAAAAGTACAGTTATAAAAGTACAGTGATAAAAGTACAGTGATAAAAGTACAGTGATAAAAGTACAGTGATAAAAGTACAGTGATAAAAGTACAATAACACAACCATGTGAAATACGTTGTTTTTTTTTAAATTTAAAAACGTTTGCTTTGCAGCTTGACTAACAAAGACAAGAAAATGAAACAAACATCTTGGCTAATTTCAATACATGCAGTAATTATTACTATCAAATCTGGCTGATTTCAACACATGCAAGAATGCTGACTGTCAACCTACTTACTCACTTCTGAATGATGTAGTTGGCCTCTGGCAGCAAGTCTCTGGTGTCACCAATGCCACTGAGCACACCAACCACCCAGCCGAGCTTGGCCGCATGGCCCATTCCAACATCAGCTTTGGTGTCTCCCACCATCACAGCATACTGGCGTGCAGAGAAGAAAGTCGCCAGGATTTAGGATTGTGTTCACGAAAAAAATTTATTGGCTAAGTTTCAGCTCCTGGTGTTGCATTGCTTTTTAAGACTTAAGTGCACAGAACGACTTAAGTACACAGACGATTAGAATAGACAGACAACTGCAGTAGACAGATGACTGGAGTAAACAGACGACTGGAGTAGACAGATGACTGGAGTAGACAGATGACTGGAGTAGACAGATGACTGGAGTAGACAGAGATGACTGGAGTAGACAGAGATGACTGGAGTAGACAGAGATGACTGGAGTAGACAGATGACTGGAGTAGACAGATGACTACAGTAGACAGTGAGATTTTATTAGCATTAAAATCTTTCAGCAGCTTCAGCAATCAGTGATTTGTATGTGTAAGAAATGAGCAACTCAACTGTAACCATTTAAGAAAGTGTTTAAAACAGGAATAAATGTACAACACCAAGTCTTGCATCCCTGGAAACTTGTGCAGGTTACATCTTATGATGGTAAGTCAAATGCTCAAGTGAGTTCATTTACACAAACGTTCATTTGTATTTCAAAAATAGTAGTTAAATATTTAATTGTAATAAACAGGAGACTCCACTTATCTTTTTATCTGAACCTGTACAAGATGATGAGGTCTAACAAAATTTTAAAGCACTGTACACACTTATGTTTTTTTTTAAATCTCAGGTGTTGGCCAAACCCCCCCCCCTCCCGGGCACCTGTGCCAGATTTAGCAGGCAGATCCACTTTCAATGGCATGATGAGGACCAAAATTTCAAAAATAATAGTTAAATATTTAATTGTAATAAACAGGAGAATCCACTTATTTTTTTAACTTAACCTGTACAAGATGATAAGGTCTAACAAAATTTTAAAGCACTGTACACACTTATTTTTTTTTTTAAATCTCAGGTGTTGGCCAAACCCCCCCCCCCCCTCTCGGGCACCTGTGCCAGATTTAGCAGGCAGATCAACTTTCAATGGCATGATGAGGACCAAAATCATAATGTCAAACAACTATTTAAAAATATGTCTTATAGCTAGGCTCAGGGGTTTGTTAACATTCTGAATGACCTTAAAGTCCTTCTATTCATTGCTTTGGGGACAGATTTCATTTGGCTCATTTAAAAAAAAAATTTTTTTAATTATTTTTTTTTGGGCTAATGCTTTTCTTTTTTACCAACTTTGCCATCAGAAGAATTAAAATATCACTCTACCAACGCACCCTTGGATCCACTTCTAGAGCACCACATATCTTCCATGCATTGTGTGGAGATGGCTTCGGTTCAGTGCAAGGGTCATCTCCACACACGACCATGTCCACATACTGAGACAGTCCGAGGTGACGTAGTGTGTTCATTGTTCCCCTCCTGTTGTCTGCGGTACATATGGCAATCTAGAAATTTAATTTCCACATCAAATGCAAGGCACCAGCATACATGGCTAACAAAGAAAAAATTCACACTTTCCAAGGATGTTCCATGCCAAAATAAAATCTAATCATTACATTTCTACTAATCATTACATTTCTACTAATCAATACATTTATACTAATCATTACATTTATACTAATCATTATATTTATACAAATCATTACATTTATACTAATCATTATATTTATACTAATCATTACATTTATACTAATCAAAACATTTATACTAATCATTACATTTGTACTAATCATTTCATTTATACTAATCATTATATTTATACTAATCAACACATTTATACTAATCATATTTATACTAATCATATTTATACTAAGCATTACATTTATACTAATCATTACATTTATACTAATCATTATATTTCTACTAATAATTATATTTCTACTAATCATTACATTTATACAAATCATTACATTTATACTAATCTTTATATTTCTACTAATAATTACATTTATACTAATCATTATATTTCTACTAATAATTACATTTATACTAATCATTATATTTCTACTAATCAAACTGAACAACTTGGAATAACAATTTGAATAACTTAGTTTCTTGGTACAGAGCAAAATAAAAAGAAAAAGGAAATCAGATGTGAGTCCCAAAAAAATTCAATTATAATTGGCAATAAATATAAATTCAAATCTGAAGTGAACCATCGGGTTAAAGCTGACAGTAAACATGACAGACTAAAGCAACAATCTGGTAAAAGCTAAGGGCGCCCATGTCAAAATTGCTCACCTTTATTTTTTTGTCCTTGAGGATTTTAAACAACGTCCTGATTTCTGGGTGCACAGATTTGGCAGTGTTTCCCACGCCAGTGTCCCCATCTATCCAACTGCTGACCACAGACTGTGTGGCCTTGGCCGCATCCACCCCCTCGTCGACCAACAGCTTGACCAGCTCGGCCTGGATAACCGGAGTCGTCTGCTCGGCAAGGAGACCGGGGAATATCCTTTTGGTCTTAGGACAGACCCCCAAAGCATTGTAAAGTTTTTCATGGATTTCAAGATCAACCTTTTTAGCAATGCTGAATAAAACAATGTCAAAAAAATAAATGTTCACCCCCGCGTCCAATACATGAAACGCTGCTATGAGCAATTATCAACAACTCTTATTCAGCTCTATTCAATGGCCTGATCTCTCATTAATTAAATGAGTTATTCTGTCCACCTCAAACAAGGGTACACCATTATTCACAATTGGCCTGTTGGTAAAGCATTTCAATAACTCATCACTTACCCCAAAAATTATAATAATTCTAATCATCCTTCTAGATTGGGTGTCTTTTTTTAAGGACCAAATCTATATATATAATTCGCCAGCAAAGGTCAAACACCACCACGCAGGCTATATGTAGATATGTCAGAGTGTGGTTAAATAATGAGTTCACTAGCTTGCAAAATATAATTCCCGATAACTATGCTAAATGATATATATCTATTTTTAATAACGCAATTACGTTTGGTGCGTAATATTTTCTTTTCGGAAATGAAACCGTCTCAATTAAAGTTTTGTGTAAGAAATATTCAGTTTAAAAGTGGTTGGGACATGAGAATATTAATATAGTTCATGGACGTAAAATAAAAAGTGTGCAGTGACGTATCAAGAAAAAATGGGGGGGGGGTGTGTGCGTAGCAAAATTGGCATTCTTAAATGTGCGTAACTTGAGTTCACGTTTTTGTCAAGTAGCTTTAGTTGATGGGAAGTTCACACATTGCTGTCGCCAATGTTTGGCGGGCTCCATCTAGTATTAAATATTTTAGACACTGAGGGCCAAGATACAAATTAAACCTTAAAGGAGGCACAGGACCCTCTTTCTTTCAAATGAACATATAATCATATTTTGGGAAAAAATTGGGAATAGCTCCCTGAAAAAGGGGAGCAGATTACCCTTCATTTTTTGTTGTTGTTGCCATGTACCTTAATTAAGTATTTAAATAATGTTCAGTTGTCTTCTTCACTCTAGTATGAGGGGAGACAACTCTAAAAGGCATGTGATCAAAAGAATCCAGAAAATGGTCTTGAGATTTGATCTAAAAAAACAAAAAGCTAAATAATTACTTAGGAGGAGGGAGAGAGAGAGAGAGAGAGACAGATAGAGGGGGGTGGGGGGAGTACAGAGCACTTGTGCCATAAAAATCTCATTGCTAATCAGGATTTGATGGAAAATGTTATTTTTTATTCTCTAAATTAATTACTGAAATACTGTTCAAATTTTATTATATTTACAGTTTTAATGGGCCCATCTGAATAATGTTAATCTCAGCCTTCTCTGATGGCTGATGGCTTCCACCTCCAGCTTGTTTTTTATTGAAAGTCATGTTCCTTAGTCCACTTATTCCAAATGTGTGCCATGTCATGCCTTCAACAGCTTTTTACTACACACATCAACATGACTGACAAACATCCCCCCCTCCCCCCCTCCAAGCAGTCTACCCACAATGTATTCTAGAGTTCTAGTTTATAGGTCATGCTGACCTGTCAATAACCTTATCTGCCCAGGAGGACCACATGGAGTGGAAACATATCAGGGTTCCATCCTTGTCGAAGATTACCAGCTGGGCTTTATCCTGTGCCGACTTCTTATGCCGGGCACTGCCCCTAGTCTCCGACAGGAAGATACGTTTACAATCTTGATCACTGGCTGCAGCAGTGGATGAGCTGTGCCTCAGTAAAATATGCGGGGCACCTGTGAGATAAAGATAATATCATCTTTAATTTTGTTGAATTTATATTAAGTTCAAATGTCCATTAAATATCCTCAAAACCAAGCAAATGTCTTCAACCCTTTATCCATTGTATCGAAGTGCATATCTTCAATTTAATTTTTTTTTAAATTCCAAAGTTTATTTAAATCTAAAAATCAATGGACAAAAAAAAATGAAGAGATTGACCTGGTGAGAGAAATTCCCTTATCGGCCAGTGACATTTACAAAGAAACAATTTCTCAACCTAAAATTATCTTCCCCACATCCTATCTCTCTTAACCAATAGTTGTTGTTTTTTTTAAGTGAAAATTTGTTGTTCTCCAGTCTGTTGTAGTTCCCATGATGACACAGAAACTGAAGGTCAAGGGAGAAAAAATGGTTTTAAGCCATTGACCTACAAATAGAATCTCTGATAATCACCCATCAATGATTGCTATGAGCAGTAAGGTCACATCTAAAATCTGATTTTTCAACGCACATGCAATTTTACTTCAGCTGTTTAAATGTTTGTTTGTTAATAAAGTAATGCCAACTTCATCATAAGAAAGAATAGATCCCCATCCCCATCATAGGGAGAGAAACACCACTCATACTGTGGAATGATAATATATAAAAGAGGCCGCATTAGTTTTCATTTTCAGCTTCCACTTCCCCACTTCATCCAAAATGGCCAGCAATGGCAACACATCATCACGTGTCTGGCATAAAAGACCTCACCTCCCTCACCTCTCACAACTAATCTGCTGTATCACACCATCAGCTGCTACCTGACTGCCCCATGAGAAGTTTTTTTTCTGACCTTTAAAATCATGTCCATGCTATGATTGTTGAATCCTATCAGCTGTTTTTGTTTTTTCCAAACTTCTCACATTACACTTTCTTAGAACTAGACAAGTTTCCACCCTGTTACAGCCTGATCCCCAAACGTCCTTCAGACCCACTCTGACAAGTTGCTAAAGTGGGGTTTAGAGAATTTACCAATCTCTGGCGTGCCGTCTACTTTTAGTTTTCTTTACTTATCCTACAGATTAATTAAGTACACTGACTGCCGGTTGGACAAGAGGAGCATGCTTAAAACTGATCAGGTATTATAAATAAATGATGCAGTATCCGAGAGGAAAGCGAGAGGAATATAACAGCTCTTGCTGTCCCCTCGGATAACTTCAGAGGCGTAGCGAGGGTGTTTGGCACCCGGGGACAGGATTCACTTCAAAGCGCCCCCTTTTCTTTTTTTCAACTCTCAAACCCGTTATTTTTACCAATAATATAATAGCAAAGCACATTTTGGCGCCCCTAACTAGCTGGCGCCCGGGGACATCTGTCCCCCCCTGCCCCCCCCCCTCGCTACGCCTCTGGATAACTTTGAGTATTAGCGGTTTAAGAGATTCACCAGCTTGTACATTGTTGCAGATAAGGAGCTGATTTCATTATAATTCACATGCTGTGTTTACATGAGCTTTTAAAGCCGTTTCTTATGCAGATTAGAACTCTATCTCTCATTTAATCAGGATCTCAGTTTCCAAAAGTCCTATCATTTAACCCTGCCCTGGTACCATGGGGTCTATTTGACCCCTGCCCTCTTTGGACGGTGTTTTTTTTTAAAACTATCACGAGTAGTGAACTCGCCTGCCACGTATTTTATCCTGAGGCCTTCCTAAGAACGTGACACATCTCCAATAGTTTCATAGTATTTCCAATTATCTATTATTTAAGTTTATTTTCGCTTGGGGTCAAATTGACCCTATAGTACCCTCAATGTGTGAATGTATTTTTTCCTTATTTCAAGGTTCTGTTACGTTTGCACCATAACAAAATGGCGACACGACTGGGGAAATATTTATTTGTAGTTTATAACACAATGTTATATTGAAATATTTATTTGGATTTTATAACACATTGTCATACCATAGTATGTCAAGGAAAACAAAATATTCTAATAAAGTGCTGTTATTCTCATCATATAGCATGTTTTTCTTCATGGGGTCAAACTGACCCCACGAACGAAATGTGTGACTTTTTTCACGGTACCAGAGCAGGGTTAACAGACACGATCAATGTATCCGTTTAAAAATATTGTTTACCATATGCTTGAACTAATCAGTAATTTGCTTTAAATATTATATGGTAGTACCCATTTTGACATGGGTAAAGCAATATTATTAATATAAGTCTGAGCAACAGTGTGCCGACTAGATCAAATTTTAACCCTATTGAGTAGACCCAGTGGTGATAAAATAAAATTGGGGCAGTTAACAACCTTCATGGATGTTAAAGGAAGATTTATTTTTGGAGAGCTTTTAAAAAAAATGTAATCTTTGAACTTCAAATTTAAAAAAAACTCATTAATGCTCCTAGCATTTACAAACTAAAATGGGTTACCGGAAATTTGTTGGAAAGAAATTTAGTTCACGGAAAATTGATCGACGGAAGTTATGTCGAATTTTCTATACTATATAGTAAAATAAAATAATGCATTAAAAAAAATCGTGTGAAATGAAAATAAAATTCGACCAAACTTCAGTCTATCAATTTTCCGTCCATGAAATTTCTTTCAAACAACTTTCCGGATCCAACTAAAATGTTCCACACAGTGCATTTTGATATGTCGTTAAACCACCGGAAATAAATTTCAAAATGCTTTTTATAAGAGAATGTGCCCTAAAAAAAGCTTTACAATATAATTATTCAAAAGTCTCATTTCAAATGCAGGAAAGGAAGTAAGTAAGTTTTGATTTTAAAAAATGTAGATAAGATTTTTGTGTTAATTTCTCATTCAGTAAAGTACAGCAACAAAAGAATAGGCTAACAGACAAATAAAGTTACAAAAAACGTACTCATGGTCAACAAATCCATAGAGTCTCTTTCTCAAATATAATATACACCACAGAAGCTCACATAATAAAACAATAATTGTTAAATTTGTTCTAAACTTTTTAACAGCACTGGAATTCGAATAGCAAAGAAAAATCAATTAAGCAAAAAACAGACATGTCCTAGAACATTTTTTATATTTATATTAACCATGCACCTTGATTTCAGATCAGGTTGATAAAGCAGAAAGTGCAGGTAATTAAAACTAAAGTATAAAATAGTACCTGAGGAAACTTGGATGGGCAACTTGAGAAATCTGAACCTGCTGTTGACCCCACTGAGACATTGAGTTGGCCTTAGAAGGCACTTCACCAGGGTAACGAGGCGGCTCATTCTGCAAATGTAATATATTTAAGTATTAACAGAAAGCATGTTTATTTTACTTTTATTAATTAGACAGGAACAATTTTTGTAAATAAGACAATATGTTTTCAGCTTTAATAATAATTTTACATAATACACAAGTAAACGTTTCAGCAAATGCCTTCATCAGTAGACAACAGAACATTTAAATAAGTATACATTAAATTTACATGATATATGTATATTCTCCTTGGTTTAACAACACATATGCATGTGTATTTATATATATTTATATATATATATATGTATCCTCTTACAATAAAATGAGGAAACCACATTAGCAACAAGCAGCTTCGAGCATGTGTGTAAGCTGGACTGGATTCACTCGGTTCATCCAATGCACAAATGAAAGGCACAGGATGGTCTATACACAGAGTATATGGGGGTAACACAGAAATAGAAGCCTTGTCATCATAGTTAAAGATAGTAGCAAATTTTGAAAAAGTGCAATCCCCAGATCCAAGTCATTATTCAAGTTATTTGGATCATTCACATTTTTCAGCTGTCTGTAGTTATGGAGAAATTACATAATCA
This sequence comes from Lymnaea stagnalis, assembly GCA_964033795.1. NCBI lineage: Eukaryota > Metazoa > Mollusca > Gastropoda > Lymnaeidae > Lymnaea > Lymnaea stagnalis. The sequence goes on along the minus strand of CAXITT010000308.1, from coordinate 394,244 downwards.
AAATGGAACAGAGATTACAGATACCTTTTTAGTTGTAGGAAATTTAATTTCTTTAAGACGAAGTAGAATACAACAACTGGACACTGAGGTAATTCTGTATTAAAAAAAGTCAACCGAAGACTTTCCAGTGTTAATTTTTTGTTCCAATTTTGGTGTAAACAAACAAGTTATTAACTTATTCTACAGAGCAACATTTTTGAAAGCCTACTCAACTTCAGTATTACCTACAGGTGTAGAAATCTATCCTCTGACATCATACACCAATTAAATAGACTAATCAAGGAAGCTAGTAACACCACACAAACTAAGGATCTTTCTCTTGCGCAACTATTTGAAGAAAAAATGCTGTTGTAAAACTAAAAATAATTTGGATGATACGTCCCACCCTCTTCATCACAGATTCCTAAGATCATCCTGATCAGGGCGAATTCTTTCTCTTTAAAGTTAGGAACAAAAGATATACAAATTATTTTGTTCCCCCGTCTATACGAATTTAAATATGTGCTCCCTGCCCCCCCCCCCCACCCATTGATTACCAAATGTAAATGATCACTAGTTAAGTCATTATTATCACTAAAGGAGTTCATTTGTGATTGATTTCTATGCTAGAGAAATACTTTATATGTTTTGTCTACAAATTTGTTTAATTGTAATATTTTGTCATGGTTTAAAAATGCATTTATTTATGTGTTCAAAATTGAATATTTAGAATGCAATAAAAAAATATTTCCATTTATTTGGACAAACAAAGAATCTTATCTTATATTTCATTAAATGTTTACTTTTGTGTGTGCCCTGTTTCTTTCTTTTACTCTCTCTTTTAGTCTATATTTTGTGTGCTTCTGTGTGATATCCATAGGTAGAAACATTAATTAAGTCTACACATAACATTTAAACATAAAATAGCCTTTCAGTGTAATGTGGGATCAGGTAAGGCATAGGGTGAAAGAAATGAAAGGGGGTTTAGGAAGTGGTGGTGGTTGGGGGTGGGGGAGTAGGAAGTGGTCAGACCTGTGTGGAAGTGGTTGGTCGGGGTGTTGGAAGTGGTTGATGCTGAATGGCTTTAAGATGGGTGGCATGATTTGGAAATGATGTGTGAGTGTGTCTGTCTGTGTGTGTGTGTGTGTGGGGGGGGGGGCATAAAATGAATAAGTCATAATTCAGTTGTTGATCAGCTAATGTTTGTTTTTTTAAAAACCAGTTTATCAATTATGCTGGATAAATTAAAATGCTAAAACTATGTTATATAGTATGTATAAAAAAAAGAAGAGAAGAGAAGGATAGCAGGATGCTTCATTTTGTGATTGATAAAACTAGGTCAATACTAAATTTTTTTTTTTATTGTATGTTTAATATTTAACCCAGCTAATTTGTTGGAACTCAGCTGCTACTTAAAAATAGGAGAGAAATATTTTACGAAATTCAGAGTTGTTTTCCTTTCTTAAAGCCATCGCATACATACAAGATAGGGCAGGGTAGAATCTGTTATGTTTACATTTCCCCAATCCTGAAAATACTCCTCAATCGTTTAGAAAATATAGGCCTACACTATTTGAAGATTAGCAAATTTAGTTATCATCTTAATATTATAATTCATAAGATTTATCTTTTTAAAAAAATAAAATAATAAAATAAACCATACGCCTGGAATATGTAGGTTCACTTACGGACTCGGTATGATAGTTGACAGCTGATCACTAGGGATCACTGGCCCATGTTAGCTGTAACACTACTGATGCGCTCACTGGAGGTGGTGCCTCACTACAGCCCCTACAGGTGACGCGCCCCATCAGATACGGGGAACAGATTAGATTTCTATGCCGGTGGTAGGTCGCGGGGGTCACTTTGAAATTTTTCGTTTTCCTTTGACTGTTCAAACTAGCGAATGAATCTATTATTAGCCGTTGGCCTTTGTTTTGCACACGAGGAAGGAAATCACCGCTATAAAATATTTTATTATCAGGTTCCCAGGGGTTGTAACGGAAATTTTTTCTTCGGAAAACTTGTAAGTTGGCTTGCACTCGATTTTGAAAGTCATGCATCACACATCAGCTGTTGCGATTAATTTTGTTGTTAATGATAATCGGGTCCGTCACAAAAACGAGGTATTTGATATATTATGGAGAGCCAGTTATCTTTTTTTTTTTAAACGATTACTGGCTATCAATAATCAATAAAATTGTTAGTTTTTTTTTAAATTAATTCATTATAAATAATAAGTGTACGTACTTTCTGTCGCCCCCCTCCCACCCCTAACGCACCATTACAACCCCCGCCCCACCACAGTGCGTAAGTACTATATGGATTGACTCACATACTTATTTATGAATTTAAATCTAGTGAAACTGTGCTCTTTATAATCATCAGACTATAATTCCTGGCATTTCGCACTGTAAATTGTGGACATCAGCAACCTGGGGCGGGAAAGGGGGGGGGGGGGTATGCCAAATGCGGGGGGGGGAGGAAAAAGTTGCGATTTTTACGAGGGGGACCTTTATGGGGAAACCCCTA
>CAXITT010000308.1:375140-391472 GCA_964033795.1 Lymnaea stagnalis | reverse complement strand
CGGGGGGGGGGGGGGGGGGGGCAAAAATTTTGGCGCCCATGTATGCTTATGAGACTGAGGGTTGCGAAAGAACCGTGGACAGCGCGTGCACATTTCTCACAGCGAAAGCAAGACGCTTGAAATGACGGCCGTCCACGCACACACTCAACGGTACCTATAACCGGCGCCCCATGAGAGCGGGGCGGACACGATCCCTTCCGAGATTTCTATGATAGGAACCTTTTCTTTTTTTTTTTTTTAAAATATGCAGGCATCCAATGTTTTTTAATTGACTTAGATATCAATCAATTCATACATTTGGTTTAGAGACTTTCAAGTCGTTAGTAAATTGCCATTTAAAAAAAAACAAAACATAAACTGGATCTAAATATAAAAGTAATTTTTAAATAGTACAGGCTACCTTTCATATGATACAGATTTAAAAAAATAATAATTTATAATTTTTGTTTTGAAAAAGACTCCCCATGACGGATCCATTTAAATTTAAACATATGGGAATGGCATAATATCAATTAATAATTGATAATTAATCTTTGATTATTGTTCTTATTGAAATATGATGTAAACATTAAAAATTTGGCGAGAACGTAATGACGTAATCACTAAAAAGTAGGCCAAGCCTTTAGAAAGTTTGAGTCTATATTTAAAAAAACAAAAAAAAACAAGAAAGAATATTGACCTATGAATTCATTGAAATTAAGGCTTTTCTATTTCAATAGTCATCTCTACTTATTCAGTTTTTCAAAAACATATTTTCAAAAAATGTATTTTTTGTTTCAGTTCAACTACCTTCTGCTACAACACACCTGCCCTCTGTGACAACAATAGTGACACTGAAGCTTGGATTGGATATAGATTCAAGTGTGGATTAATTTTGATGTAACAATCATTATCAGGTTAATTACGTGTAAATATAGAGGACAACATTTTATGCTGCTAAATAATATGATTCTGTTTTTAATTATTTTGGAAATGTACACTTCTTTCTTTTAGGCAAATTCTTCTATTGTGTCTATTGAAAGGTTTACAATTTGGAATAATGACTCTTTTCAGATAACTTCAACTCTGATCATCTGACCACATCATCTAGTTCAACTTTGATCATCTCACCACATCATCTAGTTCAACTCTGATCATCTGACCATATCATCTAGCTCAAATTCGATCCCCTGACCACATCATCTAGTTCAACTTTGATCATCTGACCACATCATCTAGTTCAACTCTGATCATCTTACCATATCATCTAGTTCAACTGTGATCATCTGACCAAATCATCTAGCTCAACTCTGATCATCTAACCACATCATCTAGTTCAACTTTGATAATCTGAACACATCATCTAGTTCAATGTTGATCATCTGACCACATCATCTAGCTCAACTCTTGACATCTGACATCATCATCTAGTTCAACTCTTATCATCTGACCACATCATCTAGCTCAACTTTGATCCCCTGACCACATCATCTACACAGGAGTACAAGTAAATCATCATCGTCAAATCACCCCATCGAGAGAACTAAGATCTACTGATACATCAACACCAATGTTCATTAACGTCTAAACTTTAGGCGTATCATCTTGTCAACTATATTCACACACGCCAGCCTGTATAGTTTACCCGTAATTTGTACATCTTTTATACGTTTGCCAAGTTGTACAGTTGTACAGGCTTTTGTACAATTTTTCACTGGGTTTACAAAAGAAATACTTTTGCAGAATCACATTCCAACCAGGAGGTGCAATAAATTCCTTATTTGGGCAATAAGATGCTTCAATTGCAATAAGATGCTTCAATTGCAATAAGATGCTTCAATGGCAATAAGATGCTTCAATTGCAATAAGATGCTTCAATTGCAATAAGATGCTTCAATGGCAATAAGATGCTTCAATTGCAATAAGATGCTTCAATTGCAATAAGATGCTTCAATTGCAATAAGATGCTTCAATTGCAATAAGATGCTTCAATTGCAATAAGATGCTTCAATGGCAATAAGATGCTTCAATTGCAATAAGATGCTTCAATTGCAATAAGATGCTTCAATTGCAATAAGATGCTTCAATCGCAATAAGATGCTTCAATTGCAATAAGATGCTTCAATCCTATTTGTCCGTTTAAAATGACAAAGTTGAGGATCGGTAGGCCATTTAAATTTAGAAACAGTGCGGTTTCATTGATATTGTTCATTAATACTAAGACAGCATGGTACAGCAGTCACTACTTTGAGTAGTAAAACGTTATTAGGAATCTGTGCGTTTAACTCTTAACAAGAACTGGAGAGTTAGTTAATTTTATTTAATTTTGCTATCAATCATGACATCATTCCTATTGATGACAAAAGCGTGGCTTAAACCCTCTTGCACAGTGCTTTCATCCCACAGGTTTGCAGGTATGAGAATACATTGAACATATCACAACCTCCTATTCTATGGTTTCCTTCAAGAACATCTACATACATTTCATTATCAACACCAATGACTAACCATCATAAAGTATATCATTCGCTGATTAAAAAAAAATTCACAACCTTATTAAAGGAATCATGCACATAGTCATTATTCTTTATGAACTCAAATGCCCTATATATATATATATATATAAAATCATCTATGAGAGGAAAGCACTAGCTTTAGTTTATCACTACCATTGAATCAACGGAATAAATAAGTATCAGTACTGCTCTAAATTGCAATGGACTTGATCATCCTATTTTATCATTATCACTTTGAGACTATTACATTAGTTTCATCAATTTCATCAATACCTGGGACATACTTTGGACTAAGTCATGACCCCCATTATCTTTATAGATTAAATCACCATTAGTTTCATGCACTGGAGTCTATTTGTATCAATTATTTAAGACCATCTCCGTAATCATTGTTGCTTTGTGATTATAAAGACTTATAAGTTACAGCATAAGCAATAATTTTCATCTAATCCATCTACTCTGTGGATAAAAAAATCCGTTAACCTATTTTACATAAATTAAAGCAGTAAAAATTAGCAAGTAACTGCTTAAAAAATAAAAAAACCAATGGGTCTCTTTATTACAATACTTGACAATTTTGTACACACACATTTGAACAAACAGACTTACCTTCTCGAAATCAAATTACACCCACTTAAAATGAAATAACTAAATAAAAATATTTTAATGTTTTAGCCAAATATATATTGAACATATTCTTAAAATATCTTAAAAAATGAAAAAGTTATGATAGTTTTAGTCCAGATGTTTTTGGTTTTTTTAAACTGATTTTAGACAACTATAGAAGGAAAAATTCAGACACTAAAAATACAAAGGGCTTTTTTCTACTTGACACATAAAGATAAATTTAGTAGCCTTGCCTTAAAAAAAAGGTTTATTAATATATGATGACTGTGAATTTTTTAAAGTAAAGTACCATATTCTCATACCGTAGTAATTTGTAGGTCATTATTAATTTAATAGTGACCTTCTTAGGTATGAGACATCAACAGGCTGGCTTTTGTAACTGATTTTAGACAACTATAGAAGGAAAAATTCAGACACTAAAAATACAAAGGGCTTTTTTCTACTTGACACATAAAGATAAATTTAGTAGCCTTGCCTTAAAAAAAAGTTTTATTAATATATGATGACTGTGAATTTTTTAAAGTAAAGTACCATATTCTCATACCTTAGTAGTAGTAGGTCATTATTAATTTAATAGTGACCTTCTAAGGTATGAGACATCAACAGGCTGGCTTCTGACATAACAGAGCATGCACAAGCCAAATTGCAACACTACACATCTTGTAGAACAGTCCATCCAATGGAACTCCCCCCTATATCTAAAGTTCATTGACTATGAAAAGACATTTGATAACCTGGCCCAACAAACCTTGTGGAAACTTCTCCAGCATTATGGAGTACCAGAAAAACTAGTCAGGATCACCCAGAGTTTTTACGAAGCAATGACATCCAGAGTGGTACATGGAGGTAGGCTCACAAATGCCTTTTAAGTGGAAACAGGAGTCAGACAAGGGTGTCTCTTGTCCCCCTTCCCATTCGTCCTTGCCATTGACTGGACAATGAAAGAATCCACAGACAAAAGGAGGAACGGGATGCAATAGACACACTTGGAAAAACTGAATAACCTCAATTTGCAGATGACATTGCACCTCTGTCCACAACCAGCAACAAATGTAGGAGAAGACTATGAGATGTTGCCACCATTTCAGCACGCTCTGACTTCGTTTCGGTATAAATAAAAGCAAGACAAAGATCAATAAGGTAAACTCAGCTAAACAAGAGCATATCTCCTTAGCAGGAAATGTATTGGAAGAAGTAGAGACCTTCACATATTTGGGCAGCAGCATTGACATCAATGGTGGATCCAAAGCGGGTGTCGGGGCTAGAACTGGGAAGGCTAGGTCAGCATCTGTGCTAATAAAGAAAATATGGGAGTCGAAGGAGCTGATTCTGCAAATTAAAGTCATAATCTTCAACACAAATGTCAAAACAGTTGTACTCTATGTAGTCAAAACTTGGGGAAGAACATTGAGCATCACGCAGAAAGTACAGACTTTCATAAACACTTCCCTTAGAAAGATCCTGAACATCAAATGTCCAAACACCATCAAAAATAAAGACTTACATCATAAGGAAAAGATGGAGGTGGATAGGGCAGCCTTTTTCTAAACCCCCAGATAACATCACCAGACAATCCCTAACATGGAATGCACAGGGAAAAGGGAAGAGAGAGAGGCCAAGGAATACATGGAGATGCCAGCTAGAGGCAGGAACACACAATATGGTTACACCTGGAAGCTACTGGAAAGGAAAGCACAGGACTGAGATAAATGGAAAATTGTTGCAGATTGCCTATGCTCCAGGCAGGGTGAAAGGCATAAGTAAGTAACAATGGTTTGAGTGTAAGGGCCTTCTTACCCCTATTGGCTACCTGCCAACTATGCTAAATGCTAAAAATAAATAGTGTGGTGCTTAGTAACACTTCTTCTCATCCCAGATAGCAGATAGTATGACTAGATGACTAATTACTAAGAATTATTAAGAAGGCTGTAGTGTAGTGAATGAAAGAATGGTGTTTTGCTAAGTCACTGTAAAAAGTTCTCCTTAACAACCTTTGGCAGATGAGATAGTATCAAAAAGATAAGAAATTGAAGAGTTTTTGAAAATATTGTAATGTAGTGAATAGTAGTGGCAGTGGTCGTTTGTTAACTTCCCTTCTCAAAAGTCATCTTTAGTAGCCTAGAGCCATGCAGAAACTTAGAAGGCTTTAAAATATAAAAATTGAATTAGCCTTTCAGTTTCAGTCACTTTTTCATAGGTTGGAATCTATAAAAATCACTTGTGACTTTAATAACGCCTAAACCTCTGATTATAATTAATATCTAGTAGGCCCTAACACTGTTAATACTACAACTAAAAATAATAGTGTTAATAAATAGGCCTCACTAAGTTAGTAATGAAGGCTGGTGTAAAGAATATAAATAATTAAGCCCCTAAACAGTAGACCTAATAGTAATGTCTATATCATTATTAATTTTTACCACGTGATTGGGTGGGGCCAGTTGAGCGCTTCGAATAATTGCGGCTTGCCAGGGCTCAAATTTTATTGCGCAAATTCATTAGACATTTCCTGTTTCCACCCTTTTGACAAAAATATGCCTTGGTCACCAATATTTTTAAAATAATTAAATTTTTTTTGCTTTTTATTAATTTTACGCTTTCCAATTGTCACCAATGTGGATACCAGAGGTTTAATGATAACTCAAGGGAAGGGAACGACCGCAGGTCGTCGACACTTCTTATCCGTATCTAGACTAGTGAGATAAAATAAAGTTGCTACATCACGCTCTACACTAAATTAATTTATTGTCTGAAATCACGCCTGGAAAGGTGGCAAACAATTTACTAGAGGGATATAATAAAGTTGCTACGTTTGCCACAAAATTTATGCATGAGGAAGAGAGCATAGGCTAGGGAGTTATGATTGGGCTCTGTGAGCTCTACTATTCATATAATATACTAAGAGCGCATCTTGCCCTACCCATCTCCAGCCTAATATTCATGACAATTTAATTAATTTAAATCTAAATTATTTTGCCTAATGATAATCATCAGTCATCATTATAATGGATTGAATAATGACTATGAGGTTAAAATGACTCAGAATCTGATTTCTCTGGTCCTACTACTAGTCTACTAATATAAGTTATAAGTAATATAATAAGTTATAGTATAGTCATTGTAAGAGTTATAGATAGAGTATAGAGGGCTATTGACACAATTTAGCATTGACAAATAACAGTATAGTCAAGTGCCCATAGCCAAAGCCATTTTAGAGGGCCATAGCCAGTCAGACTAATTACAAAAATAATGTCAATAATATGCCATGTTCATTAAATTACTTTTCCTTTCAGATTAGATTAGTATTAACAGTATAAGCATTATTATTAGACTTGGAATCCTAGTAGTTATACTATACTATAAGTATAAGGGGCCATCCATAAACATAAATGACGTCACGTGCCTGTGGGGGGGGGGGGATCTCAAATTTTTGTGATGATGTGGGAGGGGGGGGGGGGGGCTTAAGCAATGTGACGTCACATGAAAAGTGAAATATTATAGCAAAGATTTGCACTTAATGACCCTAAATTGCTGGGGGGGGGGGGATCTCAAATTTTTGTGATGATGTGGGAGAGTGGGAGGGGGGCTTAAGCAATGTGACGTCACATGAAAAGTGAAATATTATAGCAAAGATTTGCACTTAATGACCCTAAATTGCAGACATTTTTAACATTATTCTTTTTGAAAGTGAATAGAATTTATGTTAAAATGTGGAGACGGGTCATATAATTAGGACTATCAGTTGAAGTGGGATGTAATGAACAAAATGGTTGAGAGGGTTGGGGGGTTGGGGGGGGGGTGTGATCTAAGTATGTTGTAGGGCAGTGATTCTTAGCCCTTTTGCTAGTCCTACTCAATTTTAAACATTTCCCGCACTGTATAAATTATATCGTAATATAATTTTAAATATGAAAATAATTAAATAATTTTGCTATAACTTTTTATTAAAAAGGAAAAAATTACCAATACAAACAAGTAATGCTGTATTGCGCAAACAAAATTCACCAGATAAACATTTACGCTGCTAATCAAAATGCATAAAAATGATTAATTTTTAGTTTAAAGCAGCAACAACTAGTGGCATTGGCAGCAAATACAATTTTCCGGTCTTCCGCACCTTAGGGCTGGGAGGTACTTTTACTTTTACCCCTGGTTAAGAACCACATAAATTAGTGTATGACTCTGGTGCAATAATTTGATATTATTAATTATATATCCATGGCCCATGGGAGATGAATTAAGGGTTTGTAAAGGACAATAGTGGACACGGAATTTTTATAGGGGTGGCGTGAAGAGAATTTTGACGTTGTATGGGGGGGGGGGGGGTTTAAGGTTTTGTGACGTTTTGTGACGATTTGTGGCGATGGGGGAAAGGGTGGGGGGGGGGCAAAAATTGACAAAATGTACGTGACGTCATTTGTTGATGGCCCCTAAGGCATAATGATAAGGCACAACAAATATTAATGAACATGTTAACTATCTATTACACTCAAATGCACACTCTTTCAGGCTTTCAATATATTATTGCCTCCATTTGTTATTGTAAAGAAAGAAAAATACCAACCTTCAACAGCTGTTCCAACCTCTTCAAGTGATCACAGTTATCCTCCCAACAACCCGTCGGCCATTGATAAGGAAAATATAAACAGAAATATAACATTAGAATTCGCGCATGCGCAATAAAACAAGAAAACTAAATAGCATTTCATTTTCATATCTCGCCAATCATAGGTCTAACATGAAAAATTTATTTTAACACCAACTTACTTTTAATACAATAAAATGATTTGTATCCAGGTGTATTTACAAAAAGTTGTTTGATAACAGGAAAAAGACAAGAAAGTTACCGATATTGATATTAAAATAAAAATTTAAAGAGGATACGCGGATTCACAGATTCACACTTTTAGAAGAAATATTTTATTAATGCAAATTTAAAAAAAAAAAAAAAAGTATACCGGTAGCTCTAGGCCCAGCAGAGGCGTAGCGTGGTGGGGGCGGGGGGGCAGATGTCCCCGGGTGCCAGCTAGTTAGGGGCATCAAAATATTTTGCGCTTTGATATTATTTTATTGATGAAAATAATGGGTTTGAGAGTTGAAAAAAAAAAAAGAAAAAGGGGCGCTAAAAATGGATCTTGTCCCCGGGCGCGAATCTTGTCCCCGGGCGCCAAACACCCTCGCTACGCCACTGAGGCCCAGTATAGGGGCTAGTAAAGCCAACGGCGTCTACACGGAGGGGGCAATAGGAGGGAGCAGTTGCTTTCAATATGGGGGGGGGGTCCTCCTGGTAAAAAATTTACTTAGAGAAATGGAAAAAAAAATTGCTCATTAAAAAAATATAGGTCTTCCCTTGGGATCGAAATCTAAAACTAAAATTATATTTATATTTAACACAACTTTGAACACTAGGGCATCACTGCAGACGTACCGTACTGATGATTTTTCATGTTAAGAACTAGTGGTTTAAAAAAATAGGTTTTAAAAAACTAATATATCTAGGTAACTTTTGCTGAAAAAATGTAAAGGATTATTGAGCTATTAACGAAATTCTGAGCGTTTTTTTTTTTTTTTTTTTTTTTTTTTTTTTTTAAAAATTTTTTTTTTTTTTTTTTTTTTTTTTTTTTTTTTTTTTTTTTTTTTTTTTTTTTTTTTTTTTAAACAACTTTTTAACTGTAAATTTGTGTAGGCCTATTACAAATAGTAATATTCATTATTCAGTAAGTGCACTGGTGTGTGTCTTAATGTTTTTTTTATGAATGATTGGACGATTGGCCACTAATCCACTGGACATTAGGATTGACGGGTGTCGTAACATAAATAGGCCTAGATAATAGAGCAGTGATCCCCTCAGGGGCATTGTGCGTCTACATGAGAGGGGGGGGGAGCAGTTGCTTCGAATTTGATTATGCTGTAGGGGTGGGGGCGATAAAATCCTCCTCCTGCCTAGTTTTGAATTTATCCAGGTAACAAAATTAATACAGTATGAGAAAAGAATAAATACAAAATTCTAATTTAAGTTGTTACTAAATAGTAATGTTTTTATTTCTTTAAAACTATTTATTTCGTTTACTTATGGTGTCAATTCTTACCAGATGCAAAAAAAAAAAAAAAAAAAAAAAAAAAGTAGGGCCTACTAGTTTATAGAAAGGTCTACAATTCAAGTTTTACGTGAATGTCAAATTTATTTTTAAAGCCTGGTGATACTATTCAATGAAAAACGTGACCTTCTTTAAAAGTTAATCTTATTTTGGGAAGAGATATAAATTTGAAAACATGTTGCAAATGGTTGATACTTAAGACAAGATAAGATAAGATAAGATGATAAGTGTCTATTGATCTAAATAAATGGAAATGTTTTTTGATTACGTTGTACATATTCATCTTCAGCACATAAATAGATTTATATTTAAACCAATACAACATATTACAAGCACAACAATTTAAACAAGACATTTAAAGTATTTCTCTAGCATAGAAATCAGCCATAAATGTATATTTAAAAACGGATTTTGTATTCACTATCAACTTAGGGGCTTGTTTGTTTTGCCTGTAAAACCATTTTAAATTCAAGTTTTATAGTACTCTCGTAAACAGAGGTCGTGATGCAGTTGCTTAAATAAACACTTTCAGGCCACGAACGATCAGATGAGCACACGGAAATTTGGTCGAATCCTTTTTTTTAACCGTTTTTACGTTAAAATGTTGCTTCAAACTCTTAAGTTTACTCTACATTCAAATGGAATCCTTTGGATTCAAAGACTGCCTGAATAGGATTCTTAACTAGCATTAAATTATGGTCTTCTGTTTAGTCCGTAAATACTCGTCAGCGAAAGAAAGTCTTAGTGTAAAATAGATAAATTTTAATTATTACAACGATAATTTTACGTCAAGGGAGCCCACCACAAAAGTATTTCACATCTTAAATGTTTCATTTGTTATCGTTCATGAGTCGTTTATTAAAGGGATAAAAACCTGTTTCGAGCTTGAGCATCGTCGGATTCGCTAACGTCATGGAAATCTTTGAAATCTTTTTTTAAAATTTCAACTTGTCAAGCAGCAGAGGCGTAGCGAGGGTGTTTGGCGCCCGGGGACAAGATTCGCGCCCGGGGACAAGATCCATTTTAAAGCGCCCTCTTTTCTTTTTTTTTTCAACTCTCAAACCCATTATTTTTACCAATAATATAATGTCAAAGCACATTTTGGTGCCCCTAACTAGCTTGCGCCCGGGGACATCTGTCCCCCCCCTGCCCCCTCGCTACGCCTCTGTCAAGCAGGGCCTGAGTTACACATTTTAAACTTCAAATCACATAAAACCATCTTCATAATAATAATTATTGAACCACATTATATTTTAAACTCAAGTCTACATTACTGCAGCATTTTATATTAAGGCCTTTTCAAAAGGACACTGCACATTTTGCAAATGTTAGGCTATTTTTCTTCCGTATATCCGCCCCACCCCACCCCCACTTTTTCGTGACTGGTGCGCCCTAAGGCCTAGACCATGGAGTCGGTTGGCCCTATGGGAATCCGGCTCAGCTGTCATTACACAACATATTATGCATCCCATAATATCATATTTAGCATCGATGTGCTGGGTGGCCAAGCGGTCTAAACTGAGTCAATCACAAGCTAGTTGACTGGAGCAATAACAACACCAGCCCCCCCCCCCACCCTCCGACCGGGTGGCTGAGAATCATTTACCGTGGATGGCAACCCATTTAAGAGAAAGCAAACTCCAAAATCAAACCCAGCGATGTAGTCCCGTAGGCGGTATATCCGGCTCAGCTGTCATTACACAACATATTATGCATCCCATAATATCATATTTAGCATCGATGTGCTGGGTGGACAAGCGGTCTAAACTGAGTCAATCACAAGCTAGTTGACTGGAGCAATAACAACACCAGCCCCCCCCCCACCCTCCGACCGGGTGGCTGAGAATCATTTACCGTGGATGGCAACCCATTTAAGAGAAAGCAAACTCCAAAATCAAACCCAGCGATGTAGTCCCGTAGGCGGTATGACATTGACACAAAGCAAAATTTCAACAACTCCTGTGCCGCGGAACGCACAAGAGCACAATGATACTGCTGGTCATCCAATGCGTCCTGGTCTATTTTCCAGTCGTCTTGACCAAGTCTCGCCACTGGAGCGAATAGGCAAGGACGAGAGAGCGAAGCTCACGAATTGAGCAGCTGTCCTTCACTTTAAACAATAACACAAAAAATGCAGCTCAAGTCGAAGCCTTGGTCATCTCCGCGTGCGAAGGACGAAAAATAATAATAGTCTCGAAGTAACTAGCAAGAATTATTTTATTTTAAATCCACCATGTTATACAAATGTGAGTCGGATGACCAAAACTGGAAAGGGGCAAGGTGAACGATCATGGACAAAAACAATTCATTCAATTTTCTAACAACATATTGTAGCTCTTAGAATTGTGCGCCCCTCAAAGTACCGGTACTCTAATACTGCCTTCACCCTATATTATAATCTCTATAATATGTACTGTACTTGATCATGCAGTATAAACTACAATCTTGTTAAACGAATTGGACTCTTGCCATTTCATGAAACCAAGACGTATAAATATTACCGTCTGAAGAACTTACTGCCAATAGTGACTTTATTTAGGAGAGTGAGACTTCCTTATTACATTCACGTACCGTATTTGAAATGTTAAAAAAACAACTACAAACGTCTTTTAGTGGCAACTATAGAGCGAGTTTCCTTTCAGAAAGCCAAAGTCCTAGGGCAGCAAAAGAGCCTCGTAAATGGTACGTGGACAAGTTATACATTATGAGTGTAAGCAGTACGCTGTACTCAAAGTAGTCGGAAAAGTCACCAGCAGTGTTCCATTACTCTGTTGTCTTGATGCTGGTTGACTTATATCTTCTTAATCACGTGCTTGTAGAACACAAATGACCGTCTAAATTGTCGTGCCCCCTCTGTCCACTCATCCCCCCCGGGGTCCCTAGACCAGGCAATTGGTTACGCGACCTTTGTCCACTCTATTTAATCGATATGACCTGGCCAATTCGTATGCACCTCTCACCGAGGGGTAAAGCATTTTGCACATTCGATGTTACGACCTTTATTATACTTTGAGACCTTCATCAATACTTGAAATGTTACATCTTTGTTTATCTTATGGTTGACTACTTCTACGTTGTCTTAGGGTGTATCACATAAAACACAAGGTCCAGTGTAACAATATAATAATTTATTGCATACTTTACAAAACAGGATACTGCTATTCAATATACTATGGCGCGAGGAACACACATCACTCCAACGACCAACTATCCACTCTCCTAGCACTACTCTATCGACTAACGTGGCACTCGATCCTATCGCTACCCGACTAACTCTTGACTGACAACATTTGACGACTAACAATAAAATTCTTCTCTTGCACTTTTACCTTCCTTCTCTGACCTCTAGCTGACACACATCCCCTTTTATATTACCACACAAAACAACTCAGCCTAGGCAAACGTTCCACACCACGTACTAACTTCACGCTCTGACCTCACGATCAACAACTCACAAAACTCTCACGATTCACGACTCCCCCTACCCAACATTCAATCAAACAAACTAGTGCACAACATTCGACACCTTTCAGAAGCTCAGTTCTGGCCACTCAGTCCAGCCAACCAAAGCGCAAACTTCACCTCAGATGTCCATGGTTGGCTATCGGCAGTGTCTGTCCAGCCAACCAAAGCGCAACCTTCACCTCAGAGTCTATGGTTGGCTATCTGCAATTTTAATCAGGGTGTTATCGAAGAACCAACTGAAGAGGTGCTAAACGGAAATCTTCCTCACAGATGTCAATTAAATGATGCAAGAGCAAAAAAGGTGTCATAAAACGTGTAATTAAAAGTGCTAAAAAGTGTAATAAAAGGTGTAATAAAAGTTGTTACTAAGGTCTTATAAAAGGTGTCATAAAAGATGTAATAAAAGGTGTTATAAAAGGTGTCATAAAAGGTGTTATAAAAGGTGTCATAAAAGGTGTCATAAAAGGTGTTATAAAATGTGTCATAAAAGGTGTCATAAAAGGTGTCATAAAAGGTGTTATAAAAGTGTTCATTGAAAAAATGGGGAGAAGCTGTAAAGCGCATCTTAACAATTTCAGCCAGTGGCGTACCTCGACTAAATGCCACCCCCGGGGGCGAACTCCCGAAATTACACCTCTTCAACGTACACAGGTCCTACCATGTTATCTATAAAACCCTAAAAAGCCATCCGGTGCCGCCGCCGTTTCACCCTACCCTCGAAACGCCACTGACTGCATGCATCAGCATGCAACAAGTTACCGAATTGAATTACGGTAAATTACATTTTTAAACAATTAAAAACTTTTTTTTTTTTAAATGGAGAAAGCCGACGGAAAAAGACCTGGTTTACATCACCTTCAATGTATGATACCCGCCCCCCCCCCCCCCCCCCCCCTTTTAAACAATTAAAAACTTTTTTTTTTTTAAATGGAGAAAGCCGACGGAAAAAGACATGGTTTACATCACATTCAATGTATGATACACGCCCCGCCCCCCCCCCCACTGTTTATTAATTACATGCATTTATCAGTGCATACAATATAAAGACACGTGACGATTTGAAATGAATTCGACTTGTCGAGCTTATAACATAGACTTTTCCTTTAATCTGGACACGTATGGATGCAGAATTAATCCAAGGCAGGTGATCGGGGCTTTAGAAAAAATATTTACATGTATTTGAGTCGCTTGTTGGCTGACACACAAAGGGCAGGTGTCTCTCAGACATAAGTCGACGCTGGTTGGCTAACACACAAAGGGCAGATCTCTGTCAGACGTGAGTGGACGCGAATGAGGGTAATCATGCATTCACAACAGTTCAGATGCAACATATATGGGGAGGCCTAATGCATAAATTACCATCTATTAGTGCGAGTAACCATGACCTACAGACCAGCTTATAAGTTATAAGGATGGAGTGCATTTTGTTGGAATGAAGTTCATGTAAGTACAGCACAGATAGGACAACATTCTTCTGTTAACACAAATGGAACATAAATTTTTGTTACCCATCAGAAATTGTCCATAGCATTCGGGTTGGTGGCTGGTAACCAACACAGAGTTTGGTATATCACTTTTACACCAATCCTCCCGTGTCATCTAAGTATAACATAAGAGATTCTCTTTACTGCTCCAGCCAAGTCCAAGTGGTGACGAAAATATTTAGTACTTTGTATCATTCTTTTTTTCGTGTCAAAATCTACATTTTTCATGTTTTGAGTGGAGTGTCCTGTTTCGCACAATCGTACAATCTTGTATTAAGGCTCATATATTAAGTCTCGTAAATGTCGAGGAAAATCTAGGAACACAGCAAAAAAAAAATCTGTTCTCTGTGAAAGCTGACGGCTTATTTATAGGGACGGAGTTGGGACCCTCCAAAAGAATAATGGTAAAAATCAACCAATTGCATTAGATCGGATTTGAACATAAAAAAACGTTTTCCGAATCAAGGGAGGGGTGGGCCCATTGATACAGCGCTACACATTAAATCGTGACGTCAATATCAAAACAAAACAAAAAACAACAAAAAGAGTAAGGGGAGAGGGGGGCAAGTGGGGGGTCGCCCCATCTCTACGTTGAAGTAAAATTAGGCCAACACACAACCTATAACATACACATTGAAATCAAATTGTCTTAGCCGAACTCCCCACTTGGCATTCTTCTTGCACAATGTTAATGGAAATCTGTATTCCCTTGCCATCCACCCATTTACTTCAAACCCAGGCGGCAATTCATGCATGACTCAGCAAACACCAGACCCCCCTCTCCCCCACCCTGCGCCCAGTACCACACATCACCACCGTCTCACTGCCGCCTCCCGCCCCTCCACCCCCAGATCTGTAACGCAAGAGCACACAGCGTGCCCGGAACGAGGATAAAAATCTTTGGCTTCGTTTCCAGTTGACAGAATATTTAACTAGACTCTACCGTGACATGCGATAACCGAAGGGTTCTTTAATTGCATCCCTCCTAAAAGTCTCCATCTACATAATTTAAATTGAACAAACAAATGATGCTGCAATTTAACGTTCCTCCAAGCTCACAAGGTCTACGTGTATTTAGCACCGGCACCGTGTCTCAGGTTCCGTACACACTTCATGACATTAAACCCGCTAATTATTGAACCCGTTCATTTCTTACACTCAGCACTTTCAATGAACCCCACTCCCATCAACCCAGGATACACTCAGCACTTTCAATGAACCCCACTCCCATCAACCCAGGATACACCCAGCACTTTCAATGACCCCCACTCCCATCAACCCAGGATACACTCAGCACTTTCAATGACCCCCACTCCCATCAACCCAGGATACACCCAGCACTTTCAATGACCCCCACTCCAATCAACCCAGGATACACCCAGCACTTTCAATGACCCCCACTCCCATCAACCCAGGATACACTCAGCACTTTCAATGACCCCCCCTCCCATCAAACCAGGCTACACTCAGCACTTTCAATGACCCCCACTCCCATCTCCACTCCCACCACCCCAGGATACACTCAGCACTTTCACTGACCCCACGCCCATCAACCCAGGATACACTCAGCACTTTCAATGACCCCACTCCCATCAACCCAGGATACACTCAGCACTTTCAATGACCCCACTCCCATCAACCCAGGATACACTCAGCACTTTCAATGACCCCACTCCCATCAACCCAGGATACACTCAGCACTTTCAATGACCCCCCACTCCCATCAACCCAGGATACACTCAGCACTTTCAATGACCCCCACTCCCATCAACCCAGGATACACTCAGCAATTTCAATAACCCCCACTCCCACCACTCCCACCAACCCAGGATACACTCAAAACTTTCAATGACCACACTTCCATCAACCCAGGATACACTCAACACTTTCAATGACCCCACTCCCATCAACCCAGGATACACTCAGCACTTTCAATGACCCCCACTCCCATCAACCCAGGATACACTCAGCACTTTCAATGACCCCACTCCCATCAACCCAGGATACACTCAGCACTTTCAATGACCCCACGCCCATCAACCCAGGATACACTCAGCACTTTCAATGACCCCACTCCCATCAACCCAGGATACACTCAGCACTTTCAATGACCCCACTCCCATCAACCCAGGAAACACCCAGCACTTTCAATGACCCCACCCC
>CAXITT010000308.1:343531-363339 GCA_964033795.1 Lymnaea stagnalis | reverse complement strand
TTCGGCTTCGGTTTCGGCCGAAATTCATTTTTAATATTCGGCCTTTTTTCGGTTTCGGCCGAAAGTCATTTTTAAACCTTCGGCCTTTTTTCGGTTTCGGCCGAAAGTCATTTTAAACTTTCGGCCTATTTTCGGCTTCGGCCGAAATCAGAAAATCACTTTCGGTCGGTCTCTAGTGTGTGTGTTTGTTTGTGTGCGTAAACCAGGAAGAGAGAGATAGTGAGAGAGAAGATAGTGAGGAGTGTGTGAGAGAGAACAGTGAATAGAGAGTAGGAAAAAGAGGAGAGAGAAATAAATGTAAAGAGATAGAGATGAGAGAAAAAGAGAGAGAGGGTTGAGGAAGATAGAGAGGATGAGGTGGGGGGGGGTCGCAAAGAAAGATATAGAAGAAAGAGAGAAAATAGAGTAAGTTAAAAGAGAGGGAGAGAGAGAGAAAAACTGTAATGAAATATACATGAGAGAGAAGAGAGAGATATGGAGGTCTAGACAGGGGCGTCTACACAGTGAGAGTGATGGAGGAAGCAGTTGTTTCCAATCTGAGTTGAGGTGACAATTCTCCCCCATCCACCCTCATTTTGCTTGTCTTTTGATTTTGTTTCCCCAGGTAACACAATTAATATGTGAAGGAAAAGAAGATCAGTACCTACTCAATATTGTTTTTTAATTGTATTTTTTTTTTTTTGGTTGGGGTGGGGGAATAATTTATTATTGGTCAGTCTTAACTGGTATTGAAGTGCACCCATTGCTAATGGATAAACGATCTTTAAAAAAAAATTAAACGACATTTTAAAACCCCAATTTTTAAAGACCCAGTTTAAAAAAAAAAATTTTGCATTAATCCCCCCCCCCCCCCAATTTTAGCCAAATTTTCTCTTACCATACTAATTAAAAAAAAATTGTAAAGCATTTTAAATTACTTTATATTAAAATTCATTAGACTAGATCAAGGGTCTCAAACTAAAATCATCAGGGGGGGGGGCGCGCAGGAGGTTGTGTCTGAGTGAGAGTGGGCCGCATCAAGTAATCCAAAAAAAAGCGATTTCAACTGTTACAATCTGCTCAACCTTTAGAAATAACAATAAAATCATTAAGGGTTCTCAAGAACTAGGATTCACTTTCATCCGCCTACTCACTGTTGCATACAAAAATATATAAAAAATAATCAGAATTAGACAGTCGGTGAATCACGTTATAGATATGAGAATGAGGGAAACGGGCCGGCACATTTACACTAAACTTTTCCGTCATGTAGCGGGCCGAAAAATATCGTCTTGCGGGTCACAAATGGTTTGCGGGCCGCGACTTTGAGACCCCTATTTTAGATGTTTATTTATTAATATTCACGATTATCTCATTTTTTATAAAAAGAATGTAAATATTTAGACTTTCCCTCATCATTTTCGATGTATGCAGATGTATGCGAGATCGAATTTCAAAATAACTTAATATTACATTTTCGGTTTCGGCTTCGGTTTCGGCCGAAATTCATTTTTAATATTCGGCCTTTTTTCGGTTTCGGCCGAAAGTCATTTTTAAACCTTCGGCCTTTTTTCGGTTTCGGCCGAAAGTCATTTTAAACTTTCGGCCTATTTTCGGCTTCGGCCGAAATCAGAAAATCACTTTCGGTCGGTCTCTAGTGTGTGTGTTTGTTTGTGTGCGTAAACCAGGAAGAGAGAGATAGTGAGAGAGAAGATAGTGAGGAGTGTGTGAGAGAGAACAGTGAATAGAGAGTAGGAAAAAGAGGAGAGAGAAATAAATGTAAAGAGATAGAGATGAGAGAAAAAGAGAGAGAGGGTTGAGGAAGATAGAGAGGATGAGGTGGGGGGGGGTCGCAAAGAAAGATATAGAAGAAAGAGAGAAAATAGAGTAAGTTAAAAGAGAGGGAGAGAGAGAGAAAAACTGTAATGAAATATACATGAGAGAGAAGAGAGAGATATGGAGGTCTAGACAGGGGCGTCTACACAGTGAGAGTGATGGAGGAAGCAGTTGTTTCCAATCTGAGTTGAGGTGACAATTCTCCCCCATCCACCCTCATTTTGCTTGTCTTTTGATTTTGTTTCCCCAGGTAACACAATTAATATGTGAAGGAAAAGAAGATCAGTACCTACTCAATATTGTTTTTTAATTGTATTTTTTTTTTTTTTTGGTTGGGGTGGGGGAATAATTTATTACTGGTCAGACTTAACTGGTATTGAAGTCCACCCATCTCTAATGGAATATCATTGTTTTGACGGCATATCCTCTCAGACACTCCTCTATCAAATAATTAAAACCGTGATAAAAAAAGTTATAGGCCTACAGTAATTCATAACATTCAATTTTGTGTGTGGAATAATAACAGGATTGAATTATTTAATTGGCTGAAAAATGTGACATAGTTTGTTATCAATATTATTATGGAATCTAGTCAACAATATTCAAACAATCATATTCATAGTGAACTCCCGAATTAAAGACCCATACCATGACTGGCATTACCCGCACTAGCCACATTACAATGTTTCCCAAGGCCATGGTCTAAGGGGGAAGGGAATTGGCTCCCAACACGTGGGGGGAGGGAGGGGAGGATAAACGCCCCTAGATGCAGACATACATGGAATTAGGCTCCTATCCTATATATATATATATGTTTATACAATACATCACTATGAAGGCACCCCCTCTATAAGATGTCCCCGTGTTCTACGAAAATAGGATAAGTTAAATATTTATTTTGACAACGTCAACCTTCAGCAGAAACGGCACTGCGGTGCTCAAAGAACACATTGGACAATTAAAAGCGAAAGTGGGGTCAATCAAGGGAAAAGACAAATTGAACGTTTTATTTAAAAGCCTGGGGAGCCGAAACTGAAATTTCGGCAGACTGCCAAGAAGACGACCTCGTAACGATGACTTGTAGGAAACTACTGGCTTCAACCCATTTTTTTATGTGTGTGTCTGCACTTTAGTCCTTCGCCTTGCAAGTCTTAAGCCTGGTTATCGTATACCCGAGACAAACATGAGCAAGTCTGGCCTTAGTCAGTGCGGATTTTACAGGTATAGCGTGGATCTCAAAACTTTCTATATGGTACCAAGGGGATGTGGCCAAAAAAATTATTTAAAAATTGCACAAATGGCCTGAATTTCGGCTTCCACTTCCCCAAAGGTCTGTAGTGATCCTCATAATATATTTTTTTTTCACTAAAAAAATGACGTTGTCACGCCCTTTTGAAGATGTTACCCCCTCCCCCTTCCCATGACACGACTCTAATAGTGCCTTGCCATATCTGTCACCAACTACTTCCTATAATATAGTTTTTTTTTTTTTTTTTTTTTTTTTTTTTTTAAATTTCAGAAGTTTAAAAAAAAAATGCTTTCCAGATGATTATTAAAGACAGAACGATACAGTGCTCCCCTTTTTTCCGGGGCACATAATCCATTAAACCCCCTTTGGGGGTCGCACGACCTTTTCCAAGGGGTCGCCTAAGACCATCTGAAAACACATATGCTCTACAGTAATCAAGTAGCAACGAAAGTAATTTTGTGGCCGGGGGTTCGCCACAACATGAGGAACTATATTAAAGGGTCGCGGCATTAGGAAGGTTGAGAACCACTGACTTAAGGGATCACTCTGGCAAATGGCCAAACAATTATCAAGCGTTTCTTACGCCTGATGGGAAAAAAAAAAGACAAAATGTTTCAGTTTTTCTAAAACGTTAAAGAAAAACCCCCCCCCCCCCCCCCCCAAAAAAAAAAAAAAAAAAAAAAAAAAACACCTTCACCCACGCATGAAAACCGAATGTTTGACGATGTAACTCAATTCTCTTTTCACAAACAAACATGCCTTGCAGCTGTTTTCCCACTTTAGTTCAAGATTTAAAAACTTTACGCCTCGAGAAATGCTTCAGTTATTTTTATAAGATCACTGATGATGTTGTTGACAGTTTGTTTAAGGATATAGCGTCAGATGCAGTTATTATTTGATTAGATTACATTGATTATAACATTTCCATCCCATTTGTAAGTAATATGTAAAGCTTGAAAACAAAAACAATATTTTAAAAAAAAGATTTTGCTATTTGTTGACCTGTGAACCCTGGCGAGACGGCTGGTGTGTCGCAGGGGTGAGGTTGAGACGTGGTGAGACGGCCGGTGTGTCACAGCGGTGAGGTTGAAACGTGGCGAGACGGCCGGTGTGTCACAGCGGTGAGGTTGAAACGTGGCGAGACGGCCGGGGTGTCGCAGCGGTGAGGTTGAAACGTGGCGAGACGGCCGGTGTGTCGCAGCGGTGAGGTTGAAACGTGTCGTGGTGAGACGGCTGGTGTGCGGCAGGGGGGAGGTTGAACCGTGGCGAGACGGCCGGTGTGTCGCAGCGGTGAGGTTGAAACGTGGTGAGACGGCCGGTGTGTCGCAGGGGTGAGGTTGAAACGTGGCGAGACGGCCGGTGTGTCGCAGGGGTGAGGTTGAAACGTGGCGTCACGGCCGGTGTGTCGCATGGGTGAGGTTGAAACGTGGCGTGACGGCTCGTGTGTCGCAGCGGTGGGGATGAAAATTCCCTGACTTAAGCAACTAAGTAAAACACAATTCCCGGAAAATAGACTCATCGGAGCCTACATGTTTGTCAGGGATTTTGACCCAAACTGAAAACTTAAGTGCACGTTACAAACAGAGAGAGGGCGTATGATAAGTTTAGGTAATTCTGTATATTTAATATACGTATATAAACTATGATAAACTATGGTACCGTACCCAAAAATGTTAGTTTTAAATCAAGGTGCCAAATGTATAGCTAGATGGTGACACAGGAGGAATTTTATGGGGCTGGTGGAACGGGTTCAAGACACGGCTGGTGGAATGGGTTCAAGACACGGCTGGTGGAATGGTTTCAAGACACGGCTGGTGGAATAAAGCCACCGGTGCGAGCTGCGTATTGATCGCTCACATGTCTCGCGCGTGCTATGGATTTCTCTCCCAACTGCCCGTCTATAAATATCAACCAATAGTTATCCAATCTGTCTGTGGAAACAAGTAACGTCCCGGCCAGCGGGAGCTAAATGGCGCCACCCGTACATTTAAATGAACCCCAACAAAGGTTGCAAACTATTGTTATTTAAATTTTGTTCAAAGTTCAAATTCATCGTGACGCTCACATCAGGAGAGTAACGTTCTAGCCACGCGCTCACACGCGACACGGGCTGCCGATGTGTTCACGTTACAATCCATGTGATGTACAATGAAAATGTTGTGTGAGTAATCCATGGATCAATGAGGCAGCTGGACTGAAATGAATATCAACACGGCTGGGGGGGGGGGGGCAGCGTGACGCGGGCGGGGTGTAAGGGAAGTACATCTGAACCAAAACACTACAGTAGATCACTGGTTGGATGGAGACTTGATGGCAATGGGGGTCTTGGCCTAGTAGTGTGAGATTCGAGACATTTCTACGCCTCTGTCAAAGCACGTGATTCTGCACCGCCACCCGTCTCCTCCCCAGACCCCCACCCCCCCCCCTTTTTTTCCCCCCATTTTAGAAAAAATAATGAACAGGCAAAATTTTACTAAATTTTTCAATACAAGGGGAAATAAATTTCGTTTATGGTAGTCACCCGCCTTAAAACAAACTTAAAACTTTTGATTTGCATTTACAGAAACTCATTTCGACTATATCTACCGTGACAGCACACCGCCCGGTACAGCATCGGCCGTTATGACAGGAAGTAGGTTAAAACCAGTTTAAAACGTAAAATAAAATAAATAGTTAACCATAGTAGCCTTTATAATCTATATGTTTTACGGCGATTGCTTCATTATTGACCCTAGTGCAAAATTACTTACCAAGATGGCATACTATTCGATACCAAAAAAAAAAAAAAAAAAAAAAAAAAAAAAAAAAAAGAAGGAACTAAAAAAAAAAAAAAAAAAAAAAAAAAAAAAAAAAGAAAAAAAGACTGAACTTAAAAAAAAAAAAAAAAAAAAAAAAACAGATTTACATCGATTCTCCTCTGACGTGATACAATTGTCTTGAAATCTTGTTGCATCGTGTGTCATGCGGACATAGCCTCACATTCAATGCTGCCTCACAAACCAATGGAAGTGGTGGGTATGTTTTGTAAGGAGAAAAAAAACCAAACACTGTTGAAACGGAAAGGCATTGTGTTAGAGCAAACCGTTTATTGGAGTTCGATTTTGGTGGCAGGTGAAAAAATTGTCCGGAAAAAAAATAGATTTTCATTCCTCTTCATTTTTCTTTAAAAACTTTATTTGAAAAACATCGAGAAAGGTCATAAATTTAAACCCGATTTGAACACCATGTTTCCTATACTGCTATACTATTAGCTAATGGTTGGATTAGTCAATAGGAAGAGCGATAGGAAACTGTAACGCATCTGTTGTTTGCCCTGTTCCGTTTCAAAGGTTGCGGGAGTGGGGATGGGAGGGGGGGGTATCGACTGCTCTGACTGAGACCCCTGATAGGTGAGCAATACGGTCTAAACTTAGAACTGTGTTTATTGAGTGAGTACAGTGTAAGAATTCATGCTCTTAGTTTCTTGGTCTGGTTGTTTTAGCCGCGATGGCTCAGTGGAAGAATTCATGCTCTTAGTTTCTTGGTCTGGTTGTTTTAGCCGCGATGGCTCAGTGGAAGAATTCATGCTCTTAGTTTCTTGGTCTGGTTGTTTTAGCCGCGATGGCTCAGTGGAAGAATTCATGCTCTTAGTTTCTTGGTCTGGTTGTTTTAGCCGCGATGGCTCAGTGGAAGAACCAATGCTTTGGTATCAGACTGCTGTGTGCGACACTAACTTTAACTGTTCTTTAAGTTTACTTCAAGTACATGACGTTTTAAAATAGTCACGTGGGTTGAGGGGGGGGGGGATGAGAGGTCGGGGGTCAGCT
Organism: Lymnaea stagnalis; assembly: GCA_964033795.1. NCBI lineage: Eukaryota > Metazoa > Mollusca > Gastropoda > Lymnaeidae > Lymnaea > Lymnaea stagnalis. Next base: position 356,469 of record CAXITT010000308.1, on the reverse strand, counting down.
GGGTCATTAACCTTGTCCTCAACTTCATTAGGGAGCCTCATACTCATAGAGAAACACAATTCACAGAGGCCTCCAATTCATAGGGCCTTCGAATGACACAAAAATTAATTTAGATCCACTATTTTCCTATCGGTTCTGATGCGTTATCAATAGCTAAAACAGAAATAATTGCTATGTTGATTCCCATGACGCACGTAATTTGAATTTAAATAAATATTTTGGGTCATTTTTAATACTTTTTAAAAAAAATCGAACTAGAAACGCAAATAGAAAATATCAACCATGAGGGCATGGGACATAATTATAGGCTAATCAATGTAAGGCCCCAAGGCAGAAGCGTAACGAGGGGGGTGGGGGCAGGGGTGGACAGATGTCACCAGGCGCCAGCTAGTTAGGGGCGCCAAAATGTGCTTTGATATTATATTATTGTTAAAAAAAATGGGTTTGAGAGTTGAAAAAAAGAAAAGGGGGGCGCTTTAAAATTGATCTTGTCCCCGGGCGCGAATCCTGTCCCCGGGGCGCCAAACACCCTTGATACGCCTTTGCCCCAAGGTTAGGTCAAAATGGCCTAGTTAGTCTCAACTCCTTATGTTTAATGTGGAGACAACTTGCGCTTTATGCTAATAGCAAATGTTATTCACTAAACTAATCTTATTATTGATTGACATCAAGGCTTTCTAATCGCCCCAGGTCATGATGACATTGCCTCATTTATGGAGAGGGTGACTTTTCCCCGTAAAGTTATCAGTCTCAAATAATCCCAGATCATTACTGAATTGTCTACACCCCTGGGACTTTGGACCATGACTTTCCTCAAATGCTCTAATTACATGAAATTTTAGGAGAAAACCGTTGAGAACTGAGTGCGTCCCATGTTAAAGTTGGTGTATCCCTTTTCTCAAGTGTTTCCCAGCCTTCACACAACAGATGATCCCTCGCATAAAAAAAAAAAAACCTTTGGGTTGCGAACCACCAATCCGCACGTTTCAGTTTTTGGAAACTCAAACTAAATTCTTGAAATGTTCACCGTTGGAGAAATAGGTCATGGCCAGTGTTTCTTTTTTTATTTAAATAATTGTTTCCTCGCTGCCAAATAACATAAAAATGTATTTAAATTAGTATATCTCACATAAATTATTTTTAATAATAATAATATTACGACTACGGTATATTCAAATGGTCTTTGCGCTTTGCCTTTTACTGGCGAGTTTTACATTGAATAATGCTATGCAACAATGGGTTTAGAGATGATCTCTCTATGTCAGTTTCACATAAAAACGGTTTCTCTGTCTTAATTTAATAGCAATTAAATGCAGTCACAACCTGGGTGGAGAGATTAAAGAGAAAAAAAGTGTGGGGAGGGGGGGGGTAATCTGGATGAATTTTATTACAAAGTCTAAAGACAGTTCCCCCCTGTGATGAGAAGCCGATGACAGTTACAGCAGTTGGTCTTGTGGTGAAAGGACCAGGTCGTGATTGTGCCAGGTTGTGTGTGATTGGGCCAATTCTGATTGGGCCAGGTTGTGATTGGGCCAGGTTGTGATTGTGCCAGGTTGTGATTGTGCCAGACTGTGATTGTGCCAGGTTGCGATTGTACCCGGTTGTGTGTGATTATGCCAGACTGTGATTGTGCCAGGTTGCGATTGTGCCAGGCTGTGATTGTGCCAGGTTGTGATTGTGCCAGGTATCCATTGAGTCAGGTTGGGATTGTACCAGGTTTTGATTGTACCAGGTTGTGTGTGATTGTGTCAGGTTGTGATTGTGCCAGGTTGTGATTGTGCCAGGTATTGATTGTGTCATGTTGTGATTTTACCAGGTTGTGATTGTACCAGGTTGTGTGTGATTGGGCCAGTTGTGATTGTGCCAGGTTGTGTGTAATTGGGCCAGTTGTGATTGTGTCAGGTTGTGATTGTGTCAGGCTGTGATTGTGTCAGGTTGTGATTGTGCCAGGTTGTGATTGTGCAAGATTGTGATTGTGTCAGGTTGTGATTGTGTCAGGTTGTGATTGTGTAAGGTTGTGATTGTGCCAGGTTGTGATTGTGCAAGATTGTGATTGTGTCAGGTTGTGATTGTGTCAGGTTGTGATTGTGCCAGGTTGTGATTGTGCAAGATTGTGATTGTGTCAGGTTGTGATTGTGCCAGGTTGTGATTGTACCAGGTTGTGATTGTACCAGGTTGTTGTTTTGCCAGGTTCTGATAGTGCCGGGATACAAAAAATTGATATATTTCCAAGTTTCCAGATTTAACATAGAACTCTCTTGAAACTATACCTTCAAATGTGTTTGAATAACTTTTAAGTTAATTTTACTTATTAAAAAATTTTAGCAGTGGGCAGAGATGATTGGTACTTGCATTCAAGACACAAAAATATTTTTAAAATATTTTGTTGGGGTGTGTTGATCAAACCACTGTCATGGACCACCTAGCATTTGACAACGGACCAACGGTTGGAATACACCCCGTCACACTCCACACAACCAGTGATTATTACAGAAATTTTCGCCCGGGGGGGAGGGGGGGAGGCACTTCATATTTTTCGGGGGCGGAGGGGGGAGCAGTGCCAATTGATTTTTTTTTTTGGACATATTTTTGCTCGGGGGGGGGGTGGGGGGGGGGGGGGGGGGGGGCACTTGGCTTTCCAAGGGGGAGAGCCCCCCCCCCTCGGCGATCTAGATGAAAGAAACCCTGCACACAATAATGTAATTGTTAGAAGGGAAACCCCCTTACAAAGGTTAGGGGTCATGTGCGCGGACTTCATCACGAGGAATACGGATCTGAAGCTGAACTTTCCCGGAGTTCCCCAGATAACAACACAAATGTAAACAGTGGGTGCTTTGTGTTCCGTTATGCCCCCGGGTCATTATTGTGACAAAACGGATCTAGTTGCCAGCTGGTCATTTTTTGTGACAAATTGATCTAGTTGCCAGCTGGTCATTTTTTATGACAAATTGATCTAGTTGCCAGCTGGTCTTTTTTTGTGACAAACGGATCTAGTTGCCAGCTGGTCATTTTTGTGACAAATTGATCTAGTTGCCAGCTGGTCATTTTTGTGACAAATTGATCTAGTTGCCAGCTGGTCATTTTTGGTGACAAATTGATCTAGTTGCCAGCTGGTCATTTTTTGTGACAAATTGATCTAGTTGCCAGCTGGTCATTTTGTGACAAACGGATCTAGTTGCCAGCTGGTCATTTTTGTGACAAACGGATCTAGTTGCCAGCTGGTCATTTTTTGTGACAAATTGATTTAGTTGCCAGCTGGTCATTTTTTGTGACAAATTGATCTAGTTGCCAGCTGGTCATTTTTGTGACAAATTGATCTAGTTGCAAGCTGGTCATTTTTGTGACAAACTCTATCCCTCCCCACACACTCTAGCCCTCCCCACACACTCTACCCCTCCCCACACACTCTACCCCTCCCCATACTCTACCCCTCCCCACACACTCTAACCCGCCCCACAAACTCTACCCCCTCCCCACACACTCTACCCCTCCCCACACACTCTACCCCTCCCCACACACTCTACCCCCCCCCACACTCTCAACCCCCACCCCCATCCCCCAAAATCGGTTAATGTATTGGTGTAATTGAATACGTGCACTGCAGATAACCCCTGGACGAGGAGAGCGTCGCGTTGAATTAAGTCAACATGTCACTCATGCCAGCGACAAAAAAAAAATACCAGCTTACAAATATGACAGTTGACATATACTCTATTTCAAATAGATCTTTTTCGCAGAAGCGGTGACGTGATCATATATTTCTTTCTCTTACATATATCACTTTAACCAAAGTTTCTCTCTTTCTCTCCAGCCCGCCATCATTCTCTCTCCCTGTATCCCTCTTTCTATAGTTTAATCGCTATTTCTCTCTTTCTCTTTTTTCACTTATCTTTCTTCCTCTCCCTTTCCATTTTTCCTTTTTTTAACTTTCTTTCTTTCTTCTTTCTTCCTTCTTTCGTTTCTGTCTTCCTTTCTTTCTCTCTTTCTCCTAATCCATTTCTCTGTTTTTTCTTCTCTCTTGTTCTCTCTTTCGTTCATTCTCTTTCTCTCTATACCATAGTTATACTTTGAATTTTGTTAAAAATCTTCAATCCTACTGATTACGTAATCCGGAACTGATTTTGTCAAAGTTATTTTTGTTTTTACTCGAGAAATCGCCTATGACAGCGGTTCTCAACCTGTGGGTCGCGACCCCTTTAGGAGTTGCACGACCCTTTCCCAGGGGCCGCCCTAGACCATCGGAAAACGCATATACTCTACAGTTATGACGTAGCAACGAAAATAATTGTGTGGTTGGGGGTCGCCACAACACGAGGAACTGTATTAAAGGGTCGCGACATTTGAAAGGTTGAGAACCACTGGCCTGCGACTACAATGTTACACTGTAGACGTGAACAGGAACTTGAGAAAAGACACAATAGGCTATATTATCCAATTTTCGTTGATATGTTATCCGGGTTTGAATACTTGTTTCTCTGTCAAGGCTTGCTAGTAGGGTTTCTCTCCTGGCATCCCGGACGATGTTTAGTAAACAAAAGACTGTACGTTTCTTTGCTTTTGTTACACACAAAAAAAAAAAAAAGAAAAAGAAAAAACAACATTTCAGCAAGTCACAGATTGTCACAAATTGTGACATGTAAAAATCGAATTAACTGCGCTGAATTATGAAGCTCAGTAGCTCTATTATATACACATGTTCAGTTCAAGCGTCTTTACGCCAATACCACATGTGGCAAGGTGCTACTTAATAGTAATAACGTGACAAACGCTCCGAGTGTCACTTTGGCGGCTGTGGGTAAGTCTCAGGCCAGTGGCGTAGCTAGCGTGGGGGTCACCAGGTGCGGTAAACTCTTGGTGTCACCCCCCCCCCCCCTCCCACCGACTTCAAAAATGGATTTCTTCTTGTCAAAATAATATCCACAGTATAACATTGACAAGAACAAAAACAAATTAATTAGAAGATCAGGATGTAAATTATGTATTTAAGAAATATAACATGTACTTATAATCGCACGATCGCATCTTATCTGGTATCATTGAAGAGCTCTATTTCCCAGAATTGAGATAACTCTAGCTTCCTGCGACTTACGAAAGTCACCGAACACTTGAGTTTGGATTGGCTTCAAGTGTGGACAATTTACACATTGTTTATCCTTTTATGAAATTTGGTTAGACCGAGCAGTGCGTGCTCTGTAAATATGCCGTTTTTCAATTCGGTGTCACCCCCATGAGATGGTGTCACCCGGTGCGGTCCACACCCCCGCACCTCCCCAGCTACGCCACTGCCTCATGCTGTACTATAACACGTAACTCCCACCGAAGTTAAAAGTAGAAAAAAATAAACGCTGGTGTGCGGGGCCCTAAATCTCTTGCTTGGTCACAGTGAGGGACAACGCCTTGACCAACACGTGACTCTGACTTCATGTTCCCCCTGTGTGTCTTATATCGGGCAGGTCCGATGCGACCCGCAAGTAAAGGGCATGTTATATACTTATTGTGTAGAGTAAATGTTATTATGTGTTTATGATTGGCGATTCTTGTTCATTTTCAGATCATGTCGAGAAGTGTTTTAGTTTAATTACTTGGCAACCTCACTGAATTTATACCCTTTGAAAAATGGTATCGCTATAGTTAGACAAATGGCCGCGCGCAGTGTCTTTTGTAGGCCCGCGTGTACGTGCGTTTACAACTAAAAGCTATGATGCCTATGGTTCTAGTAACACTCGTTGAAATGCGCCAAGCTTCAAATAAACTTAGCATGCACACCCGTATCCAACTAACGAGTGTATCCTACTTTTTAGGGCTTGAGTTAAAGGCGCTGCCATCCGCTAAGTCGTATTTGGACCTGGTCTTTGCGCTTGTAGAATCCTGCCAGTCATTTGTTTATAGTAAACGTACTTCCCCGTGGTTACGTTATACAAAGACCAGCGTTTCATGGTATCATAATTGAAACAGCCAAGTTCTAGCACTGTATAAAACTCAGTCTTCGAGTACCTTAGAGTCTCCGTTCTTATCATAGGTGCTTCCATGGGCCCACGTTCTGGAACCAGCTCCCCTTCCATATACGTCATAGTGAAACCTCGTCCAGTTTCAAAAAGTCCCTTAAAACTCATCTGTTTAGGTCCGCCTATGACCTGTGATGCACCCTCCTTGCCCTACCTCATTTTCTGTTTCGGCTTAATCCTGAAGTGTCAAAGTGTCCTCTTTTTATAGCCATTTTCATTGTTTCTATAGAATAGTAGTTACTATCCTAGTGTCTCATTTTTATTTTACTTAGTTTACATGTTTTAATAATTGTAAAGCGCTTAGAGCTTTATGATAAGCGCTATATATGAAGTGTCAAAGTGTCCTCTTTTTATAGCCATTTTCATTGTTTCTATAGAATAGTAGTTACTATCCTAGTGTCTCATTTTTATTTTACTTAGTTTACATGTTTTAATAATTGTAAAGCGCTTAGAGCTTTATGATAAGCGCTATATAAAAATGCCTAAATAAATAAATAAATAAATAATTGCGAACATAAATATCATGAGATTGTACTGGACGCCTTTGCATCTCCGCATAGTTTCGGAGCGCAAACCTGTCTCATTCTCACATAAGCTAAAGCCCGCAGCTTCTGTGATAATTGAATAGTATTAACGGATTATTTTATTCCCCTTTTGCCTACTCATGGTGGGCCCACTATTTTAATTTCTCATTGCTGCTGTCAGTTTTATTATCCAATGTGATTATTGTTTGTTATGAAAAAATTGTTTTTTTCGGCTTAAAGTTAGATATGTTTGTCATACTCCGAATAAACATTTTACACATTCAGAGTTATCCCACGTGTTTATTGAATGATTTTCCTACTTTAGGTAGCCTGTAAAGCAATCATCATAAGGAGTTACCCACTTTGCCTCTTTCTTGTTATTTATGTTGAGATGTTTCTCATATAATAAATAAACTGTTTATACTATACTATAAATTATTATACTATAAATACGTGTTTCTTTTCAGATATTTTACTTTTTCTTCGTTTTTTTTTTTTTTTCCTTTTTCCATTTTTTTTTACCACACTGCCAGACAACAACAAAATAAAGTTATAGCCTAGATCTCGAGACCTGATCCTGTTATTATTATACTATAAATACGTGTTTCTTTTCAGATATTTTACTTTTTCTTCGTTTTTTTTTTTTTTTTCCTTTTACCATTTCTTGTTACCACACTGCCAGACAACAACAAAATAAAGCTATAGCCTAGATCTCGAGACCTGATCCTGTATTTGTAAACTAGATTTAAAACTGTATGATCGGCCGTCAACCAACGACTCGGCACGGCTACATATAGTTAAGCAAAGTAACTCTTACAGTGATATAATGGGGTGTGGGGGTGGCTTTTAAATAGGGTAAATTCTTTTCTTGGAAATGAAAACATTCAAACTAGATACCATGATTTAAATTGTAACTCAAAGTATAAGACAATTTTATTTTCAAAGTTTTCCTTGTGAAATTCTTATCTTACTTAAAGTTCTCTATTCATTATATCTAATTCCCGTAGTATAGTATTATTGTTTCAGACGGCGACCCCCTCAGGAATTCTTGCGCAACCCCATTTTGGGGTCAACTTCCATGCGCTGGAAACATGTGCTCTGTTAACTTGATTATTTTGATTATATGTCTATATTATGTAGTTTTTTTTAAATTCCAAAATCAACATAGTAAGACATATACATACATTGTATTACTTTCCGAACAACATAGTAAGACACATACATATATTATATTAACTTTCCGAATCGTTTTAATTCGAAATGATCCCTTGTAGCAAGTTGTTAGAAAAATGTGATTGCAAATATTTAGTGACAGCTGTCGATTTTGAGCCAAGGCTAACAGCAGTGTCATATCCGTTTCTCGTACGTCATTCACATAGCTATACGGACATCTTGTATATATCTAAGAACCTCCACTTGAACTAAGTACTCCAAAAGTGAACCTGAAATGTATCACAGCTTGTTGGTCCTCGTACCCTTATACCTCAAAATGGTGCAATTTTAGGGCACCACATCACATACCCTGAACAAATATAAAACACTTTAGGTAGTCATTGAAATTGATTAAAACCTGGGCCTTGGCGGCTCAAGTTATTCAAGTGAGGGGGGGGGGCAATTTAAAAAAAAGGGGATAGGGGCAAAAATTACAACATAAGAATCGTTTAGTTAAATCAACGAATGACGTCATTAAAAACTTGAAATGGTTAAACGTGGGCTGTATAGTTAAGGCTCTTGTGTATGCGTAGTCAAATGAGCTGGTGACAAGCTGTGCAAGAATGTTTTTTTAAAGTTAAATATCTTATGTAACATATCAGCTTTCGTACCCGGCGTCTCTTGGGTTTTGTGGCCTGGCTTTTAAGTACATTTACGCCTTTACATCGCTCCTCTACGCCCTCATAACGCTCCTCTTTTCCTTTACATCGCTCCTCTACGCCCTCATAACGCTCCTCTTTTCCTTTACATCGCTCCTCTACGCCCTCATAACGCTCCTCTTTTCCTTTACATCGCTCCTCTACGCCCTCATAACGCTCCTCTTTTCCTTTACATCGCTCCTCTACGCCCTCATAACGCTCCTCTTTTCCTTTACATCGCTCCTCTACGCCCTCATAACGCTCCTCTTTTCCTTTACATCGCTCCTCTACGCCCTCATAACGCTCCTCTTTTCCTTTACATCGCTCCTCTACGCCCTCATAACGCTCCTCTTTTCCTTTATATCGCTACTCTACGTCTTTATATCGCTGCCCTCGTCAAGTCATAGATCAATGGAACTTTAAAAAAAAAAATTACTGAATAGCATTACGTCTTTTTGTCCAGGCAAATGTCCTGTCCCGCGATAAAGTACTGAGTTTCTCAAAGACTCCACTAGTATAGAATATGTTTTCCAAAATGGTAGTTGGCACGATTATTGGGATTTCGATTTATATTTCTGACACTGTAAAGTTTGGCTTCGTCCCAATAAATAGTAAACAATTTAAAATAATAATAATAGTAATTTCATTAATATTTAAAGTCACCAGTTGCCTAAATCATTAGTTTTTCACTATAAAGTTTCGAGAGAGTTTGACTTTAAAAAAAATTATAATTATTAAAAATGAAATAAAAGTAAGACCAATAATTATAGGTAGTCTCTCTCGTCCCTTCCCCCTTTTTTTTTTATTCAATGGGAAGTCTTAGTCAAGACGACTGGAAATAGACAAGGATGCAGTAGATGTGTCTTCTTGTGTTTCGCTGTGCCATTTATGCGTTCTACGTCGCAGGAGTTGTCACGATTTTCTTTGTCATAACTCCTATGGGACTCCATCTCCTGGTTTGATTTCAGAGTTCCTCTTCTCTTAAATGAGTTGCCATGCAAGGTTAACGAATCGCATCCACCCGGGGTGCTGGTGATGTTTCCGCTTGTCCAGCGGTGTTCTGGGGATTTGAACTCCAGTCCACCGTTTACGTGCTTGCAACCAAAGAAAGCCGATCTGGTGCTTAATTTTAGTGTGCAGAAAGGCGAAAAGTAACTGAAAGTAAAGCTGATTAGAAATTAATATATATATATATATTACTTTAGTTAATTTTGTAGCAGCACTGGATGTCCTATGTTGATATGATTGTCTTATACCGATGATAAATTCCTTTTGACAAGACTGTTCTATTCTGGTGAAAGCTTTCAACATAAACCCAGACACGCGGGAGGAAAAAGCAAGGGCGTTCCACTTTACACAGGAGCTCCATGCAACATGAAGTTAGTTGGCAGAACAGAGGCTGCAGAGCGCAAGAGACATGCCAGGAAGGCCCGGTCTCACTGTGCTCCCGGAGATGCGCCATCATTCCCCTGCACCACTGCACAAGAACATTTCGTGCCAGAATCGGCCTCATTAGCCATCTGCGCACCCACAGAACCAGCACAAACTCTGATGATTAAAGTGCTCATGGTCGACTCCCGACTGACCAACAACAACATTAACATGAAGGTATCCTCGTTTCATTCAAATTCCATCTGAAGAGTGTGTATTATTCTCATGGTAGTTAGTGTATGTGAGCATCCTCTTTATAATATCTTTATCAGGAAATGGCGGGCAAAAAACCCAGTGTCCTCACGTGATCAAAAGAAGAAAAAAAAAAGCCTGTAGCATTTCTGTTTGTTTGCCTTATGAACGCGACCCATTTAATGGTCAGTTGACTGATCAATATGAGATCACCTAAATCTAGTACATTCCGAATTTCAATTAATGGCCTGGCCGGCATTCCATGACAGACTACACGGTGGCATTAGTAAACAATGCATTTGACCTTTAACCTAACAAAAATTTGACCCTTTGCGTCACGTAGTTTTACACAGTAGCTTAGGGGCCGGGCAATTTGAAATAATTCTTCTTATTATTATTATTATTATCATTAAATATATTTCTCCCCCGCTAATAATATCAATCTTTTGATCAAAATCCAAATTAGTTGATCGAAGATGGGAATAACAAGAGTGAACATTTTTTTTTTTTTTTTTTGACCAGCGGGAGAAAGTAAAAAAAAAATAATGCAAATCTGGTCCAACGTTTTACGTTAAATTGTTCCCTAGTGTCTTACCGGTCTATAGTGTCAAACATTTTAAATTACGCCCACAATGTCGGGGTCACGAAACAGCTATTTTTGATCAAAATCCAAATTAGTTGATCGAAGATGGGAATAAAAAGAGTTAATTTTTTTTTTTTTTTTTGTGACCAGCGGGAGAAAGTAAAAAAAAAATAATGCAAATCTGGTCCAACGTTTTACGGTAACTTGTTCCCTAGTGTCGTACCGGTCTATAGTGTCAAACATTTTAAATTACGCCCACAATGTCGGGGTCACGAAACAGCTACCTGATTTGGTATGACGACATAGGACTTGAATATTAACCGGACACCGCCGATGACTGTGTCGGTTGGTTGACACAGTAGATCCCCCATACGACATGTTTCGCTTTAGTGGACATAATACAACACCACCGGAGTGGACGCAATACAACACAACCGGAGTGGACGCAATACAACACCACCGGAGTGGACACAATACTAACCGGAGTGGACACGATACAACACAAATGGAGAGGACACAATACAACCGGAGTGGACGCAATACAACACAACCAGGGTGGACACAACACAACGCAACACAACTATGGTGGACATAATACAATGCAACACAACTATGGTGGACAGTGGACATAATACAACGCTATCGGTAGTCATAGTAACCGTAAGGGGCGAAGAGAACGAAACGCTCTTGAGAAAGATCATGATTCAATTGATGATTAATAATTATTGGGTTTTTCTTCGAGAGTGTTGCCTGACATCAGTTTGGTTGATTTTTTTTTTTGGGGGGAAAAAAGGGGGGGGGGGGGGGGGGGGGCCGCCCTCTGCTCCTGAAGCCACTTCCCATTGTTCTCTAATATGTCAGTCTTCAGAAAGCCAATGAATATGACCACGAAAAAAAAAAGGTATGGTGGCAGTAGTGAATTTTATCTTCCCTAAAACTTACATTATTAATCAAGGTCAAGGGTTCCCACATTTAACCCCCGCCCACACCACCAAAATTAAAAAAATAAATAAAAAATATAAAAAAATCCTAAACCCAACTCCGATGATGTGGTTCACAACTGAACTCTCTTCCGTTACGGAACACTTCACACCACCCGTACAAAGGGAGGGGGGTGCTTATATAGTAAAAGTCTGACGAAACAAAGTGCAATTAGAATACGAGCTTAAAGGATGCAACACGCATGTAAAGGAAACCAGCATGAACCCACCATGATGGTACCAAGACTTTAGCAAGAGAACCAGTGTGATCCCACCATGATGGTACCAGGACTTAAGCAAGAGAACCAGCGTGATCCCACCATGATGGTACCAGGACTTAAGCAAGAGAACCAGCGTGATCCCACCATGATGGTACCAAGACTTTAGCAAGAGAACCAGTGTGATCCCACCATGATGGTACCAAGACTTTAGCAAGAGAACCAGTGTGATCCCACCATGATGGTACCAAGACTTTAGCAAGAGAACCAGTGTGATCCCACCATGATGGTACCAAGACTTTAGCAAGAGAACCAGTGTGATCCCACCATGATGGTACCAAGACTTTAGCAAGAGAACCAGTGTGATCCCACCATGATGGTACCAAGACTTAAGCAAGAGAACCAGTGTGATCCCACCATGATGGTACCAAGACTTTAGCAAGAGAACCAGTGTGATCCCACCATGATGGTACCAAGACTTTAGCAAGAGAACCAGTGTGATCCCACCATGATGGTACCAAGCCTTAAGCAAGAGAACCAGTCTGATCCCCCCATGATGGTACCAAGATTTTAGTAAGAGAACCAGTATGATCCCACCATGATGGTACCAAGACTTTAGTAAGAGAACCACTATGATCCCACCATGAAGGTACCATGACTTAAATAAGAGTAAACGCGTGCCCAATGCTAAGCAGGCCGGGAGCCAATGCCATTGACACTGTATACGCAGATCATGGCCAGGGGTCGATTTAGGCCCTGACCAGACACGATTATGACTGCGTACATCACTGGGACACGCCAAGTTCCCGTGCACCATTTGGTGGTCAAAGGTCATAATTCAGCGCGTGCAAGGACTGGGTCATTGAAGAGAGACAAAGTATTGTAAGTGTATGATGGTCGACAGAAACTGATACCAAGATGTGTAGCAAACCAGTGCAGGATTTTTATTTTCTTCAATTTCTTATTTTAAATCTCATTTGTTGACTGACAAGGTTTAGGGAGAATGCTGTAAACAGCTCAGACTTGCTCGTAAATAGATTCTAAACTACTGTCTCCCATCGGCCTAGCGTGGTGCGAACGTGTCACACAAATATATATATATATATATATATATATATATATATATATATATATATATATATATATATATATATA
>CAXITT010000308.1:325892-341380 GCA_964033795.1 Lymnaea stagnalis | reverse complement strand
GATACTCCCTCCCCACAGGCATCCCTGTTTAGCAACCCCACGCCTTGAACCCACCACAGCAGCATCCAGCGCGTATGTATTTGAGCCCATTAGGCAAATGATTAGCCCATTCATTAACAAGCTGCAACCAGCACAATCCGCCACGAACAGGCCAACACATTCGGACTAGAGAAACAACACCATCTGCCCCCCCCCCACTCCTTTCCCTAACATAACGTGTCAACGCCGCTCGTGGACATATCCTTGCTTGGCTTGGTATCTGCCCATTGTCATGTTATCACATAGGCGACACTGGTTTCATCATTGTCTGGTAAGTCGTTCACAATAACTATTCATGGCCTTCACGTCTCATTTCAACATTATTTTTTTGGATAAATAATAAGTGTGCTTCTTAATTATAAAGGCGGCATTGGTAATAGCATAGAAATGATCTATATTAGTAATACTATAGAAATTATCTACATTAGTAACATGAAAAAACGATCTGAAATTACCATGGTAAAATTGGATCTAAAAGTATATTTAAGGTGTGGAATGAAAATATTATTGGATTCTTAAAGTCTCGTAATTTCTCTTTGGCCCATGTAATTTATTTAGCGGGTTTATTGGAGAATCGTTGTCCGCTGTTGCCTGGTTGGTTTAAGTCTGGTTTTCTTGTACGACTTGAAATCGGAGTTTTTATTATATTTTTTTTTACTATACCCGGTACCGGTGTATATTTTTAAGAGGTCGTAAAGAGTTGACCTAATTCTTACTTAGGAAATTGCATAATGGTTGTTTTTTTTTCCTTCGTGGCAACGTTCGTTATTAGCCTCTATTATACACACCAATAAATCTCATCCCAGACCAAAAAAATCTTAATTAAAATTAAAACTCATTTAAATGTATGAAATTGATTATACCTCTCTATGTCGACTGCAGGGAAATGTCACTTGTTTTAGGGTTCAGTATAAAATTCACATTAGTAATACTCCGCATTGATTTTTTTCTACGGGTATAACATTTATGGTAATAGTAATAGTGAAGAAAAATAATAATGTAGAATTGGAATAGACTACCGGTACTTCATAGGTTTATATAAGCCCGGTAACTCAATTATTACACGGAAACACCGCCAGCCACTCTTTAAAAAAAAAAAAAAAAAAAAGTTCCCGCGAGACGATGCTAGTTGTTCCGCGAGACGATGGCTAGGTGTGCCGCGAGACGATGCTAGGTGTGCCGCGAGACGATGGCTAGGTGTGCCGCGAGACGATGCTACTAGTTTTGCCGCGAGACGATGCTACTAGGTGTGCCGTGAGACGATGCTACTAGGTGTGCCGCGAGACGATACTACTTGGTGTGCCGTGAGACGATGCTACTAGGTGTGCCGCGAGACGATGCTACTAGGTGTGCCGCGAGGTGATGCTAGGAGGTGTGCGGCGAGACTATGCTAGGTGTGTGTGCCGCTAGACCAGGCCTGCACAACATACGGCCCGTGGGCCAATGCGGCCCGCCGGCACCCACTTGGCGGCCCGCGAAGTAACGAAATATTCTTTATTTTTGTTATTTTCTTAATAGCTTTCCCCTTGTCCCATTATCTTTCGGTCCGCACAAGCTTTTCATAAAATATTAAGGCCCGCACAAGTTTTTCATAAAGTATTACGATCCACTTTACATTTTGAGTTGTGCAAGCCTGCGCCAGACGATTACTAGGTGTGCCGTGGCGAAATTCCCCCCAAGAGAGTTTGGAAAGTGAAGACGATGCCAATTTGTTGAAACAAAAGGGGAAATGATTGGCCAATTAACACACTGTCAAAGGTTTGAAATCAAATAGCTCAGCACATCTGCATGTTAATTTTGGAAGGTCACAAGACAAGTCACAATCTCAATCATCGACTCAATGTGAATTACTTTCTGCAAAAAATTCACTCCAAGTTCAAGAGATAATTCTGGAATTTAACAATGACGGGACAGCTGAAGTAATGTCGAGATCCAACGGGCGTAACTGGGGCCTTGTGAATATGTTGGAAAGACATTAATTTTGTTGTTGGCTGTTTTCTTTAAAAAAAATGTATTTTAAACAAAGAAATAGTTTAAATAAAGTGTAATTAAAAACAACATTACTGTTCCTATGAATTTATAAATAAAGGTTTCGAAAAATCAGATTCAGGTTAGGAAAAATAAATTTCCATTATTAGCATATATCTATATATATCTATATCTATATATATATATCTATATATAGATATATATATATATATAGATATAGATATATATCTATATATAGATATATGCTAATAATGGAAATTTATTTTTGCCCTCAATGAACGAAAACCAGGTTATATCATTAACATTGAAAAGGTCCCGCTTTTGGTAAAATGGTCTCAGTCGTATTGGCCGCTATTTCAGCTCATCCACTGGTTACGCTTCAGTGCCCAAACACCAACAATCATTCTACCTACTTCGGTTGCTGAAAATTGAAATTTATTTAAAAAACATATTTTGGGGTCAAAATTTCAATTCCTTACAATAGATGCTTTACTTGCATAACGAGTCCATTCACTTGAATATTGTATTGTTCATTTTAGACACATTAATTTTTCTGAAGACCCTACGCATTAGAACTTGGTTGAAAAAAAAATTACAAACTATGCAAACAGAAAATTGGTTATGTTAAAGAGGCAAATGAAGCAGTGAAAGTGCGATACACAAATGGTCGATACATTTGAGAGATGGGATGATTTCACCCCCCCCCCCCCCCCCCCCCCAAATTGTTTTTAGGTAATATCATATATGACACTTATTGAAAACAACTTTCATAGGAGATCGAAATTAAAAGACTTAAAATTTAAACTTGGACCACATAGTCCACATCGTCTTCAAAACAATACAAACAATTTTTTTTTTGTAAAAAGGTTTCAACAACCTCCTGCTCTTCTTAAAGCCACAACTCCAACCATATACCAAAAAATCCACCCCCACCCCAAACCTAAATCATGTAGGCCTATTTTTATGTTTGATTGATGGTATCATATTTTTTGTGTGGTTATGTTTAACGAACGGTGGCTGTATACTGTGTATTATTCGAAAAAAAACAAAAACAACTCCAAACAAACAAAAAACAAATAAGAGTTAACAATAGGTACACAGTTTTTTGTGAGTTTGTGTGTGTGTGTGTGTATCATTTCCATTCCATACCTCCCTCGCAGTTTGCATATAAACTTTACATCAAATATATTATGATAACACGGATCTTTCGATGATAAATTTATCTTACACTATACAATTTTTCGGAAACTTCTACCAGGAACGATATTTTTCTTTCAATGAGTCGACAAAACCTAAGTCTTACAGCCCGCCGTTCCTCTCAGCCAACCAACTAACGGCTAAAAATAATAACACGCCATGAGTGTTCGAGGCAAGTCTTGAGATTAAAAAGCAGTGTCATGATGCTGCGGTTTTTCAGTTCATGTCAGTAACGCCGGGAAGTGTGAGATTGGATTATTGAGAAAACGGATGTGCTCGTCTGTCATTCTTTCAGTGCTTAGAGGTAATATTTTTAAATATTTGTTGTTTTTTGTGGAATATAAAAAGATCTATAGGTCCATGCCCATAAAAATAAAACAATGTCTGACTGCAGTCTACTCTTCAAGAATAATTATTAAATATATATTAAATTATTATTATTGTTGCCCTTCACTTTAATGAGACAACTACACCACGCAATTTTAATAATTTTCATTTTGAACTCACCTTCAGCCCTCACCTAAGTAAAAAAATATCAATGATTTTTCTGTGTAACTGTTAAAGTTGAGGTCACTACCTCACTATGTTACGTAAGTACGTCGTAACTGCGTAAGTTGGGGACATGAGGTCACTAGACTTTAAGGGTTGTGATATGAAGCCGGGTCTAACGCCGGTCGGGTTGAATACAAATTAATTAATTAATGACTAGTGGCAGTGGGGAAAAAGTTAGGCCTACTGGTTAATAATTTCATCAAGTGGTTGAACCTATGATCACTAATTGAGAAAACACTCTTGACTCTCACTCTCAACTAGACTAAAAGTGCGTTAGACTGAGAGTGTCAGCATTAAGTAAATGTTGAGTCTTTGGTCTTATTAATTTAGTTATTCATTACGGCCAAGGGTATTCCTTTTAATTTTGTTTTTACCATGTTAAGTCTTAGGTCTTGTTACTTATTGAGTTATTCACTAAGATCCTAAGAAGGGTATTTCTTTTGTTTTTACCAGGACATAACTGGTTTTTAGACATTTGTCCTGGTTTGACTTGAGCTGAAACAAGCATAGTTTAGGACTAAATTATTTTAAAATAATAATTTTATTTAAATTTATTAAAAGATTAAGTAGAACTACATGTGATATCCAGGCATAAAAAAATCATTAAATGGCACAGCTTAAAGAATTACAATTAATCAAAATTGGAATAATGATTTTTTTCTTCAAAAGAGCACCTCACTATCTCCTCCCTGAAATGTAATAACAAATAATTATTTATATTTGGACACCCATGGCCAAAAATTTATTTATAAAATATAAAAAATGGTCACATTATACTACACCCATGTAAGCCAGCCTTATATGCCCATGTAAGCCTATGTATCAATTATGTAGTATTGTCTGTTGACCTAATGGTCCCTACACCTCCTGAGTGATGTATTAACCTGGGCCGGATTAAGGCCTTTTATTATTGGGCCCAGCGCATAGCCAACATGGAGCTCACGACCATAAGCCTAAATGTCTATTTACCTGTTCATATTCATAGATAAGATTGGTTTCAAGACTTAACTTACATTGTTAACACTACTGGTGGGTGTACACTTGACAGTAAGCCCTATCAGGGGCCCCTTGCGTCTCAAAAAGGCCATGGCAGGTGGCACTGCCTAACATTTCCAAGGCATGTCATTAATGCAAGTCAAAAGAAGCCTACACTTTTAGTAGGCCTGTATTATACATGTATATCTTTTAGTTGCAATAAAAGTATATCTGTTCTTTTTAGATTTAAACCATTTTTAGATTCATTTAAGCTTAGACAAAGAACTACATTATTCAAATATTTGATTATAATTCTGTGAATAGAGTTGTTTGCATATTTTGATTGATGTTACACAGAAGTACTTGACTATAATTTAATTATCTCCATCATTCAAATATTTATTTATTATTATTTTTAAAAAAAATTTTTAGTTTCTTAATTTGACCTTAATTCTGAGAGAACTACCCTCACTGGCAATTGGTAAATGGCTTAAAATGAATATAATAGGAATTTTTTAAAGTTTAGTTGTTTTTTTTATAGATATTGAGCACACCATTAAATATTATTTCATACATTTTGTTTGACCATGTTTAAAAAAATAAATATATTTTAATTCAGGATATTTTTGTTCATTTATTTAGACACTTAGGTTTGGAAGTTTTACAAAACAGAATTGTTCAGAGACTAAGACGGACTTACATATAAATATAAATATTGTGGATTTAACAGAAGAAAATGGATAACCACACAAGTCACCAACCTAAAACTATGCACACAGAAGTTGTTATTGTTGGTAAGTGATTTTTTTTTTTTTAAGTTAACCATTTGTGGTGTAATGTAAACTATACATTGAAAGTTTTGTTTCTAAATTGTTTAGAAAATGTTGGTCAAGCTAGAATAACTTAATATTACTGTTTACAATTTTTCATTTTAATACTGTACATAAATATATACCAAAGAAGGCTTGTAATAATTTTGAGCACCACTTGAATAATTGAAAAGAAACATTGGCTGCTATCTTTTAAGTCTAATATTCCATTATTGACAAAGTTATGGGAAAATTATATTACATAAAGTACAGTGATACTCATCATTATTTCTAATGAAAAAACTGAATTAGTTTGAGGAACTTAATGGCCGAAGTGCTGCAACACAAATACTAAAGCTATTAAGCATTTTCTCTTATTACACTGTAACAGTGACTTGGGAGGCCACAACACTAAACTAGGAGTGCCACAAGTTTAAGACCCCTGCATTATTAACTCAACATTTGTTATGACAACTTGTTAGCTATAGAATGCTGAATGCTCCAAAGAGAGGTGGATAAAAAAAAAGGGGTTGGGGTATGGTGTGCTGTTTGAACTTACTTAAACAACAGCGAACTTGTAATTAACACTTGAACAACTGACTATTCATTTGTTTCTACTTAAATACTGATAAAAACTGAGATTACCTTATCATTACTTTAAAGGCACTATGCAAATCAGTGGTGTTGGGGATTTAAGGCCCTAAGGATTTGAAACCTAGAATTTTTTCCAATAAGATATCAAGAGATCCCCACTCTTCTCAGAGATGTCTCATGAACAATTTAGCTGTATATAATTGCTCATACCATTGTTAGTTTTGGGCTCATTGATGTCATTTGTTGCAAACATTCATTTTAAAAAGTTGCAATTTGATTGCAATTTTATTCTTTTACTGCACAGAAATATATGCATTCTTCTTAAAAAATAACTATTGATTTCATTTTTTTCTCCATTAGGTAATGGCCCCTCTGCAATATCTCTGTCATATATGCTTGCTGGTAATAGACCGTATTACAATGGCCATACACTTTCCAATGAATATCTCAGTAAAAGGTTGCAAGAGAACATGGGAATTTCTTTGGTTGAGCAGGTACATATACCATGCATTTTTAAGAATTATCTTTATATTTATATTTGTAATCATCCAATCTCATTATTTTTTAAATTACACTTAAATTTCTTTTAAAGTAAATATCTACAGACCCAAATTAATATTTTGTCAAACACTGTAACAAATAAATATTTATTGACAATAAATTTAACAATTAGTTGATGCTGTTTGTCATCATTGTTTAAAAGGGGCTGTGTAATTATAGAATAGTGTATGTTTTAAATGTGTCCTTGCTACAAGATTGGCCAATAATGTAATTTGTTTTATTTTCAATATACCTTATTTTCTGATTTCAGGATTTACCATCCCTCTGTGATGGCTTAGAAGGCAGATCCAACAACCCAGTAGCTTTACTCTTCGACAGTCTGTTCCATCCAGATGCTGACTTGGGTGCAGACAACCCACCAGCTATGGACTGGAAGTATCAGGCAGAGCATGAAGTTCCACATGTTGTACTTGGTAAAACCAAGCCCGGAGGAACCTGGCAGGTATGCTTTTCATACTTTTTCTAACATTTTTATAACACATTCGAAAATATATTATTGGGGGACAAAACTTTTGTGTAGAGCAGGCCTGCACAACATACGGGCTGCATCCGCCAGCAACCACTTTGCGGCCGCGAAGTGACGAATTATTCTTTTTTTTTTATTTTTTTTTTTTTTAAATAGATTCCCCCCCCCCCCCATCCCCCATCCTATTATCATTCGGCCGGCACAAATTTTTCATAAAGTATTATGGTCCGCCTTACATTTTCAGTTGTGCAGGCCTGGTGTAGAGCATTAGGATTTTTTTAAACTAGTCCTTTCTCTATGGAATCATAGACATGGCTTTGGAAGTTATTTGTTAAAAAAGTGGCTATGTGGTTGGACAAGCTCCAGTCCAGACAGTGAAAGGTTTATTTCCATGCAAATCCTAACACCCATCAGGCGAGGTTGTGAAAAGACTTCCTTGTCAGTCAGTAATAAATGAAGTTATTTTGAAAGATAATTTTCAATTTAAAAAAATTCCATGCTCATTTATATTGTATTTAATAATGATATTCCGATTGAAATTCTCTCTCCAGAAAATCGATGGTGCCATGCAGACAATAAGTCAAAACTCTTGGATGGAGTTACCTGGAGTGCCTTTTAAGGAATGGCTTGCTAAACAACGGTGAGTTTTAATAATGATAGTGATACTGTATCAATGGTTTGATGGTTTTGATATACTAAGCAACAGTTTTTTAAAGAAGAACTTATTAAGTTTACTTAGGGTCACACTGTCTTATCCATGTTCATTTAAAGTATGTTCACTGTTAATTACTTTTATATGATTATTTTCAGGCATACATGCAGAGGAGAAAATATGTTGGGTCGTGCCACAATTAGTGATGTAAAGGATTATTACAGTGACTATGTTAAATCACAACACCTTGAGAAATACTTCAGGGATTATCACACTGTGACATCGGTGCAGAGAGTTTTCCACCTGCGCAATCATGTTGACAGTGAGAGTGGTGAAGTTGAACCTTGTTGTCAGAACGTCCGGAGAAACCACACACATTGTTGGGAAGTTCGAGGCTACAGCACAGTAATGGATGATCAAGGGCAGGTGGTTGCCAGGCAGGAATTTTGCTATGTTGCTCCTCACGTTGTTCTGGCCACTGGTGCCTACGACATCCCCAACAGATTGGGTGTTGAAGGGGAGAACCTTCCATGTGTTGTTCACTGTTTGGGAGAGTTTGAACAACGACTGGCACAGTGCGAGGCACAGACAACAGATCCAGTTCTTGTTGTAGGTGCCGGACTAAGTGCTGCAGATGCCATTCTCATGGCTCTGGAATCTAATATTCCTGTTATACATGTTTTTCGCCGCAATCCAAATGACCCCTCACTTATTTTTTCCAAGCTTCCAAAGGCCATGTACCCAGAGTACCACAGAGTGCACAGTCTCATGAAAGGTAAAGAAACAAACGAGCTCTACAAGGCCTTGCCCAGGCACAGTGTTGTGGAGATTACTGATGGCAAAGTACTTGTCAAGGCCAAAGGTACTGATTCTCTCATTTGGTTTGACATTTCCTGCATTGCTATAATGATAGGCTCCAGATCTGATCTGGGGTTTTTGCCCAGAGAAGGTCGACACCTGGGTGTTGTTCCTAAATGGCCCATCGACAGCAAGCACAACACAATTGACATTGATGCCTATTCATATCAGTCTGTTCATGAACCACAAATGTTTGCCTTGGGACCGCTTGTAGGAGACAATTTTGTTCGATTCGGGATTGGGGGTGCACTGGGAATTGTAAGTCACATAAGCAACTGTCGTAAAAAAGATGGAATGTAGTTTTTAGT
This sequence comes from Lymnaea stagnalis, assembly GCA_964033795.1. Lineage (NCBI taxonomy): Eukaryota > Metazoa > Mollusca > Gastropoda > Lymnaeidae > Lymnaea > Lymnaea stagnalis. Next base: position 332,380 of record CAXITT010000308.1, on the reverse strand, counting down.
GAATTTTTCATCAATGTCGTCAAAAAGGTTCCAAGAAAAGGCTCAGCTAAAATGTGGATTGCTCCTGATCCTTCCTTGACTTCAAGGAAATTGTTGTTCATTTGTTATGTCATAATAAATAAATATGTATAATGTATATTTAATAATCTGCAAGGCTACAATATGCATTGTTTATGGTTTTATTTTGATCCCTTATTTGAGGAGGGGAGTTATGTGTACACTATAGATATAACTCTATATGGTCCATCTAACTTTTCTTCACACTTTGAAGAATTCTGAAAAACCTTAAAAATGTGCCTTGAGAGTCTAGTAAACTTATTAAATTTTTAGATCTAACTATGTACATTTTTTTAATAATATGATTTCAACCTTGCTTCAAATGTACTCAAGTAAAATAAATAGAATGTGGTGGGAATATGGTAAGCTGTGACATAAATGTATCCAGTTCTACCGAAAGAGGTTGAGACAGCATAGATCTGCAAGATGCCTATGATGTCTGGCCAGAAGAGCTTCTGGGGAAGGGTAGTATGGAAATTGTCCCATGTGTTGTGCATCGGGGTGGGGGCAGACAAGCAAGCATAATGTTCTAAGGGGCATGTTCAGATGGGAAATGTTGATTCTCTCCTCCCAGTGTTATATATATAGTTTGTTATAGTTTATAGTAGAATTTTCAAAATGTAAAAAAAAATATAATTTTCATATAAGGGGTTTCCTTATTTTTTACCAACTGCTTCAGAAAAATTGCTCAGGTTATAATATTTTTTTAAAGAAATTCATTGGAAATGCTAATAACTAAACACTCAGTCAAGCCTTCAGTAAAGTTTTCACACTGTATATTTGTAATATATTTGTAATACTTACTTTGTTACATCATAAAGTGCTGAAGTGTGCCACTCTTTACTGAAAACAATTTCTTTTCCATTGATCCAGCTAGGAAAGTTAAAACTTTTATCCTGAGTTTAAACAGTTTTTTGATTATTCATATATAGTTTATATGTTCACTCTAAATTGTGTTCAAGTGTTTTTTTTTTTTTTTTGTAGATGTGTTTTTAAGTTGTAGAAATGTATACAATTGTTAGACTTGCCAACTCTTATGTCCACTCTATTTTTAAAAACCTGTTTAAACAGTTTTTTGATTATTCATATATAGTTTATATGTTCACTCTAAATTGTGTTCAAGTGTTTTTTTTTTTTTTTTTGTAGATGTGTTTTTAAGTTGTAGAAATGTATACAATTGTTAGACTTGCCAACTCTTATGTCCACTCTATTTTTAAAAACCAGTCTTTGGAAACTTGTAGTTGTAGGAAGAAACAGGATTTCATTATCAAAAAAAATCTGTGATTTTTATTTAATTTATGTTCTCTTTGGTAATATTTTAAGTATTTTTGGGGGGTTTCCTCCACATGTCAAAGTGGACTGGCCATTTTTAATTATGCCCTAATCATTCAGTTTTCTGCTTGTTTTTTCTTCTCATTTTGATCAGGGATATAATTTGTAAGAAATTATAGCAGTGTTCATGTTAAAATTCACCCAGCCAATATTTATCCATCTTTTTTATTGGGTTTATCCATTTATAGTGGTCTCTTCTCATAAATTGCAGCATGCTCCAATTTAGTGTTATGCATTATTCATGTGCAGTTGTAGTTGAAAAGAAAAGGATTTTTATTTATTTCAGATTTTTAAAGTTTTGTTTTGGGTTGTGGAATGGTTTTCCAGATACGGAAATCTCATAATTGCCATTAAATGGTATTGATACAAATATTTTTACTGTATCACAATCGATTCAATGTGTACCTTTGTTAATCAAAAGTGACTAGTTCAAAAAGTTTTTATAGTAAAAATAACCTCATTTTTCAAAGTTTGCTTGCGTTTTAAACACAGTGTTACAACACATAAATGTCAATTCTATTGTTTCTATTAATTTATGTCAGCTTACAATCAAAATATTTTGTTTAATCAGTTTAATATTTTATATTCTATTTTGAGAAAATTTGTCACATTTTAATTGCATAAATATTTTTAGATGCAAAGGGCGCTCAAATCAATGATTGATGTTTTTCCTCAACTGATATCTACTTCAGTGGTTAAATTATATTATTAAACCAACCATTGAATGCTGTAATGCATTAGGATTAATTTTCAAAAGTGCAACATGAAAATTTAGCGATAGTTTTTTGGTTTTTTAAAATGAATATCAAGCAATTTTATTTTTAAATATCTAGAAAGGTAAGTTAAATGTAATTTGTGCAGCACTGATTATTTTTATTTAAGTGCACAATGTTAAAATGATAATGGCATGTTATGGCTTGTGTGATATTTTGATGCAATTCTGACTTTTTTTGTTTGTTTATAAAAACACTTGTATTGTCTACATGTCCTGGATGTCTCATTGTTAGATGTGGGTTGAAATGATAATTTGATTAATTATAGCAATTCCCTGTGTCACTTTGCAAATAGATGAAACTATTAGTTGGCCATCTCATGGAATTAATATTTTAAGTTCATGATTATGTTAGTTAAATTGTATGTACAGCATGGTGAGCCCAGCTCTAGGCTGGGGTGCCAGGCTATATAAAACTACTACTAATAATAATAATAATAATTTCAAAAACTAAACAAATTAAAATATATAATGTCATATTAATTTCTGTTCAAATGAACTGAGGGGATACACTGTTCTCAAAAGTAATTATGGATTAATTTGATATGACATCTTTAAAGAATTTTGAGAAAGGTTCAGTGTATGAAACCAATATAGCAAATGTTATCTATGTACTAAGGACAAATATATGAAACACATATTTTCATCATAAAGGGCAATCTTTTATCTGATATAGCCCAATCGGGACTCATTATTTGAAGTTGAGATTTTCAATGGTAATTAATTCAATTTTTGGAGAAAAACAATTCTTATGGTTTGTAAGTTCCATGTTGTCTCAGTTGTCCAGAATGTTTGTCTATTGGTTTTGATGACATCCAACAAAAACAACCTCCTAGATGTTGAGTGGGTTATGAATTGAAAACTTGAGGCATTTATGTTCACCGTCTTTGATCCTTTTGTCAAGACTGAGCAGACAATATTCATTTAGTATTATCATTGAAATTGTTTTTTTGTTTCTTATCAAAGTTTTCTGGTCTTTTTTGTTTTGTACTTTTTTTACCAACATTAGTTTAAGAGGAATGATAAACAAAGTATTCAAGTTCCACGAAGTCACAAGCTGTCGGCACCAATTATTGCTATCCCTTTTAAAAAAATTTCAAATTTCAATAACTATAATCCAGATTTCATTTTTAAAATTAGATGGGAACTTTCAATTTAATTTGATACATTTTAACTCTGTTGTCTTTATTGCATATAAAGGGTGTTAGCTCTGCATTATATTCTTAGTTATTGGGCTTTTCTATTAAAAAATTATTAAATTGTTTTCATTAAAATAGCATTTCTAAAGGTTTCCCTCTTCCAGGCAAGTAACACAAGAAAACCTTCAGTAGGGAAATTTTTAATTTTCTGCATCTTAGTCAAAGTATTAAAAATTGCAGCGTTCAAAAATGTATTAAATTCTTTCCTCGATAAGAAAACAGTTTTCATAGGGGACGTCATATACTTGTATGTTGCATTCTACTTAAGGTGTATAAATTTAATGTGCTGCTTTTATTTGTTTTGTTTTTGAAAATCAAGCATTTGCATATGTCTGTCATTTGCATTGAACTTGTCAAACATGTGTACCAAGAGATGGCTATAAATAGAAAAAGCTTTAATTTTTGTGTGAGTTTATGAAAGTGTTGCACAAAGTTGATTCTAATTTAAAGTTACTTGTTGGCTCTTTTGCTGATCATTTGACAATAATTTAAATAAACAGTGTGCAATTTTTTTTCTTAAAATTTTTATATTGATTTGATATCCACCTGGACTTTTCAATTAAATAAATTAAATTTTGTATTCAAAAGGATTCTTACAAAAAAAAATTATGTTGAAACTATACACCACTACTCTGGTGTGTATCTATTTTTGGATAAAATTCTCCCTTGAAACTTATTTATAATGGTGAATACAACTGCTATTGTCCAACTTAGATGATTTCAGGTTGTTTAGAGAAGTTTTTTTTTTTTTTAAATGTGTTTTAGCTAACAATGAATTGATTCATACACTTCAGTTACCCATTAACAGATTATGAATGCATTGTTAAAAACTTTTTTTTAAAAGGACTGCCACAGCATCCATCAATTCAAACCTAAATCAGTGTGTCTTTATAGTTATTATGTCTTTAGCAAGATGAATTTTATGTCAATTTTTCTAATGCTTGAGGGGTGGGTTTGGAGGCAATAGTTGGCTGACATAATGGCACCAAGTTTGTGTGAGATTTTTAAAAAAAATTCTGGTCTGCTCTTTCTTTACTGTCTTATTCAAACTTTATTTGAAATGATGATACACCAGTAGATAATGCAAATATAATTCTAGAGGGCTTAAAATTTTTAACTCTATCATTATAATCAGGACTTATTCACTTTTCATTATCAATGTACACAATTTTGTTAAGTTTTTTTCTCAAAACTTATTTTAGTAATAATTTAAATTTGTGTGTATCTTGAACTGACTTACAACTGCTCTGGCTGTGATAAGGGTAATGGAAATTTGTGTTATTTTTCTTCTTATGACTTTTGTTGGGAGAAATAATAATGCAATTTTATGTAACATTGTTTTGTTGTTGCTTGCCAATGCCATGTTTTTAAATTTTACTAATAAAAAAATAAAATGTATGAAACTTTAAAAGAAAGTGAGTTTTTTGTGTAAATAATTCAGTGTTGAGTAACATATTAGTTGGTAACATTGTTGCTCAAAATTAAGGACCAGTAATTTGGGTCAAGACCAGTTGTATAGGTTGTGAGACTGCCTTAATGTTCTCTGCAGTGCCCTGGAGAGTCTAAGACGCCACATCTAGCCAGCATGTTCAACCCAGTATCTTACTTAGTAATAAAGATAAGAAATAAGTAGCACTAGTTGTTGTTGTTTTTGTTTGTTTTTTTGTTGTTTTTTTTTGGGGGGGGGGGGCTGAAAAAAAGACAAAATGGAACAACAGATGAATAAAAGACAAAATGGAACAACAGATGAAAAAAAAAAAAAATGGAAAAACAGATAAAAAAAAGACAATTGAAAAAAAAAAAAAAAAAATTGTTTTTGTTTGTTTTTTTGTTGTTTTTTTTTGGGGGGGGGGGGCTGAAAAAAAGACAAAATGGAAAAAAAGATGAAAAAAAGACAAAATGGAACAACAGATGAAAAAAATACAAAATGGAACAACAGATGAATAAAAGACAATTGAACATAAAAATAAAAAAACTTATATAAATTATATGACGCTGTGGAGAGTACTAGAAAAGTATACGAAAAATTGTGTTTTAGCTAGCTATAAAATTCAGAGAAGTTTAATTCATTTGCACTGTTTTGCAAAAATACATTTGTGCGAAGCGCTCTCTGTGATGAAAACTGAAGTTATGGCGCAAACATTACTGTTTAAGAGTTTAGAAGAAAATGAGGGTGGCTGTCTGTGCATTTTTTTTTTTTAGTCATCTCTTGATTTGTTTTTCTAACCCTTTAATTAAAAAAAAAAAAAAAAAAAGCTGCTTTTGTGAGGTGTACTATTTGACAAAGTCCTCTTATGCTAAACTGTTCAGAGGTAAGCTTCAGTCCCCCAATAGATATGAGATAGACCAGGTACGTGACAGCGAATGACCTCGATAACTCTTGACCCAGCTGGGATGACCCCATGTAAAGCCATGTAGCTCTTGCCGGCCAAGTGAAGAATCAGAACTGGGGCACGAAGACTTGTCTCATAAGGGCAGCGCGACCTTTGAGCGTTCCCCTCCCCTCCTTGCCAGCCATCAGCTCTAATGGTCCCAAAGCAGCAGCGAACAAGGTATTGATATTATTTTTTTTACAGCAGGGTGAACAATTATACCAAACATAGTTTCCCTTACTCATTGTTCAAACACACAACGCGCTCGGTTCCTGTGTATTAGGTTCTGCAACGCTGCGTTCAGCACAGTTTCATGTAAATGGCATAAAATAAATCTCGCGCCAAATGAGATTGTAGGCTTATTTCCTGAAATATTTCATAAGCTGTTTAAACTATTAAACTTGACAATTTGCTAAGTGATCAATAAACATCTTTCGTTAGATGTTAGATTCACTGAAGCTTTGCAAAAGAAAATAAGCTTTTTTCTTCGTTAATTATTTTTGTCAAGCATTTCACATTACTGTTTCAATCGTGATTCTTTAGTTCAGTGTCGAACCTAATGGTGCGAAGTGGCTTGAGAGTTCGCCCAGGGCGGCATCTAGACGAGGGACGCCGCTGGCAAAGTTTTGCTTCTGAAAAGTTTCTTTCTTCTGAGTTTTCTTTTTTTTTTTTTTTTTTAAATGGTTGGTTAGGGTGGGGGTGGGGGGCAGCTTTGAGGAAATTGAAACAGCTGGTTGGCTTTGGAGGGGGGAGGGG
>CAXITT010000308.1:296935-320666 GCA_964033795.1 Lymnaea stagnalis | reverse complement strand
GTAGCCTACATTTTGAGCAATGCTACAAGTAGCCTACATTTTGAGCAATGCAACAAGTAGCCTACATTTTGAGCAATGCAACAAGTAGCCTACATTTTGAGCAATGCTACAAGTAGCCTACATTTTGAGCAATGCAACAAGTAGCCTACATTTTGAGCAATGCAACAAGTAGCCTACATTTTGAGCAATGCTACAAGTAGCCTACATTTTGAGCAATGCTACAAGTAGCCTACATTTTGAGCAATGCTACAAGTAGCCTACATTTTGAGCAATGCTACAAGAAGCCTACATTTTGAGCAATGCTACAAGTAGCCAACATTTTGAGCACTGCTACAAGTAGCCTACATTTTGAGCAATGCTACAAGTAGCCTACATTTTGAGCAATGCCACAAGTGATGAAAACATGTTCAGCTGAAGTTGTTCGCTTCTTATCGAGTTAAAGGGTAGTATCATACCTATAATCATCACTAACATTTGCTCAGGTAGAACAGTTCCAGATCAGTTGCTCCTTATTCATCTTAGCGTAACTTTACGATACCAGGTAGCCTAAATTTTATTTTATTTTAATCATTATTTTATCCAACTGCACACTTTACATCAGGTAGTTAGCCTTATTTTTTAAATTTTAATCACTTATTTAAATCCGTTAATTTTAATAATTTCAACGATGCTAGCAATTCATTTTTTTTCCAATTTTAAAATACATTTATACCTTTGTAAGGGATGCGAAACTTAATCAAAAACTTTGTAGAAAGTGCGGAAAACAAAAAATATTGAGAAACCTTCTTTAGTCCCAAATGCCGTATCTAAAAAGTCAAGTCTCTGTCTCAGCAAAAGAAATTAATTGGATGAATCAACCAAGTAGCGTATCGAACCGTTCTCCGAATTGACTTCTGTAAAATAAGTTGGTAAGGTCTGCTTTAAATAAATAAAATGTATCCCAATTATTTCAATCAATACAATAAGCCTTGTCCCAGCGTTTCCAACGTGTTTGGTTCTGAAGGCTGTTTGTAGTTTGTAACGTTTGTAGGAAGTGCAGACTATAGAAATGAAAGAACGGTAATCAATGAAGAGCTGATTCTGCCACCAGCACTGGTGACTGGTGCAGCTCCTCTCATACTCATTCTGTTAAGGATGTGTGTTTTGGTCGGTGGCATTGTTTGGATATGCATACTATAATAGTTTTGTCTTTTAATAAAGATTCCTTGCTCACAAACTTAAGCTCATCCCCTTCTGAGATTTCCCAACTCCAGTAGCCACCAACAACAGGACACGACAGGAGCCACCAACAACAGGAACCACCAACAGCAGGATACGCCAACAACAAGAACTACAAACTGCAGGAACCACCAACAACAGGAACCACCAACAGCAGGATACGCCAACAACAAGAACTACAAACTGCAGGAACCACCAACAACAGGAACCACCAACAACAGGAACCACCCTAAACAGGAACCACCCTAAACAGGGGATATGGCTAGAGCCAGGAAGCGGAGGTCATCACCTGCAACTCCGAGCACAGCGCCATCTGCCAAGATAAGAAAACATCGATATCACACAAGGTTTCTAACTTATCATTGGACTTTAACTATTTAAACATTTTCAAAATAATGACACATGCACCAAACTGCATTGTACAAGGCTAAGGAAATAGGCCTACATACATTGAACGAGCAGCAAACATTTAAAAAAATAAATAATGCTGTCTTTTTTTTTACCACGTGACAATAACTTAATTCAGCCCAAAACAAAAAAGGAAAGAAACTGGGTTTTACTTTGAAGCATTTAAATTATTTGAAATTTATTTCTTTAGGTCTATAATATTTATTGATATTACCTAATTAATCATTGGGTCTTATATATAGTTGATTGCTAGGTCTCTAATAGTATCTCATTAATCGTTATGTCTTTTATACAGTTGAGTATTAGGTCTATTATAGTATCTGAGGGGCAGGGCATGTTGCAAGAAAGCCAGAAAACAGACTTCCCCAACAGCTAATGCTCTGTGAACTCTCTAGAGCAGTGTTTCCCAACCTTTTTATGTGCCATGCCCCACCTAAGCCTTTCTAAAATTCTTCTGCCCCCATGTGTCATATATATAATTTTTAATATTCAAAAATAGGGTTGTTCACTGAAGAAACTTAAATGATAGGTTTTATGAAGAAATCACTAGGAAATTGGTGAGGAAACATAGTAAGTAAATATTCAAAACATTTAATGGAAAACTGAAATTCACTTTTTAACGAGCACTTATTTTAAATTGAGACTTAAACGATTCTCCCTTTAAAATGCAATTTAAATCATAGTATACAGTTGGTTTTAAAATTCTAGACAGCTCATTTTCGAATTGCCCCCCTAAACAATCACTTGGGGTCTTGGGCCCCACGTTTGGAAACACCACTCTAGAAGGAACCCCTCAGCTGGTGGGCAGAAAAAACACTTCCAGGACTGTCTAAAAGCTTCACTCATCCATGAACATTGAATTTGATTGGAGGGAAACACTTGCTATGGATTGTACAAACTGATTGTTAGATCACAACACTATATTTTTGTCAGGGCTCTAGCTTATTTTTATAACTTTTAGGCAGTAAAGTCAGTGTTGTAACATGGATTTTTCTATAACTATACATTAACACAAAATATCATTATCCTCCCTGAGTTATGTACAGCCATTGTTTCTCACTGTTAACAAAGGAGCCATGCTAAGAGGGCAGCATTACTCGGAGGGGAACAGGAAGGGAGGACAAACTGGCTGTCAGATGACGAACATAGGAGTCGAATCGAATTACTGAAACCAACACTTGATGGTAAAGAAACAAATCATTTGCCAGATGTAATGGAAATCTTGTTCTAATTCAATGGCTTAGTTTAATAACATTAAATGTATGGATGTGGGTCTATAACACTAGTTTAGTTTAATAACATTAAATGTATGGATGTGGGTCTATAACACTAGTTTAGTTTAATAACATTAAATGTATGGATGTGGGTCTATAACACTAGTTTAGTTTAATAACATTAAATGTATTGATGTGGGTCTATAACACTAGTTTAGTTTAATAACATTAAATGTATGGATGTGGGTCTATAACACTAGTTTAGTTTAATAACATTAAATGTATTGATGTGGGTCTATAACACTAGTTTAGTTTAATAACATTAAATGTATGGATGTGGGTCTATAACACTAGTTTAGTTTAATAACATTAAATGTATTGATGTGGGTCTATAACACTAGTTTAGTTTAAAAACATTAAATGTATGGATGTGGGTCTACAACACCAGTAAGTTTTATAAATCACTATAAAGTTCTTGTAAGGAATCGAAATTGTGTGAGGCAAAAATGATTTGGGTTGCCACTAATTATAGGGAATGGAAATAAATACGGGGGAGGACTATAATCACGAGTGTGGCTATAATCATGGGGGGGGGGGTGGTTTCAATAGTCATTGGGGTGGCTATAATCATGGGGGGATGGCAGTAGTCATGTTGGATGGCTATAATCATTGGAGTGGATTAGAAAGTAACACAAGAAAGATAAAAAGTTAATCCAAGTCTTTTAAATATGAGACAGCTTTATTTTTCTGCTTGCAATTATTATTCATATTGTTTATATTCTCAAACTTAATCATATTTTATTTGACAGGGTATAAGAAGTAATTTTTGGGGGGTTATTTTCTGTCTAATTTAGAGGATGGTGTGGTTTTGGCCTAAAGAAAAAAAAAAGTTTGTAAGTAGTAGTAGGCTCCTATTATAAATAATATTGGTAGCTTCATTGCCCAGTCCTGTAAATTGATAAACTCCACGTCTGTAGTTCCAGGTAAAACACTGGGGGTGAAAAGCATTGATTTCAACAAAGCCAGGAATGGACGTGACCACCACACCTGGGAATATGAGATAAACGACCTAGTGGTCAGAAGGGGCAGAACATTTGCACTGACTATTAAGTTTGATAGGGACATAGACATTAAGACTGATGAGATTTTACTTCAGTTTGTGTTTGGTAAGTGAACAGATTAGAACTACACTGCCTGGCTCAGCTCATGTTGGTAACAATTAGACCTAGAATGAAACTAGATCAATGCTGGGATTATTGCAGCTTTTTAAATTGATCAATCACTCTATATGTGTACAGTGATCAATCACTCTATATGTGTACAGTGATCAATCACTCTATATGTGTACAGTGATCAATCACTCTATATGTGTACAGTGATCAATCACTCTATACATGTATGTGTACAGTGATCAATCACTTTCTATGTGTCCAGTGATCAATCACTCTATATGTGTCCAGTGATCAATCACTCGATATGTGTCCAGTGATCAATCACTCTATATGTGTCAAGCTTATTATGGAATTAAATCCTTCATTAAATTTGAAACTTTAATCCACGGAATAATTTAAAGACTGTAAATATAATAAGTTGCTTCATTTTAATTACATTAATGGTATGCTCTTTACTAACTTCTGTAATCCAATTCAAATGTGTTTTTCCTTACACGATTTCACCACTTTAAAAGTGTTTTGGCCTAAATGATTTTATCCACATTAAATATAATATTTCCCTAAAATATTTTATCCACATAAATTGTGTTTTTGCTTAAATGATTTTATCCAGATTAAATGTCTTTTTGCCTTAATTATTTGTATTTTACTTTCTTCTTTTATGCTGATGTTTTGCTTCCTTTTAACTATTTTATATGAGACATGTATCACATACCAGCCTTACGTTTTATCAATATGTTTATTATCAGGCAACAAACCGCAAGAAAGCAAAGGGACACTGCTGCGAATAAAATTAAACCTAAGAGAGGACTCATCATCACTTTCAGTGTCCTCAAAGTGGAATGTCAAAACACAGAGATTGAAGAAGAAAAGTCTTGATATTCTAGTCGCTACACCGGCTAATGCGTTTGTAGGAAAATATGGGATCTTTGTGGAAACAGTTCTGTGTGGAGATAAGCATTCATGCAGAAGATTTGAAGTGGAAGATGATGAGCTGTATCTTATATTTAACCCTTGGTGTGAAGGTAAAGGCGTGCTCTAAAATATAATATTTAAATTGTGCTAATTTAGGTACAAATATTTTTTAATCGCTGTTCCAATATTTATGTGGCGTTTGATTGATTGATTGGATATTTATACAGCGCTGGTATCTATGCTACTTTCGCATACTCACTGCGCTCTGGTTTTCTTAAATCTATTTAAACAAAATAGTTTTTAAATGTTTCTTAAATGATTTTTTATCATTTTCAATTCCCCTCAAAGATTGAGGCAAACTGTTGTATAATTTTGGCGCTATTGCTTCAAAAGATCGCACTCCGTAACACTTTTTTCTGTGTTCATCCACGCTGGGAATTTTCAGTAAGGACTGTGTAGAAGTCTGCAGGTTCTTTAAGGATGCATGTTTATCAATCAGTTGTTTAAGATATTCCAGTGCAGAGCCTTCTATGCAGCTGTACGCCAGGGACAGAATTTTATAGTTGATGCGTTCACTCAAAGGAACCCAATGGAGATCTCGTAGAACTGGGATAATTTGGCCAGATTTCTTTTCTTTATCTGATATAATCATCATCATGTCCCTTAATCCCTTGACCGTTGGGGCGCTACACATGACATGAAAACCATCCTTCTCCATTCCTCTCTGTTTTCTGCACTTCGCACAGCATCGCCTAGTTTTATCTATATAATAAAAAAACAAAAAAACATAGCTGTTCAGAATTCATAGCTCCAAAGATCTTTGTTTATAAAATCAATAACATATTTAGATCAACTCCACAGCTGATGTTGTTTATATGGCTGAGGGTGATGCCAGATATGAGTATGTTCTAAATGACCATGGGCGTATTTGGGTAGGATCTGCGCTCAACAATGAAGGAAGGCCATGGAACTATGGTCAGGTAATGTCTGGTTTCAATGTGATATTAGAGTAAAAGAGGTACCACCCATCAGAAAGAAAAGCAAGGCAAAAATTTGTGTAAATGATCTCACTAAATATGATGCCAGCAGTGCTTAAATCCTTTTGATATTAGATCAGTCAACCTAATAACATACTACAATATTCTTCACTTTATTTCTTGCTCTAAGTAAATTTTTTTTTTTACCCAAAAGATGCTGATATTTCAAAATTTTTAGAAATTGCCCATTAATTATCTTGAAAATGTAACAGTTTATTTGGACTTTCTTTCTTATGAAAAAAAAAATAATTTAACAACCCACACAAAATCCCTAAATTTAGGGGGGGGGGGAAATGTCTTATTTTCAGTTTGACAATCCAGTTTTGGAAGCAGCTATCCAGCTAATGGACCTGGCAGAAGTGGGGGACACAGCAAGGAGGAGCCCATTGTCATTTGTTAGGACTATCTCGGCAATGGTAAGAATTATTCAAAACAAAAAAGTAAGCACCAACGGTTAACAACAAAATATTTTTGTTTTCAACTCAAGGGGCTTAAACAATTTAATTAAATTTATTTATAATAACGTTACTTAACGATTACTTATCCTTGCATAAAAGCAGATAAATCTTAACATATTTGACTTTTTTATTTCCATAAAATAAAATCACTATCATTGTTTTAAGATTCTGAGCGTATTTAGATTGATTTTATTTCCATAAAATAATACAAAATCGCTATTATGTATCATTTTTTAAAAAATATTTCATTTGATTTTTAGCACATTTTAGATTACATTAGGTAGACTAATAAGAAAGAAATTCTAATGTTTAAAACGTGTTGGTTTTAGTTTAACATTTTAAAAAAGAAATTAATTTTAAAAAAGTAGTTTATAAAAAAAATAGTTCACAAGTTTATAGAATGTGTGAATTATTTATTTTTTTAGGCTAACAGCAATGATGACAATGGTGTTCTAGAAGGAAGATGGACCAAGAAATACCCAAAAGGCACACACACTCCCTGGTCATGGACTGGCAGTGTAAGAATTTTAGAAGAATTTATGTCAACACAGAAGCCTATCAAGTTCGGCCAATGTTGGGTTTTTGCTGGCTTAGTAACATCTTGTAAGTAAAGACCAGTCTGTTATATCGAAGAAATACGGTTGGGGGGAGAATTGGCTTAAGGATGCTCATCACCACATGAAGGCTGCATTGAAATTTGGTCAGGAACCATAAACCACCTTGACTCAGAAACCAGTTACAGTGCCTTGGTGTGATCATATATCACATTGGCACAGAAACCTATTCTAGTGCCTTGGTGTTGACAATATACCACATTGACCCACCAACCAGTTACAGTGCCTTGGTGTGTCCATACATTACTTTTTCTCAGAAACCAGTTACAGGGCCTTGGTGTGTCCATATATTACTTTTTCTCAGAAACCAGTAACAGTTACAGTGCCTTGGTGTGACCATATACCAAATTGGCTCAGAAACCAGTTGCAGTGCTGTTGATGTACTTCATGCCAGATTAAGATCCTACCCTGGTTATAATCTAGTAAAAATATAATTAAAAAAGTAATTATGAAATTAATGTAGCCTAACAGTCAGAACTTCATTGAATTATTTTCTTTAAGATAAGTCAAATGTTGAAAAAATATATACTTTTAAACTTAATGGCACAAGTGTTAGATTTTATTACAAGAAAGTCATGTAATGAAATACTCCTGTTGTCCATTTCCAGTGCTGAGAGCTATTGGTATTCCAACACGGTGCGTTACAAACTTTGAGTCAGCTCATGACAAAGATAACAGTATGACCATCGACAGCCATTTTGATGAAAATGATGAGCCTATGGCCTGGATGAACGATTCCATCTGGTTGGTTATGTCATGTTTTAATTAACTGATTAAGAATTAAACTTTAAACTGATTTGAAACACTTCTATAGCAATTTAGGAGGGGTATTTTAATTTATTCTAGTGCAGCAAACATTTCCAATTGAATCATAAATTTTTTAGAAAGTTGTTTTTTTAATAACCCACATTCTCCTTGATAAATTTTATTAACAACTTTCAAAACAGTTTTGTCCTATATTTAACAGGAAAAGACCACACAAAAACTCATTCCTTTTAAAAAAAATAACAATTGTTAAATTATAAAATGCTTTTCACATTTTATTTTTATGGTAAAAATTTTTTTCTTTAAATGTCAATTGTTCAGGAATTTTCATGTCTGGAATGAATCTTACTTCCGACGGCTTGACCTCCCTAGAGGATATGATGGATGGCAGGCACATGATGCAACACCACAAGAAGTTAGTGAAGGTTTGTTGAAATGTTTGTTATTTGATCGTTTTTATTTGAGAATACTAGAAAGCTATTAAAGTGCATTTTTAATTCTTATTAATTAGGAAAATTTTGTTTGTTCCAGAACTATTCTTGGTTAGTGATACATAATCTATAAAATAATTATTTAATTATTATAAAGGTTCTCTTTCATTTTAAATAAATTTTATGTATGTAAACAACTAAATAGAAACATATAATTCTATCCTGCCATTGACAAATACAATCTCATTAAACTTTTGAAGAGATTTTTTGAAGTTTTTGGTTTTTTATAAACACATGAACATATGTTTTATTAAAATGAGTTGCGCAACAATGCCACTCAATATGAAAAAATAAAATAAAAACAATAAAAAAAACATTATCATGAATCAAAACATTTAAATGCAGTGGTGAATACTTTCACTATAATATAGATTAATACATTTACAATTATATTAATAATCCTTAAGATCTGAATCATTCATTATATGATTCTTACACTCGATTTAAATGTATAAAAAATCTATTGTGAATATGTGTTTCTAGGTGTGATGAGGTGTGGTCCTGCTCCAGTAAAAGCTGTTAAAGAAGGACATGTGTACTTGAACTATGACATCCCTTTCATCTTCAGTGAGGTTAATGGTGATAAAATAATATGGAAAGTAAGTTGTTGTGAAATGTCATCAGATTACACAATTCGGTTAAATTGATCTCTATGACTATGTTCAACCAAATGTTTTAAATTGACAACTTAATAAGCTATGAATTATGTAAATATTTTAGGGGTTAACAGAATGATTACAAAAAATAATGCAGATATTAATATAATAAAGTAAAGTTTTCAATGTTGCTTTGCACATTATCAGTCTAAAGCTTTACAATCAGGTAAAAAAATGTCCAAAGTGCATTAAATGTGTATTCTCAGTTGCGTTTTTAAAAACTCTACCTCAGGTTCATGACAACGGTGAGATGTCGGTCATAGACATTAATTCTAATGCTATTGGAAGAAATATCAGTACCAAGGCCGTTGGAAGTAACTTTAGACATGATCTGACTCTGGATTACAAATATCCTGATGGTGAACACTTTCATATTTAATAGTATCTTTGTTTATGGGACGAAGTGTTTGATTTGGGGCTAGTGTTATATATTGGGCCAGTTTTATGTCAAGTATGAATTTCAGTGATTGTCATCAAAATCTTTTTTCTTGTATCTTAATCAGCTATCACCAATTAAATTCATCTATGATAATTTACTTTCACAAAAAAATCCAGTTTGTTGTTCCAAAATAACTATTTTAAAATCATCCACAGGCTCAGCAGAAGAGCAAAAAGTTTTGAATCTTGTACAACAGTACAGCAGTCGAGTAGACCAAGATATTTACACTAGAACAGCCAAGGATGTGGAATTCGGTCTTGTTATCCCAGTTTCAATTTCAGTTGGGGATAATTTTCAGGTTAATTTTAAAACTGGCATTTTTTGAATAGAAAATGTGATGAAAAATCATAGGCCTATATTTATATAAAAAGATTTCAAAAATAGATATCATATCATCTTTACAAAAACCTTAAATAACTTTAAAGAAAATTTTATATGACCTGTCCTAAGACATGATAAAGGATGATTAGCAACAGAATTTTGAAAACGTAATATATTTTGGCTATGGTATGTTATTGATAAGAACAAAAAAAAGCAAACTCAGCTGCACCAAGAGTGAAGCACACCAGGCAACTGGGTAGAAACCTGACCCTGAATACAGCTTTTGTCTTACAGAAACAGCCAAGAGACAGACATGGCATTCTTTACATGCTGCCTCATTCACTTAGTCATTGAATAAAATGACTGAATTAAAAAAATTAAGTTTAAACTAACAACTGAAAAAGAAATATTCTTTGCAATAGACAAATTATAATATATTCAACTATTTCAAGCTTGTGTATGAGTAATAAATACAATATTTTACAGATCATTGTAAGAGCAGTGAACAAGTCAAAGAAAAAACATACAGTTCAAGGTCGTGTCACAGTTCACAGCTGTTTCTACACTGGGGTACAAGATAAACGAGTTGATGGAAAATATTATGATGTGGAGCTGTCACCAAATGAAGGTACATTTTAAATAAAACACACCTGATAGTGGTGTTATAAGAAAGGTAAATATTTGGTTCTTATCACTGAATCTGTATATATACCAGTGGCGTTAAATTAACTGGAAATGTGAGGTACATGATTCATTCTCATTAGTAATAGTTAGCCAGAGTTAAAAACCAATCAACAAAACTATTAACAATGCACACAGACTTGTACTTATATAGGCAAAAATAATGTGGGAATCAAACTTAAAACTCATTTAGCATTTTTGGGGTCATATTTGCTATTTACTTAGAACCAGGGACTGGAACAATCTTTCAAAAGGAACGGTTGAAGCGACAACACTAGACACATATGTGTCTATTGCCTCAAGCCTTCAAACCCCTAGTGCATGATTCCCTCACAAAGTGGCACTAGAAATCAGTGAAATTTCCTCATCAACACCAGGAACAGAAACATTGCAAATCCCATCTACATGCATAGGAGCCAAAATGATCAATAAATTGATCATGGGCCCTTAAGATATAGAAGAAGAAGAAGAATTAAAATTCTATTTATTTATACTTTAAATATAGTTACTTTTGCAAATTAAAAAAAAACAACAACAAAAAAACAGCATAACAACTTCATGTGAGTTCAGAATGAAAGGTAACCAGATATATTTCATTTTTTTTAGAAAATAGAAAAGTATAGTTGTATTTAAACTGAAATTCTTAACATAAGCAGGAAGCCCATACATTTTTATGCCATGAATTGACCAACAGTTTTGTTGTGGACTTACAGTTTTGTTTTAGCCTACGGAGTTAACAAAAAGGACTGTCATTTATGCCAATTCGTATGGCATTGTAATGGATAACATTATAACTATTTATAAAACATAGAACTAAAAATTAATGTTTATAACAGATAACTTTTATAAGTTAAAAAAAATTGCAGTGTGTTCAGATATCTCTCACTCAGATGAATGACCTTTTAAATCAAAATCTAGTTGTCTCTCAGAAAAGGTTTGTCTTTAACAATACGAGAATCTGATTGGCAGCTTAAAATGTACAAAGGGATTAAACTTTATCACATGTAAATCAACTTAAAATTTTAAAAAAGCAACAATGATTAGACTAGTAAGGAGAACGACCATGAAGAAAAAAAATCTATTTTCGGAGAGAAAAGAGCAAAATAGATTGTTTAATACCATATCCGCTTTTATATCCTTTATGGTTATCATGTTTTGGCTAAGTAAATATGGATTGGATAATGATAGCATGAATTGAAAGGAAAGGCATTATTCAGATTGAAAGAAGTTATACATATTAAAAGAATATATTTTAAAAAAATATATATCTTGAGGTCAGCTAGAATTAGTCCTACGCAACTTACTGGATTTGAGTTTAGAAATGACAAAAATGATTCTAGAACCAACCCGTACTGAAAAAAGTATGTGCAACCACGGGCAAGCTACTCTTTTTTTACACAAATTTGGACGTAACGCATAGGATTTAAATGTTTCTTGTAATGAGTATGTGTTTGAAAATGTATGTCCAACTTTTTTTGTTCTATTCAACCACAGAAAATGATTTAACATTGGACCTGGTTGGTACAGAATACATTGGTAAACTTAACCCTGAAGCCTGCATGGTGGTCTACACATCTCTAAATGTCAAGGACACCGACCAACATTATGCATGCACTCAGGCATTTTCGCTCTCCAAGCCGGTTTTAGAAATTTCTGTAAGCGTCTCGTTATTTATGACTTTAAATTTTTAGAATAAGATTAAAGCCCATTTAAAAACTAGAAGGCTTCACAATTACTTTTCAAACAGATTTTTGTCTTTTAACATAAGGAAATGCAGGGCCGGCCTTAGGCCAGTGCTACCTATGGGGCCGCAGTGGGCCCCGCACTTTCATAGGCCCCACTTTCTAATACAAAATCTTAATTTTCACTTATTATCCTTATCCCTACCCAGAATGGGCCCCGCACAATCTGTTTCGCACAGGGCTCCGCAATTGTTAGGGCCGGCCCTGAGTAAATGAAAGCAGTTTGTAACATCAGTAAATAAAAGCAAATATTTGGATACTTATTTTTTTAGCTACTTTTTGTTTTTAAATACAAATGTAATCTACACCAAGATCCAAGATGATAAAATATATGTAGTAAAAATATTGACTAAACGTTATTGATGTTTTCCATAGAAATTAATCAATGTTTTATCTTCCTAAAGCTTCTATTCAACTGAATGTATTAAGATGTCTTTCTGTTATGTTGAATGTCATTTCTCTCTGACAATTAAAAACATTCAAAGAATAAACTTAACTACCCAGATATGTATATAATGCAGATTCCTGATATGATTAAAGTCAAGGAAGAATTCACAGGGACGTTGTCCTTCACCAATACTTTGGATATCAGCTTAACTTCTGCTACTGTCCACTTGGATGGGAGATCTGTAACTTCAGACCAAGTCCACACATTCAGGTTCATTCGTTTTTCATTAAGCACTAATTCAAATTTATTTTAAACAAATATTTAGCTCAATTGTTAGTATCTCATTCATTGCTTTAGAGTTTTTCTAAGAGAGAAGTTCCTTCCAAAACATTCACTGAATCATAAATACCGGTATCTATTCATATTTGTTGTAGGCCCTAAGGGACTTAATTCATATTATTTTTTAACTGAAAAATAAATTTATCGCTGTTTACTTTGGAAACACTTGGATCACATTAATGAGATTTTAGGATTAAATTCTTGTTTGTTAAAAAATTTATATTTAAAAAGATAGGCCTAAACTATTAAGGTAAGTTATTATTTTGTCCATCTCATTGCTTAGCTCTGTACTATTTCTAACAAACAATAAAAGCATTCAGAACATTGTAATATTAGTTATTAGTCAGCTTGACTTATTGCAATAAAGAAAAGAAATGTAAGATTGAGTAATAAGTGAAACCACCAATAGGACTGAGTCACTCAATAGTCTTACACTGAGGAATAAGTGAAACCAAAAGGATTGAGTCACTCAATAGTCTTACACTGAGGAATAAGTGAAACCAAAAGGATTGAGTCACTCAATAGTCTCACACTGAGGAATAAGTGAAACCAATAGGATTGAGTCTCTCAATAGTCTCACACTGAGGAATAAGTGAAACCAATAGGATTGAGTCTCTAAATGAATGACAATGTAGACACACAACTCTGAAACAAACACAAAGGTGTTTAACATACTTTGAAAAAAAAAATCTGACCTTCTTTTAGTCTTAAAATGTTCAGTTTGCACTGTTACTTTCACTACAGTTTTAATTCAATTTTACATCAACACAGGAAAGCAATAAAACCAGGAGAAACTGTCACACATGACTTCAAAATCAGGCCAAGGAAGGCCGGTCTCACTGAAATAGAGGCCACCATAACCTCAGATCAGATCAGTGGTGTGGATGGTAGTGTGGAATTTGATGTGCGGCCATCTGATGATGGGGAAATGATTAATTCATGTTAGGGGTTTTGAAAAGTTCGAAAATATGAAATTACTGTACCCTAAGCTTGTTAATATAAAAAATTCTTTTCTCAATTTATAAAATTATTTTTCCTTTCGTTATTCTCTCCGGATATTTTCTTATTATATTTCATCTAATACTTCCCATGTTATCACATTATCTTTTGTCTTAAACTCCACAGTTTATCACATTACCTTTTTGTCTTATACCATTAGCACATTACCTTTTATCTTATATTCTGCAGTTTATTATCACATTACTCTTGTCTTAATTCCCCAATCTCATGTCCCTTGTGCTTTTCTTAATGAATTTTAAAAACCAATTAACTTGTCAATGTTTTACGACTTTAATGTCATCTTAGTTTTACAATGAAACTGTTAAATCTATTGAGTTTTAAATCTTAATCTTTTTTTTTTCTTCACGCAGACAAATATTGCTTGCTTATTTTTTAAATATTTTTTTTTTATTGATCCAGAATATTTTTATGTTATATAGTCAAATGTGAACAGCTTTAACACAGTTTTATAATTTTATAAAGTTCATAATTTTTGTTTTATTATTTTTAACTATTCTGTCAATGATGAAAATATTTGGAAGGAAATGGGGAAGAAGGAATAAAATCTTGTACATTGAGAATGACTTACTTGTTACTTGATATTAAAGTATTGGTTAGAGTGCAAGTAAGGAAAGAACATAATTTTAACTAAGGGCTGTATTGATCTTAAAGTAGCTGCATGCAGAGTGTTATTAAAGAACTTATGTAATGTCAGCAGTAGTCTTCAACATTTCACCGACATGTGTCGTAAGAGGAGATGGCACCTTAGGATCTCTACACCAGGGGGTTTTACGCAAGTTCGACCATGCAAAAACACTTCTGAGAGAGTTGCACTGGCTGCCGGTGCGTGCTCGCATAGAGTACAAAATGGCAACTTTGTGCTACCGCTGCTTACATGACCTGGCGCCGTCCTATCTGAAAGAGCTGCTGACGCCTTATGTACCCACTAGAGAGCTCCGCTCATCCGATAGTGGCAAACTCTCGACACCACGTGTTTGCCTTGAGACTTACCGAAAGCGCACTTTCGCATTTGCTGGTCCAACAATTTGGAACGCCCTTCCTGTCGATCTCAGAAACAACCAGACACTGGAGTCCTTTAAAACTAATTTAAAGACACATCTATTTCGCAAACACCTTCTGGGATGATTGTCTACCATATTTTCCAGTTAATGCATAATGGCTGTGTTGCTTATGGTTGAAATGGCTAGAAAGACTTTGACATTGTATGCTTGTAATTAGTTTTTGTAGTGTTGCGTTTGTTTTAAATGTGGTAAAATATAGATTTGTTTTTTGTTGACTTTGTACCGCGATTCGAGCCTTTGGGGATGAAGCGTGTTTTTGAAATGAACTTTATTATTATTATTATTATTTATTAACAGCTTGTCTGTTCATTGTACATGCCGGCCTCTCTGGTTATTAAAATAAATCTTCATAAGTGTTGCAGCCATAAAAAGTTAATCAAATATTTTGCTATAAATGTGGCAAATGCATAGATAAGGCTACACTCCTTGGTTCCCAATAACAAAGACAACCAATCATGTTTTCCCCAGTAACATTCTATTATTCTATTCTAGTGTCTCTGGTTTTTCATTTTTATTTTACTTTAGCAGTTTCAATAGTTTACATATTTTTAATAATTGTAAAGCGCTTAGAGCTGTAAGGTAAGCGCTATACAAAAATGCCTATATAAATAAATAAATAAAAGAAATAGAAACAATAAATTCAATAAAAGTCAGCAGTGAAGTTTATTTTGTTCACCTGTTGTCACATGATTTTCCTAATTTCAGCATTCACTCGTTTTTCAAAACTGTAACATATTTATACACAAGTCAATTTTTTAGTTAAGCATACACATTTTTTCCTTACTCAGCATTCATACTGTTGTTGTTAACCTTAGGTTCAACTGTCAAACATTAATTCACAAACAAATTTACAAGAATGGCAATAACATAAAACTTTGCTGGCCAAATATTGGACCCTAAAATTGTTTGGAGGATGGATTTTTGTGGTCTTCAGTTTAAAAAAAATAAGTAATGTCCCTTTGTTTCAATAGATTAGATATTACAACATAACATTTGAATGAACACGTTTTCTTGACCACTCTTGGGGTTTTTAAAGTATCATGGCTCGGATGTAACTATTGCTATTAATGTTAAACACCACATACACAATGAACGAGATATACAAGAAAATAGATTTGCTAGAAATAATACAGAGAAAAAAAATGTTCATTTTTTTTTATAAAGTTAAAAGCTATTTGCAAACAAATTTATGAAATAAGGCAATGCTTTTAAATGTTTAAATATGACAATGCCGTTATCTCCCTCACCATTAATTCTTAAAATAATTTCAACAATTTTACAAACTTAATTCTTGTTCATGTTTGCAATGAGTTATCAAACATCACTGCAATATTCAGTATAGTGGAGCTACATGATTTGAGAAGTTGCTATTTAGGTGAAATTGCAATTAAAAACAATTTTTTTTAAATTTACTTCTAGATGTAAACAAATTACCTTTCTTTATTCCCTAAAATGATACTGAGATGATACAAGTGGTTCTATTTGATAAGAGAAAGGAATATTTCATTTTAATTAACTTCCAAAATGGATATGTTTTGAGTATTTGATTTAAATAAATTAATTTAATTGGAAGGGCTTTGTAATTAATGCTAGACTTGGTCATTTTCCTTGACAACCACTAACCAAATTGAGATGTGAAGTGATGTGTCACACATTGGATTGCTGGGCCAGGAATGTACGGATTCTCTGCAGCAGTTCTTTCTTCACTTCATCAGGCACTAGGGCTGAGAGAGTAAATCATAAACAGTTAATTGTGAATATTAAGCTAAAAGAAATTGGAATAATTTTTTACCCGACTTGCAAAGAATCATACCAATGACAATTAAAGAGTTAATTTAGAATAAATATAAAAAATATACAAAAATATTTAGAAAATCAACCTACATCTTCCTCTAGGAGTTATTTCACTAACCAGATCATCAACTGTGATATGTTCCAAACCCTTCTGCTGGACTATTTCTGCAAGAAAAGTAATGGGAGTTAATATAACAATTACTGTTCAGACAATAAATATAGTACAATTTATCTCTTTAAATTTTTTACAAGATGACATATTAACAAAATCATAAGTGCCAAAATAATGTTTAAGTCATACTAATCCATGCCTTTGCAATATGCTTTCAGCTGATCTCTCCATCCACACTCGATGAGTCTTGCCCTTAAAAGTTCTTTTAACCTGAAGACAGAGAAACAAAAGCATTTGCATATTTTTTTAAAAAATGCTTAATGATAATGCAAATGGAAAAAATTATATAAATTTCCAATTATTAAAAATGGGTAATTCAAAAAAAAGTATTTTTAATTGTACAATTGCAGCAATAAAAGAGTCAGAAAATCAATAAATGTAAATGGCCTTATGGAACATTTTTCAGATTAACCCTATGTGCTTTTTTCTGCAGTGTCAAGCCATTTGTAGCATTTGCCTATACTTGTCAAAAATGACATAATCCCGTACTAAATGAATTATGAGACCCTTAAAAGTATACATTTTCTGAAAGTTAATTTGACAAAGTACCTTATGTATGTTGATACTGACCTTGACAAAAGTGAGTAAATTTTTACTACGGTACTCAACTTATACATTCAACCCAACCTAATACTCCAAAAATTGTTCAAACTATGAAAAAAATCAAGTTTTTGTGATACTAGAATCAATATTCTTTCAGAAAATGTCAAGTTATGGATACCTTAAATTGAAATTTGTAATTTTTGTGTGTGTTTTTTAATTTCATTACCTTTAAATTTATGTCATTCAAAATTCAAGGGGGAAAGCATGAAGTGAGTTCTAAAATTTGACATTATTCAATCCATTTTAAAAAAAATTAATTAATAATCTAGATAGAACATATACAAACATAAATGTCTTTGAATCTCTTTAGGATAGGTACTTTCATTTTGGATCCGATCTTTGTCTTTTATGTGCTGTTTCACCCTTTCCCAAACAAATTTGTGTACTGTAACAATTTGACAAAGCTTAGGGCTAAAATTGTCAATATCTGACTTCAATGTTGCCATCACCACTAGTACTAGAGCTAAGAATCTCAATGCTAGCATGTGGAATATCTCTGAAATCATTGCTTTTATTTTAAGCCATTTAAGATTATTCCAATAAAGAACATCTATTTTTGCAATTTTGCAATCTAGAGGGGGTATTCCAATAAAGAACATCTATTTTTGCAATCTAGAGGGGGACCACCTCCAGATTCAGACAATGGTAGTTTAAAAAAAAAAAAAAAAAAAAGCAAATTTCACACCCGATTAATCACAGACTACCCCTGAAAAAAGCACTTCAACACACTGAAAGAAAAGGAAATAGTAAGGAAATAAAGAACATCTTTTTTTGCAATCTAGAGGGGGACCACCTCCAGAATCAGACAATGGTAGTTTAAAAAAAAAAAAAAAAAAAGCAAATTTCACACCCGATTAATCACAGACTACCCCTGAAAAAAGCACTTCAACACACTGAAAGAAAAGGAAATAGTAAGGAAACTCATTTAAATATAATGATTTTCCCTTAACCAATATACATTAAATCATTCGCATTTTTAATGACGATTTTGCTAGCGGCTTATTATATTGACCAGGACACCACAGAAAGGGGTATACAGCTATGACAATTATAGATTAATTGGTGTCAGACTCAGATGTGAGACAAAAATCTAGAATCAGGAATGACAATTTTGAAAATTTTTTAAGAATAAAAACAAATCATACCGTTCTCTTTCGCCAGTCTCCACCAATTTCTGATTTATAGTGGCTCTCATCTGGGCATCTTTAAGTTTGCGGTCTTGTAAACTAAAAAAAACATATAAGATATAAAATGTTTATTCTATTCATTATAGTTAAATAGTTATAGAATATTGTATGAGCATGGAGACAGCAGTATTAGACTTAGGGCGCATATAATTATTATAACCCATTCAACCGCCAAATCTGGCCAGTACTGATTAAATCAACCAACTGCCAGAGTTGTCAGAGGTGAATTCAGTGTTTATTGAGCATTTGGCTCTGATTAAGAAACCTGGCTTCTGTGGGGTGAGATACGTGTTAACTGGGATGGCCGGCACTAGCCCCGTGACCACTTTTTATAGGAATGTTAAACGGAGCTTTTTTCGTCGGTTTTTGAGGGAGGGGATGTCAAATCTTTTAAAGAGGTCAGTTACAAAGCCAGGAGTGGTGGATTTGCAGTTACTTGCGATGAAGCGCACTGCGTTACGTTGTATTCGCTCCTCTTGTCCACGTCTTGCTTTAGGTATGGGTCCAAGATTATCGCACCATATTCTAGTAGCAGACGGACGAGTGCGAGATAGGCATTTCGTTTGCAGGATGTTGGGCAGTGATGCAGATTTCTTCGAATGAAGTCAAGTGTCGAGTTGGCTTTTTAAAAAATTTTGTTTATATTGTGCAATAGATGTTGAGAAATCAGGAGATCACAGTCCCTCATAACTTTGCGCTCCCCCCCCCCTCAAATTTAAGAAAACTTCAAAGCGAAGAGAAAAATAAGCACTTAAAGACTTGGTAACTCTTTTTGACAAAATTTTGACTTTTAATTTTAAATAAATGTAGTGGCAGTGTGAGTGGACAGAACAATAAGTTTTGACAAAGGTATATTTATTTATTGGTGACATTAGTATAAAAATAATAAGACCCCAAAGTAAATCTTCACATTTATTGAACTAAAATCTAAGTTAAGTATCATTATCAAATAAAATAACCATTTACAAGAGAGGATAGGTTTGAACTTAGCTAACAACTTTTTAAAGACTACTCACTCCGCCATTTTGAAATACCATTGAAGAGAGGTACAATATTATTTCCAATCTGTTAGTAAATTAAAAATTAAAGGTTCTGTAAAAATAGAAATTTACCTCGTTAATTGTATTTTTTAATGAAGTTCAAAGTTAAAAAGAAATAATTTGGGGAAAATTAATATTAATTATGTCATCTAGGTCAAAATTTTGTATTTAAGCAATGAAATCTCCCCGCCTGGAGACGAGGACGCTACAATGGCGGAAGCTGTTATTATTAGTGTTATCTTAAAATCAAAATTTGAAGACGTTGTTACGATTGCTATTTTCAAACACAGTCCGTTTTATTAGATAAATAATTTGATGAAAAATATTGTAATATATAAGCTTTTATAGATACACTTTTAAAAGTGAAAAACCCTCACCTAAATGTCAAGTTTCACACTTAAAAATATGGAGGCAAGAGGACTGGGAGGAACAGGTATGTTAAATATTAAATTATTATTAGTAATATTAGTAAGCTCATAAAATTTTGTCATAGAAAAATAATTTAATTGCTAATTTAGCAACGCCTCCATTCAAGTCAGTATCATAGTTGACACAAATGAGATAACTTAAAAACCTACCTGCCTTCACTACTCACAACTTACTAACTTACAGTTTACAGTCAGTCGCATTTAATTCATTTAAATTTAAAGATAGGAGGACGATTAATTTGATGAAGAGGGTGAGTAGAGTAGAACTGTGAGATTGCTTACTTGATGAAATTTGCAATAGTTCCAAGCTATAACACTAATAATAATTTAATCAACAAGTTGTGCCGACATTTGACTTTGAAAATAATTGAATGTAATAAGAAATTAGAAAACAAACAGAAAGTGCATGTATAGTTTATGTAACATGTATAATAACCACATAAACATTTCGAATACTAAGAGATATTTTATTGTATTTCAATATATCCTTATGTAGTTGAATATTTACATTTTGCTTTTACATGTAAAATGTAAATATAGCCATGATGTAGACTACAGATTTTCAGGAATCTATTACTGTATGAATGAACATCAAAAGAAAATACCAGTATATCATATGTATATAATGTGTACGCATGTCATTTTAACCATCTTGCTTTCACTATGCATTGGCAAAATTTACACACGATATCCACAGTTCATTCAAACCTTCTGTCTCACAGCAAATCTTTTGAAAAACCATGATTTTTTAAACTTACGTCACAGTAACAAACTGTATAGCAAAGCAATAGGTCTGCGTTTACCCTGTTTATGATGGAATTACATTGACAGTAAACTTAGTATGATTCCCCATATCATTTCTGTTGTCAAGGCATGCTTCTGTCGTCTGCGTGCCTTGGGTCAGCTGCGTCCTCAACTCAATAGGAGAACAGCCAATACTGTAGCAGTAACTCTAATCCATTCAAGATTAGATTACTGTAATAGTTGTTTGTGGGGTTTACCTCAGAACCAAATTCAGAGACTCCAAAAGATACAAAATACTGCAGCACGCATTGTAACCTGCATGCGGTTCGATAAAATCTGACCACATCAGCCAGGTTCTACGAGATCTCCATTGGGTGCCTGTGAGTGAGCCCATTAACTACAAAAGTCTATCCATGGTGTACAGCTGCAGAGATGGCACAGTACCGGAATATCTCAAGGAACTGATTTATAATCATGTATCCGTGAAGAGCCTGCGGTCTTCATCACAGTACTTGCTGAGTGTTCCTAATGTGGACAAACACAGAAAAAAGTCGTACAGAGTGCGCTCTTTTGAAGCGATAGCACCAAAATTATGGAACAGTTTGCCTCAATCTATGAGGGGATTTGTAAATGATAAAATATCCTTTAAGAAACAATTAAAAATTTAAATAGATTTCAGAGGACCAGAGCGCAGTGAGCATGCTAAAATGGCATGGATACCGACGCAATATAAATATCAAAATCAATCAATCAATCAATTTGTTTCCAGAATGGCATGGCATGGCATGTGCTATTCTTGGGATAAAAGATGACATTGTCTTACAGAAACCATTGCACAATGAGCGTGGGACAGGATTTGCGCTACTTCAAATTTTTTTTTTTTTTTAAAAATCTATCCATGCTGGGGGATGCAGGTGAGTTATGGGCAGAGGTTCAACAGGGGGCACAAAACCAAAAAGGGGGCCTACACAAATCACAACTCTGGATAGGGGTTGTCCACAAAGGATGTCCGCACAACAAACTGATGTGCTGATGTCTGGCGGCATTTTTTTCTAATGTGTAATGCCAGGAAATAAAACAATTATAAAGTATTATGAAGAGCAAAGAGTCAATACATTTAAATTTCTAAAATCATTATGATACATAGGTCCATTCATATATTAATTATGCACTATGGGGGGGGGGCTGTTGATTTTAGATATTTAGCTTACTGCTGAACAGTGGTTCTTTCAGAAATTTTCCTCCTCAGGGGGGCAATGCCAGCAGTTCCAGTTGATTTATTGTTGGACATATTTTTGCTCCGGGGGGGGGGAGGAGGGGCACTGCCCCCCCGGAGATATAGCTGAAAGAAACCCTGCTGCTGTGTATAGCGGTTGGGGGATGAGAGTTGGGTTTGGCAGAAAGAATGGAATTTAATAATTATCCCGAATTTCTGACACTCTCATACATCTAATAAAGCCAACTTAAACCTAAAAATCTGTGAAATCAATGATATTTAATTACTGTTAAAAGACTTTGAAAAAATCACTGCAGTGTTTTGTATTTATCATCTTACTGTTGTTTTGTGTTGACAATCGCTTGATATCACAATTACAATGGTTAGCCTCGGACAAATTTAACTTCAAGATCAATGTATGTGATTCTCTGCCTGTAACGTATTTGTGGTGTAAATATATCTTGGAATTAATAAAAATAGATACACTGGCTTCCCATTCCTTTTTACACCATGTCCTGAGGGGATCACATACAATGTTATAATTATAATGCACCCCCCCCCCCAAAAAAAAATAGTAGGGGTTGAAAAATGATTTTAAAATTACCTACCATTTTTAGGCCTTAAGATTCACAATCATATGATAAAATTTACAACAATTAATAAATATATTTGTATTTCAGTAAGGGGGGGGGGGGAATAAAGGGTTAACTTTCTTTCCCAATAAATTAAATACTAAGACATACTTTGCTTTTTACAAGTACTTTGCCACAAAAAAGTGTGGAACTTACCCAATATCTTCCTTCCAAGGTATTAAATGATTTTTAAATAAATAGTTTTCAGTTTTAACCAGAGTATAACATTAAATTTAATCTACAAGTACCGGTTAGGCCAAAAAGCTCAAGACTCTCGGAAAAACCATGGTTTTGCTGCTTAAATCTCTGCTGTGTACTCAAGCCATGGCCAATGATTTAGCTAGGTACACCGCTGCAGTGTAAGCAGGCAAGAGTCCATGGTTTTGCCGGCCTTTTTGATATTAGGAAAATAGTAGTTGTATATGAAGGTGTGATGTGACCATTATCCTTCCTTTTTGTATTTCTTTCGCTTTAACTTAAGTTTTCTAATGAACATGTGAGGGAGAGTTATTAATTCTCATGATTTACAGAATTGTCCTTACAAGATTTGTTTCACAAATTTAAAAACCTCTTGTCTGTCAATTTATTTTGTCGAAATTGAAGGATAAAGCTTTTCTAATTTCAAAGGTTAAAAAGGGGGCTCAAAATCGTTTAAATTTTAATTGATATCATAAGTTTTTATATAAATTTAAATCCATTCCATTTTTGTTGATCAAAAATCTGTGCTATTACTAATGAGCTTTTTAAATAAGTAAGTTAAATCTAAGCTCGTATTAACAATTTCCAAGACAAGAGATGAACACGTTTTTATGTCTTGCACTACTTTCAGGTACGAGGCACGACGCTATGACACACTAGCTTCCCACTCTTGTTGTGGATCTGAGTTCAATTTTATTTCATGTTTGCTTACCAAAACTTTTGGGTTTTTTAAAAATTGAGAACTGCATTTAAGTTATATATCAATTAGGGTTGCTCC
>CAXITT010000308.1:265075-283931 GCA_964033795.1 Lymnaea stagnalis | reverse complement strand
TTTTTTTTTTTTGGGGGGGGGGGGGGGGGGGAGAGGGTTTCTATAATACATCTTGCTCATTCTTATTTGGAACTTATGGTGAGCAAGTATATTGTTTCGATCAAACAATGTTTGGCTACGCGCGGTGGTTCTTAATCTTTGGATCATGCACCAAAAAATTGCTAGGATACCATTTTCACGTTTTTTTTTAAAAAATGAATTTGTTTATTGTTTCCCTTAATGAATAGCTGCCCTTTGATTACGATCCGTGCTGCCATTGGCTCGGTCATTTCGTTTCTCCATTTAGACCAAGGGTTCTTAATAAGTGGTTCAATTACTAATTTGGGGGAGGGGGTCCGTGAAAATGTATTAGGGGGTCCACGAGCTTCATTTAATTCGGAATTTTATTGTATGCATTCGAAAACTTTATTCCAAGAATGTGTATGTGTCTTATTCTTCACCTGACAGGCAGAGGGGATCCCTGGAACACAAATTCAAAGAACCATTGACCCCTGATTTGAATGTTGTATTATCGCTACCTTAGTTTAACGTCCTCAGACAAGCTTGGACTTCATTTGTTAGCAAGTAGGTAACAGTTGCGTCCCCGACGGCGCAACAATTAGCAGCGTTGTAACTCGAAAAAGCAATGACAGGAAACATGAACTTGAGTCGGTTACCGGAAATTTGTTTGAAATAAATTTCGTCGACGGATAATTGATCGACGGAAGTTTGGTCGAACGGAAATTTGATCGATTTTTTTTTTCTTTTCAGCTCACTCTATCTTTAAAATAAAAGAAAAATTGAAGTCAAACGAAATGTTCAGCGCTTTTAAATTATATTTGCTGGCTGCAAACTTGTGTTGTAGTATGATGATAACGCGGAGAAATTCAACACTGTTGAGTATGTCATGCGCTTACACGCTCATCACATTGCATTACAGGAATTTTTGGCTTATGACCTATGTATAGTTCAGACCTGTTTACCCTCAAACTCTTTAAATCTTATAATATCCTCACAAAATCGTTCAATACATTATCTTAACAGTATAAAATAAACATACAACTAGAGACCGACCGAAAGTGATTTTCTGATTTCGGCCGAAGCCGAAAATAGGCCGAAAGTTTATAATGACTTTCGGCCGAAACCGGAAATAGGCCGAAAGTTTAAAAATGACTTTCGGCCGAAACCAAAAAAAAAAAGCCGAAAGTTAAAAATGACTTTCAACCGAAGCCGAAACCGAAAATAAAATATTATGATATTTTGAAATTCGTTCCCGCATACATTCTGTATACATCGAAAATGATGGCAGGGTGAATATTAATACATTAAGGTCTAATATAGGGGTCTCAAACTCGCGGCCCACGAGCCATTTGTGACCCGAAAGACGATATTTTGCGACATGACAGAAAAGTTAAGTGTTAAGCGAGCGCGTTTCCCCCATTCTTATATCTATAACGTGACTCTCCGCGACGGTTTCAGTAGAGTCTCACCGACTAGTCTAATTCTGAGTTTGTTCATAAAGATTGCTTAGTTTGTTCTAAAAGATCGCTTAGTTTACTCTGAAAGATCACTTAATTTGTTCTTAAAGATCGCTTAGTTTGTTGTTAAAGATGGTTCAGTTTTTTGGTAATGATCGCTTTTTCTGTTCTTAAAGATCGTTTAGTTTGTTCTTAAAGATCGTTTAGTTTGTTCATAAAGATCGCATAGTTTGTTGTTAAAGATCGTTTAGTTTGTTCATAAAGATCGCTTAGTTTGTTCTTAAAGGTAGGTGAGTTTGTTCATAAATATCGCTTAGTTTGTTCTAAAAGATCGCTTAGTTTAATCTTAAAGAGCGCTTAATTTGTTCTTAAAGATCGCTTAGTTTGTTGTTGAAGATCGTTTAGTTTGTTCTTAAAGATCACCTGATTTTTGTTGTTGTTAAAGATCGTTTAGTTTGTTGTAAAAGATAGGTTAGCTTGTTCTTAAAGATTGGTTAGTTTGTTCATAAAGATCGGTTTGTTTGTTCATAAAGATCGCCTGATTTGTTGTTAAAGATCGTTCAGTTTTTTTGTTATTCATCGCTTTATTAGCTCTTAAAGATCGGTTAGTTTGTTCATAAAGATCGCTTAGTTTGTTGTTAAAGGTTGCTTAGTTTTTGTTTAAAGATCTTTTAGTTTGTTCTTAAACATCATTTAGTTTGTTCAAAAAATATCGCTATGTTTTTTCTTAAAGATCGCTTTGTTTGTGTTATTAAAAGATCGTTTAGTTTGTTCATAAAGACCGCTTAGTTTGTTATTAAAGATCATTGATACTGTTCTTAAATATCGCTTAGTTGTTCTTAAAGATCATTTAGTTTGTCTTTATAGATCCTTTAATTTGTTATTAAAAATCGTTTAATTTGTTCTTAAAGATCGCTTATTTTGTTGTTGAAGATCGCTAGTTTTTTTCATAAAGATCACTTAGTTAGTTCTTAAAGGTAATTGATTTTGTTCCTTAAGATAGATTAGTTTGTTCTTAAAGATCTTTTAGTTTGTTCCTAGAGAAAATTTATTTTTCTGTTAAAGATCGCCTAGTTTATTCTTATAAATCATTTAGTTTACTATTAAAGATAATTTGTTTTGTTCTTAAAGATCATTTAGTTCGTTATTAAAAATCGTTTAGTTTGTTCTTTAAGATCCTTTAGTTTGTTATTGAAGATCGTTTAGATTGTTCTTAAAGATCGCTTAATTTTTGTTTTAAAGATCGTTTAGTTTGCTCTCAGAGATCGCTTAATTTGTTCTTAAAGATCACTTTATTTGTTCTTAAAGATCGTTTAGTTTGTTCTTAAAAGTCGCTTAGTTTGTTGTTAAATATCGCTTTCGCTGAGTATTAGATGACCGAAAACCTCAGTCACTTTCGGCCGGATGGCCGAAAGTCTAAGTCAATTTCGGCCGAAACCGAAAAAAACCCGAAAGTTAACTTTTCTCTTTCGACCGAAACCGAAATTAAGCCGAAAATGGCCACTTTCGGCACCGAAACGGAAGCCGAAGCCGAAATTCGGTCGGTCTCTAGGTACACCTCAAAATCGTACATTGTACGTCAAAATAGTAAAAGTAAACAGGTCTGATAGTTTCATATTTGCTAGAGACATAGTCATAGGCCGTAGACATTAGATTTATTTTTTGCTTCATTGTTTAAAAAATAGGCCTATAAATTACACATACACTTAAAAAAAATTTTTTTTTAAATATTTCTACCCCGATTTTTATTGATTTGAGTTGACAACGCTAGGACCCATGCTTTCATTGGGGGTTAATGGATTTATAGGCTAATAGTTTGAGACCTGTCTGGGGAGACTTCGATGTATCGATAAAATCAGGTAACAGGCCGAAGGAATCTATCGTCTATATGAGTTCTCCATTCGATCGATCGATATTTGTCTGAAAGGACGTAATCCAGAAGAAAGGGTTTGATTGAGTCCGCGGCTAACGGCATGCCGAGAGGTTAGCACGACATATAGTGCGGCTAATCTTCGGGCGGAGTGATACGGGTGAAGCACCGCATGAACCCGTCTTAAGCCTTAGGCGTAGGGACTTTGAGAGACACACAAATTAAGTCGGACAAAAAATACACTGAGTGTCGCTGTAAGAAATTCACGGGTTCCTCTGAGTTTTTTTGGAAGGTGCCATAAAATTAGGAACCGATCTCAGTATTCCAATAAAAGAATGGACTATTTGTCGTCATGAATGGGTGTCTGTTAATTTCATAAAGATGTAAGTGAACACATAATTTCCTTAACTGTTTTTCAACATTTTAATTTTATTTTCTAAATTTCCAACTATCAAGATGCCAGTTCATTAGGTGATCGTAATGGCGTCAGTGCCGTTTGAATATCATACACCCAAGACCACATTCAAATACCGGTTCAAAAAATGAATCGGCCACGTTTTGTTCACAGATGAGGCAGACGACTCAAGTGGCCATTAATCGACAGCCAGCAAGCCCATTAGAATACAATTCTTAAAGAAATTTAACACGTTAATTTTTGACCAGTTTTTGTCATCCAAAAGAAAGTTTCCCACATCAGATAACTATCTTGGAACTCCAATTGAGACTAGTCTTTTTTTAATCCCTTGTTTTTTTGGGTTTTTTTTTGTAAGTGCGGCTTCTTCATCTTCTTCTCTACACTTGTTTCCTAAGTCATAATGTCTTAGCACGCAACACATATTTATTTCTCAAAGAAAATATGAGTTCAATGAATTTGAATGATGGTGCGTGTGTGTGACATTTGGATTCATGTCCTTATATTGAAAATGGTTGCAGTGCTTCAGTACTTAATGTTTCCCGCTGGTTTTTCTCAGTTAAACTCATTTTTTTTTTCATGCTCAATATTTGATGACTCCCCAGAAGTGGAGCTGATAGAGAAAATCTTCCAGCATATTATGTCCAACGGACCCGTCCTGAAAAGTTCGGTCTCGCGCCTGTCCAACGGCAGAGATCCCCGTCGGTTCCCGGCATCGGCCACGCGCAAGCACCCGACGAATCCCGGAGAACCGGGTCAATCCGGGAACGCCGAGAATCGGTCCCCGCACAGAAACAGGAGTGCGGACATACTGACCAAGAGACACATGTCCGTAGAGTGCGGCCTCAAGACCCTGCCGGTCAACTCAAGATGGTCATCCACGGAGCGTCTCAGTGGGAGGGGTGCTGGTGGTAACCAGCTGAAGGTGACACAGGTGAGTGATCTTTGTTTAATTACCAGCGAGCCTCTAAACTTGAGTCAAAAGGATCGTTTACTGCGTATGGGAGAGGAGAGAGAGAGAGGGGGGAGCGAGAGAGAGAGAGAGAGAGAAAGAGGTCTTACAATTTTGAAAAACACCTAAAAGAATTGTTTAATCTCCACCAGAGTCAAGTGGTTTTGGAGTCCCCTGGTCCAGTCAACCCACGAAGAGGCCTCAGGTCAGTTTTTTTAAAGATGTTATTGATATGTCTTTAACACATCAAATATTTCTTAAACACTTCAAAAGCACATATTCAACACATTCATGCATGTCTTTTACACTTTCTAAACACAATAAAACATGTCTTTAACATTTCTAGCATGTCTTTGGCACGACTAAACTGGTCTTAAACTCACTCAAGCATGTCTTCAACACAATCACGCATGCCTTTAACACAATCACGCATGTCTATAACACAAACTAATCCCAACATAGTTTCTCTCCCCTGAGAACACCATTGTTTTGTCCCTTATCAAAGATCCTCCGCGCCCCTCCCCACAAATTGTTTGTAATGAAGAATGTCCACCTTTTATCAGTGAGTGTACTTCACATGTTTACCAATGTATGCACTTCACGAGATTAAAAAGTACTTATGTTCCATAAATTAGTCCTTACTCTCCCACCAGACAAAGCGAGCTTTAGTCTCGTCGGAAATGGTAGCGTCTAAAGTGTGCAGCTTTAACGGTAGTGCTATGATGACGTCGTCTAGGAGTTCTTGCTAGCTTTCNAATGCCCCCCCCCCCCCGGACGGCCACAAAGAAGCCCCCGAACTCGGCCCCCCCCCCCCCCCTAACCGACCCCCCCGCACTTCTTTTAGCAGTAGGCCGAAGTAATCTGGTGAAATGCCCGTGCACTCAACGTAATGTGTAAACACATTTAAAAAAATACAAATAAGTCGTCCATAAAGGAGCCATTTGTGGGGAACAGTCAGCTGTCAATGACGTCATTGGCGAGTGATCGTTGAAATATTAAATAGCGGCCATCGTGGATTAGTCTGTAGCGTAAGGCTCCCAGACATTGGGTTTAACTCTGGTAGGACATTTGGTTTATCCAGGACAGACATTAGGTTTAACTCTGGACTGACATTTAGTTTACCCAGGACAGACATTAGGTTTAACTCTGGCCTGAAATTTAGTTTATCCAGGACAGACATTGGGCTTAACTCTGGCCTGACATTTAGTTTATCCAGGACAGACATTAGGTTTAACTCTGGCCTGAAATTTAGTTTATCCAGGACAGACATTAGGTTTAACTCTGACGGGATATTTGGGTTTAATTTTTAAGTCCTACTATAACGAACGCACATATTCTGATGAAGGTTTGAGCTTACGATCTTAAAACCACATACCCACTAACATCTCTCCATTTGCTCTATTAAATGGTGACACCACCTCCCCCCCCCCCTTCTCTTTTCCCCGGATCATATTGTCTGAAAGACACACTAATCTCATGCTGCAAGATTCCTCAATGGAAGCTAAGATAATTCTTTATGTCGAAATTGCTCAACATTCCCCGGTGGAAGCTAAGATACTTATGTCAACATTTTTCAAGACTCCTCAGTGGAAGCTAAAATACTTATGTCAACATTTTTTCAAGGTTCCTCAGTGGAAGCTAAGAGAATTCGGTCACTCAAAATTGTTCAAGATTCACCAGTGGAAGCTAATATGCAAAGGCTATTCGCACCATATTCTCAACATAGCTTTACAGACTTTACACCCGACAGTGCTATAGAAATGTAAATAAGCTTACAAGTACACGAGCTCTTTAGACTACAGAGAAAGAAAACGCGTCTTGGAACTGTTGTTTAATGTAGTGACAAAGAAATTCCCATTTTTTTTTTTTAGCCACGACCCGATACATTTAAATTATTGTAAAAGAAGAATATAATAACTGTAAAAGAAAAGACGTCGAAACTAGACTCTTCAAAGGGAAATATGAAAGTTAGGAAATTATTTTAGTCTTGATTAAGACACGTATGGCAATTTCTTTACAATCTTTAAAAAAAAAGAAATATATATATATATATATATATATATATATATATTAATTATTTTAGTGATTCACCTGGGAACCACCATAGAGCCCCCCCCCCCCCCCCACACTTTTTTTTTTCTCTTTTGGGATCGCGTTTGGGAATGAGGTTAGCAACACATAGGTCACATGTCAGGCTGCTATCAGGGGCGTGGCGAGGATTTTGCCGCCGCCTTCCACGAACAAAAACTTTGTAGGTTTGTCGAAATTGCCGCCCCTCTATAGAAGGAAAAAATACCGTCCCCCTTGTTACGTAATTGTACTTGGTTTCACGTCATTAATAAGTGCTAATTAAATATCACCACGCTCAAACTTACATTCAAGAGCGCCCTCTCACTCGTATACTTCTATTAATACAGTTACACTAGGACTGATTTCCTTCTTTAACGATTATGCCAACACAGGTGGTTCAGCCCACGAATATTAATATTTAAATTAATTAAAAGTAAAAAAGACTCAGACGCACACATGATCTTACGCCATATAAACACTAGAAAGAACAACTAAGTATACTGTATAATACTAACTACTAGACGACGAACGGCTGCTTAATGCCCGAGCGTATCTTGCACTCAGGCAGACTCTTAGACACAAACGGCGTGCTAACCAAAGTCTCTATTGTGGGCGGGAGTCCGAGGTTATCTCCCGTAAGCCCAGTACCTGACTTCAACTGCAGTGTACTGAACTGCAATGACCACTAGGCTGTTCTACACTAGAATACAACAGAGTGGCCAGATTTTAAAAATAGGAAATGCAATTAACATATTACCAAAACATTCGAATCACATCACATCAAATAATTAAAAGCTAACCTAATATTTCTTACTAAAATCTTACACATGGAATTATTTGATCTAGATCTATATCTAAATGCACATGAAAATTAAAGATAACAACCCTAGCCAATTTATGGGAGAACAAAATTCATCACAAAAAATATAGCTAGCCAGGCTGTGCACTATCAAGATTGAATTTGATCATATTATTTTTTTTTTTTTACGAACCAGGCAAAATCTGCTGATATATTTTTTTTCTGCCGACTTCGGCCGATGGCTATTGGCAAACTGGCCGACCAAAGTCCACATTAACAAGCGGAAATGGCCGGTTATTTTACAGCGACATTGGCCATTTCCCAATTTGGTCGAATACTTCCTACTTTGGCCGATTTCATGCTTTGGCCTAATGCAGGGGTTACCAAACTTTTCACAGTGGGCCGGATCTGATAAAACGACAAGCGCTGGCCGAATAATCGTTCTGTACAATTATTGGAAGTCAGAACGAAAGCTCGGGAAAAAAAGACGAAAAACTAATTTTAGTATTCCATGTTAATCATGGGCGAGTGGCGTGAAATGCACAAAAACAAAGACAACCAACATACTTATTTAATAAAATGGTTATCAAAGAAGGCGATGTATCCAAAAAAAAAGATAGCAGCACCGGCCCTAGTGCGCACTTATCCGATTCTCGCAAACTAAGCATCAACAAAACTTAGTGAGATTTGTGAAACATTATAATATAAAACAAGAAAATCTAAATACAATAATTTTAAATGGTAAATTTATGGCGCAAAGCAGCCAGGAGGTATCGGTATGTGTGAAGATCTCCTAGTATTCTAAACACGATATTTAAATTGTATCACAACGTCTCGTGTTCATTACGTTTTATCAACCAAATTCAAGTACCGTCCACGGGCCTGATGAATTGACGATGCTGGGTCGAATCCGGCCCGCAGTTGGGTTACCCTTGGCCTAGTCTAATATTAGGATATGTGTCCTTTTGTGCTTATAATAATTTAACTTTCTTCATCTCCAGTGGGTCCAAGGTA
The DNA here is from genome assembly GCA_964033795.1 of Lymnaea stagnalis. Lineage (NCBI taxonomy): Eukaryota > Metazoa > Mollusca > Gastropoda > Lymnaeidae > Lymnaea > Lymnaea stagnalis. Next base: position 275,357 of record CAXITT010000308.1, on the reverse strand, counting down.
CGGAAAGGGTCTGTCTGCTCCAGGTCAGGTAGCCTGACTCCTCGAAGTTCTTTTGTGGCAGAGCCGAGCCACGAGGTCAGCCCTACCCAGCTGTCGTCATCAAGGCCACCGTCCATTAATTGCAGTAATCGCTACAGTGTTTACTCGGTAAGTAACAGATTTTTATCGTTAAGTTACAGAGTATATAGAAACTTTTTATATAGGTTGCTTAGGGACTTCATGTCTAACCCTACTCCAGCCCAATGATTATTTCAGAAAATTGGGGTTGGGGGGCAGTGCCAGTTGATTTATTGTTGGACATATTTTTGCTCGGGGGGTGGGGGGCGCTTGGCTTTCCTGGGGGGGGAAGGGCGGTGCCTTCTCGGGTATATATTTGAAAGAAACCTTGCTCCCGCCATAGTCATGCACTCTGACATCTGAGCAATTATGGGCGAGTTCTTTTTTAAACCTTCACTATCTTTCAAATACTTAGCAACAAAATAAAAAAATTAAAAAAATAAACTAATGATAATAGAAAGTTGATTTTTACATTTTTTTTCCACATCAAAACTTGCGGCCCCTTAAATATCAGAGGCCTCCTGCTTCCATGCGACGCCACTGACAAGGGTAGAGGGTCTTCCATGAAATATATGCGTGCCTAATGTATCTGGTTTTCGTTCTAAAACTAAAAGTTTGCGGTGGGGGGTTGGAAAAGTTCCTCAAGCACACCAAGAACAGTCCATTTTCATTTAAGCCTACCATAGCAACACTAACCAGGCTTTCTCATGAGTGAGTTCCCAGCATACGTTGCCCCTTACTGTGAGGTTATTTCTCTGTTGATCACAGAAAGCGGAAATCGACCCAGTGGAAGAAAGTCAAGTTCTCAAACCATACAAGTGGAACTCCAGCGACCAGGGCCTAAGGTTCCAGAGAGAACTAACATATGTCAATACAAGTCGATATGTCAAAAAGGCTACAGAGGTGAACTTAACTACAACACTTTTATTTAACAACTATCGCGTCACAGTTTTTGCATTACCTTAAACAAGCCATTACCTACTGAGTACAACACCAACATACAACAATACTTTAAGTATAAGACCACTCCCATAATACTAATACTACTTATCTCTATCAGAACAGACTCCAGCTACGATTTTTAAACATTTTACACTTGTTTTATTACAATAGTGTCAATATATAGTTAGTTTCCTTATATAACTATAACACAGCATATTTCTATCCCAGCTACCACGATTGAAGGGGCAGGTAGAAAAAATTGGTTAAGTCCATTTGGACTGTTTTGAGAAAAATGAGTTTTAAAGTTTCTGGTTCCAATATGAAATAAAAAACTATTTATACCAGTAATTATGTTTAAATTTTCGTGATATCCATCGCACACAGAAGATCCATATTTTTAAGAATGGTTTAGGGGTACTGGTATTGAAATGTAAATCTAGTCTTAACTCATTAAATTTTAAAAAAAATTTTTTTTCCATAACAACTTAAGTCCATTACCCACTAGGTCTTTCATGTACCGTACATAGTTACTATTGAACCATTACAATAATATTGCATAATTTACATCACTAGAAATAGACTAGTAGGTAGAGACAATTTAAAAAATCTTCCACAAATAATATTAATAAAACTGTACCAAATTGATAAAATTTGTGTCTATTATTATTATTTATTTTGTCTATACAAAATAAAAATTGATAAAATGACTTGTGTAGGGAATGTCAAATTTTTAAGTCCTTTGATTATCAGGTTTGGTCACAACTTAGACATGCAGTACAGTAAAACCTTTAAAGTACAACCACCAGAAAAAGTATTCGCAACCTACCAAGCAAAAGCAACATCTCAGTTTTATGTTTATCTGTTATAATCTCTATTATCTTATATTTATCATGGAAATTTATTGAGCGCACTGCCACCAAAGTTATCAAAATCCCTTCAAAAAGACAAATATTTTATTTTTAAAAAAAGAAATGCATGAGCCTTACTAAACAGTATACAAAAATATATTTTAGAGGTTTTGTTCCTTGTTAAAATGCAAGTAATTAGATTATAGATGAATTTGCCCTAAACTATATTATGAATTGATGTTGTCATTGTACAGCTAGTATCTCACAGAGTAGACGTGATGTACGTCATGAGTGGTTCTAAAATTGGTCTGCAGAATAAGTACAGTATTAATGATGGTGAGATGAAGAGGCTCCATGATATGACACGTATAAAGGAAGGAATTCAATCAAACTTAAAGAAAATGTAAGTCAAACAGGGAGTTGAAGTTACAAATAATCCAACATCATGGGATGCACCACTATTTTAAACCCTATTGTGCATTCTGAAGTTAAAGCTTTTTTTTTGGAACAGATAAACTTTTGCCTACACAAAATCAACATGTTTTTAAGAGACATGTGGTTGATATTTTGCATTAGAGAAAATTAGATTCCTTAGTTTTTACTTAATGATTACACTGCACCACTCTGTCAAATGTAAGGATTATAAATTCATCTCTTTTAATTTATTCCATGTTTTCTTAAAGGAAATTTCCACTCAGTTCAAGGACACCAACAAAATTACAAGTGAGTTAAAAAATAGTTTAATTTTTATTGACCCAACAAATATTATTTTTAATTGTTGAACTATTTACTGGTACTTATTTCATGTGAACAAAAAATAAAATTATATTGAAAACAGTCATAAATACTCATAGATACATTATGTATAGCATAAGGTGATTTACACAAAAGTATTGAAATGCTTCTAATATATTTTTTAAAAAAGAAACTAAAAAATCCATCTCTGCCAAAAATGGATGGTGATACAGATACAAAGGATGAGAAACTTTCAGATAATGGCATTTTGACGAGCCAAACAGAATTACAGCCAACAGCCAATCAGGACAGTGATGACAGCAGACTTGACCCTCAAGATAATGACATTGAGGCTACAGATGAAGTGTTAGGTGATGATGCTGCTAATGTGGATGCTGAGCAAGTTCAAGATCAGACATCAGAACATTAAGTCAGTGAACATTCACAAGAGGATACAAAAGTAGCGTGAAACGTAATGTCAATGTAATGAACGACTCTCTGTGAGAACTACTGTTTCTTCTAGAAACATTAACTTTGCTTTCTCATGAAGTAGAATGATTTTTTGTGTGTTGTTGTTTAAACTAATCAAATAGTGAGCAGGTTAGCTTTTCACTATTTGTTTTGATGTTTCTTTTTCAACATACTGCAGTGTTCATTTCATGTAAGAAATAACGGGGTTATTGGACAAAACACTCTAAAACCATTGATTTTGATTACCGATATTTCATAAATCTTGTTTTAAAAAAAATAAGATGGTCATTAATCTAACTCAATTCCACGACCATCATTTATATTTAATTTGTCAGGATTGTTGGAAAGAGGATAAAAACTGTTCAGTCATTTCTCTTGTGACACAACTAACTTGTGTGTCACATAATGGTATCCAGCACATTTAAATTAAAACAAGATTTGGTATCAAGTCATAAGAGCTAAGGGCAGGACAGATTAAGACTTTTGTCAAATTACAAACAGTCTGCCCCATACAGGAAGAAATGCTGTTAAAAACAAATTAGTGCCATTTTCATATAAGTCATGATGTAGATTTTTTTTTTCTTCCACAAAATGTCTACACATGCAGGCGGCAGCCTATCACATTTCTAGGAGACTTCATTAGTTTATAGTTTTAATAATTCATTGGTGCTCAGATTACCAAATTATAATGCCTATGTATGTGCCAAAATGTTCATTTTAAATGGTGCCTAAATATAAACACATTTTAATAATGGATGAATTAAAACTATATTATTTGCAAAATATACTTGAAATAAGTTCAAATTTTAAGATGCAATGTTGTTGTTTTTTAATGGCGCCTAATTCTCCCCAATGTCAAAATGTATTCTCTTCACTGTTACCAATGTACCAAGTTCCAAAGCATTACTGCAGGTGTAAAATTAAAATATTTTTTTATAGCGAATTAATTAAATAAATACGATTTATAAGTCTGGAAAAATGAGAATCCAAGCCTTACATTCGTGAAGTAGTTCATGTGCTTTTAGTGGATTTTGTGGCACTATCTTTGTAAAATTGTGCTTAAAGAAATAAATGTGGATGCTTGAGGTCACTGTGAATGCCAGGGTTCTGTGTTCATCTGTGTGCTTGGGTTCAGCCTATGCACAGTTTAAGCACACTGTAATTTTGATTATCGATATCTAGAAATTTTGATGACAACTTTTGAATGCAAGTCAGTACGATTGTGAATTTAAAAGTGGTATTATTATTCTTTGATGCCAGGGTGTAAAGTTGATTGTAATATCATTAATGACTTTGTGCTGATGTTAACCAAGGTTTTCTTGTTAAATTCAGTGTAGGCCTACTCTCATAAGTTATTATTATTTGTACCTTCACATATTTCTGTTCATGTTTTAGACTATTCAAATACAATTTTTGTTCATACTTGAGACTATTGAAACGGAGGTGAAATATTGGCTTTTAACATCACTGTTTCTTGTATTAGTAACGGACAATGTTTCTGGGACAGTATCATTCTGTTCTGTCACTAATTTACATTTAGTCTTAATGAGCAATCCAGAACTTACTGGAAATGGGGAGGGGAGGAGCATGCAATGGCATCAGAGGGGGATTCAGCCCATTTTTCACTGAGTTCCGCAAAGCCAGTTTTTAAATTATGGAAATAAATCAAATAACAGATTCATTGTATTATTTAACATCTTAAAATTAATATTATAAAATATGCTTATAACTTAATCTAGTTTTGTATACCCTCTTTAAGTGTTGTTATCTAAGTATGAACTTCATGAAATGTTAAAATAACTTTGTTTCATCCTTATTCAGGTCATTAGGCCTGCAAATAGGTGTTAAATTATGGCAATAAGGCCTTAAACAATAGTTAAATAGATAAATATCCAACTTCTAAACTGAAATGTCTATTAAAACCTGAGCAAAATAATAAGTTAAAGAAATTGTATAGGACCATTTTTTAGATACTGTAATCTTTTGGGAAATCTGATAATCTAAATAAATTATATTCAGAATAATGGTTTACATTTTTCTGATGTTAAACATTTTGTGGCTATAAAAGTGTAAAAAAAAAGAAAAAGTTTACCACAAGTTCATAATTATATGCCACTGTCATGAAAATTTACATGAATTTTATGTTAGATTATTTATTATAATAATTTTTAGAATATTATTTGACGTCTGATTAAAAAGTTTTTTGTGAAGCTCCCCACAAAACTTCAAAGAACCAAAATGCATTACCCAAAGTTTCATGGTAAAACTTTGCATTACAGGATATTGCAACTTTGGTTAGCATACTTTACTTACTAGATCATAACAAGTAAATAATATGCAGTTATAAATTTTGAATTATGTTTATATGCATCTTCAAATATCCGCCCACCCCTTTCATCCAGTTAGTGTTAGAGAAATTCTGTTATTATTTTATCTTTGTGAGAATGAGACCAAATGTGTTGAGAGATAGACCAAAATTAATGTCCCATGTGGACTAAAACCAAATATTTTGAGAGATTGAGACCAAATATGTTTGATATGTTGTTTATGAAAATAAACACACCATTCTTCAATAAATATTTTCTAGTTTGACAAATGAATATATTTTGAAACTTAAATGTCAAATGAATAATACTAATAAATGGTGATTAAATTCATCAGTTATAATTATCCTGGTACCTGGGTTTATTATGAACATTTATTCAATTGATCAAACATCAGGAACATCTTAAGGTTATTGGTTTCCCTCAAGTTGGTTCACTTGTTAAATCCATGGTGGAGTAGATATCTGGTGGTTACATTTGTTCTTCAGAATATTGTACAATCTTCGTGTTCCAGAATTTTATGGCTAAGGCTGGGATTGTCATGGCATGTTTATTAGCTCATTGTGCCACACATACAGCATTATAGTGTGTTACTTTAAACAAAATTCAGTAAAAACTTTAATTCCAAAGTGAGAGTAAAAAAGTCTGACCATCAGCTTTCCCTCAATTGGAGCAGAATGGTAGAAAGCCTTAAGGCAGGCATTAGTAGGAGAAAAGCCTATGTGAAGAAATTTAAACTTGATTGAACATCACACTTTCACAACTTAAACTAAAATGTTTTAGCCATTTAAAGTGATGACTCAAGAACACCTTTTCAAAGACAAGAAACTACATGCTACATGCGTAAACTATGATAAACATTGTCCCATTAAGTACCTATGAAGGAACACTGCAAAAACATTTTCAAAAAAATATAACTTTGGAAGAAGAGTGTTTAAAATGTATGATTTAATAGAAAATAAAATTAACAGAATAGCATTGTACAGGTTTGTTGAAACACACACATACACTGAGTTCAAAGCTCATTTAAGTACATCAGACATGTTCTATATTCACTTGTTCAGTTAAGCACCAAGAAAACAGATGCTAATAACAACATTCACTTTGTTACATCCTTTTCACTTAAGACATTTTGAGCTACCGGTACTAAAAAAACCATGTGTTGGTAATCCAAGTATAATAAGAACCAAAATAGAAATCCTACAGAATAAATTTTCTTACATTTAAATTGCATTAAACAATTGAAGGCCACACAATTGTATCGGAGTATGTTTCAGGCCTAAAATGTGATAAATATTGCTTGCTTCTACCATCCTTTTGTTATCAAATTAAACCAACTGTGAGTCATGAGTGATGTGTTATGGGAACAGTTTCAAAACAAACTGTTCATTTCTGTAGTACGGTAATTGATTCAAATACTGGGAATTTAGAAATATTCTTCAAGACTTATTCAAAACAAACTATTTCAATTTCAAAATCAGAAGCTCAAGCTTAATTTCAAGATGCCCAATGAACGGATAATTAGTAATTACTATAGTTCATATTAACATTTCACATTTTTTTGGTTTTAATTTATTGAATAATTGAACATAAATTTCTGGGCATCTTTCAAAGTTGTCATTAGTTTAACAGGTTTATTAAATTTATTAGATTCTCAATGAAACTTAGTCTTACGGTACCTCATAACTTAAAAAAATTAAAAATAATACTACATTTTATAATATAACATAGCTAATTTTTTACACTGAGATTAAAAGCTCAGGCAATGATGTAATACCGGTAGTAAAAAAAGAATTTCTCAATTCAGTGAGATGTCACCTAATTAATTTTTCTGTGAAAAATCGGTACCTTAAATACTGCTACAATTGAATTACTATTTCAATAAGACAAACGCACACCATAATAGGAGTTGAAGAGTTTTAATATTTGGATGTAAGCAGGTTCCTTGGTAACCTGTCAAACCAAAGAAAGGGTTAAGGGGACATAAATCAGAAAAGTGATTAGCTTCTAAAGTAAGATAGGATTAGACTTAGTGTTATAGAACTTAGGTACACACAGAGCATTTTAAGCCTTTATACAAAAATCTAATACTATACACATTAGTCTTCACTGTAAAAAGGGCTGACACTGTCAGGATTCACATAGTCATACTGGCTTCCAGGCACTTTCAAACAATATCAAGATGTTAAAATATTATACTTTTTATAAACTTGATCAAATGATTAAAAACATTTTACTAATTTATTTATAAGCAAAGTTTAGGTTACATTTAAACCATTTATAACTATGTTAAAAGTAATTGCATTGTAAATAAACTTTCATACCCATATAAATACAACCAACTAAATGAACCAAACAATATTTTAATAAATATTATTCTATAACCAACAAATCAGATTTCAAAATGTTCTAAATTTCATTTCTAAATCTTCAAATCCATGCTGTCCATGTAGACATTTACACTACAATTACACATCGTGTATTAAAGCTCACATTCAACTAATAAAATATTTCACCCAAAACTTCACAAAACACTCAAAATATATAACACATGTTCAGAAATCCTCATCAGAATCCATATGTGCTCTACGGCGATCAAACTGAAAGATGGTAATAATAAATAGTTCTTATTTACTGAAGGATCAAATAATTCCATTCTAATTCTATGATTCAAAACATTTTAATTTTGTCATCAAATAACGCCATTTTATGATTCAAAGTATTTTAATTTTGTCCTATAGATTTAGCTAAGAAATCACAGCTTCATCCATATTTTCCATACTGTATATGCATCAATATCTCCCTATTATTGTAAAAAAAAATTAATCTCCTTATAAACATAAAATACTCATCAAAATTTTCTTTAAATTTTAGTCATTGCACTGAAGAATCGTTAAAACTTACCTTGACTGTGGTCTTTTTCTGAGTTGAATTGTTAACTTGCTCCAAAAGATCTTTCAGCCGTTCCTCTGTTAACTAAGATTTAAGAATAGAATCTATTAACATAACAATGGTCAAAGAATTTTTTAAAAAATGCCTCAAAATAAATGATAAACATTTACAGTTGACAGAGATTTTTTTAATAATTTTATTTATGAATATTGATATGATTACAGGAGAAAACATGATGAAAAAAGTAATTATCTGAAGTTACCCCAAAGCTGTGTGCAAAATTAGGTCACAAGTTTTATCCTCATTTTGCAGTGAGCGGATGTGTTTATGGAGTAGAAGAGTTCCTTCATTGAATAATGTATTGTAGATCATAGAGGGCTAGTCTACCGTAAGTTTAGCCTAATAGTTCTGTAAGTCTTTCACTTCCACAACAATTATTTTTTAAAAGTCTGGATGAAAAATATTTTTTTATTCTTTAGTACGGGTACTGTTTAACATATCATTTTGTGGCAAGGTTTCTTAACAACTTAGCAGTGACAAACCTCCTCTTGATTTCAAAACTTCCTACACCCCATCTTGATTTCAAAACATATTTCCCACACATCCACCATGGAAAAATGCTTATAGAATTGCAAATAAACCTGATTTTCAGGATCTTCTTCCACCCTTTGACACTGGCTTCTGCAAACCCACGTGGTGCGTGAAAACCTGTTTTATGGGGTTGACAAAAACTAGGAGTTCGGCTAGAGCGAGTATATACTTTATCTCACTGGTGGGAGGATGACTGGTGTGTACAATTGGTGATGCTGGGATTTATTTAAAAACTAAACTGCCAGTTTATTAGTGTCTTACAGTCAGAAACTCATTAATTAAACAAAAAATCAGTGTGGAGAGAAAATATCACAGCCATGAAAATGTATTTAAATTGCTATAACTTAAGATAAACTAACCTTTTGACCCTGTAGCTGTCCAGTTCTAGCCATCTGAATAATTATACTTTCAATCATTTGGGCTTTCTCTGGTTTGGCTACAGCTATTGTGTTTACTGAAATGATGTACTCAGCATTTTACAAAAGTACAATGAACTTAAGGAGAAAGAGATTACCCTATTATTTTGTGTACAAGGAAGAGTGATACTTAATAAGATATGTTTACGTTTTACTTTTTCAGTTAAGTAAATGAATGAAAAGTTAAGGTAAGGTCAAGTTAATAAATAGGCTTGAAAAGAAAATATGTAGTGATTGATTTGTATAGCTAATAGATTTAAGTTTAACTATATTAAATGGATTTAACTATATTAAATGGTGTATTTAGTTTTTTTTATGTAAGATTATTATTTCATGATGTTATCACCCTCAAAATGTATTTCATATAAATATTAATAAAGATAGATTTTTCAGTAAATCCTAACCACATACACACATATATATACATACATACACATACATGTATATTTCGTATTTACTTACATCTCGTACGTGCGCTTTGCTCCAACACCTGGCCAAGAATAGCATTTTTCATTTCTATTTCTCTGGACCGCTGCTCGGCAGCTTTTGCAGCCCCCTCCCCTTGGCCCTAAAATAAGGCAGTGCATTAATGGTTCTATTATTGATATTTAAGAAATGGGGCATGTCAGAAAATAGACTCAGGGATTTGAACTGGCAGAATATCCCACTTTCAGAGTTCATAAGCACTGATTCAGTCTGATACTAGTTCAGGCTAATACTTTCTTTAAATGGTATTCAATTGTTTTTTGTAAAAAATATACTACTAACTACTTAAAATAAAAATAGAATAAACATAAGAAAATAGGGCGTTATTAGTTTTAGAACTAAGAATATTTTGTAAAATTTACTAGATCTTTAGATGTTTTGACAATGTAAAAATAAAAAGTACATCAGTTGATTCTAAACCAGGCATTCATTAACCTTAGGAACAAGGAAAGGAGGGGGGGGGGGGGGGAGGAAAAAAAAAAAAAATTACACACAAAAAATAACACAAAAATAATAAAAA
>CAXITT010000308.1:245526-264579 GCA_964033795.1 Lymnaea stagnalis | reverse complement strand
GTTTTTAAATATTTTGTAGCAATTGAAATAATTTAAAATGAAATCTTTAACTTTTATTGGTTGCCACACTGGCCCCTAATTTATTTTATGGATTACTGGTACACAAAAAATAACAAACTAAACAAAAATGTTTACAAGCCACTTTCACTTAAGTTTCTTTTTCTATTATTTGCATTCAAGATACTCAGTACATTACTTGGTAGAGAAATAGATTTTAAAATTAACAATAGTTTTGAATTATTCGCAGTCACGTGACAAGGCTGACCGACACGATATCTCTCGCCACTTTGTTACGGCGGTCATGTGACTTGGTCGCCGGACACATAGTGCGGGAGATAGACGTCCGGCGCGCCGGACGTGTAGACACTGCCTTTATAAAAATGTAAACGAAAAGTCAAAAGAATCAGATCAGAGCAAAGAACTGAATCAGTAAAAAGTGATATTTTATTCACAAAATAAATCATAACTTTTTAACCAAAAGGGCTACATGAAAACATATTACTTCATTTAACAAGGGCTATCTTACACTTACAGATGTATTCATTTCTTAATTCGGCTAATCCTAGTTACGATTGCCATGACTTCCCTATGTTTATTTTTACTAAATTATTTTAGGGATGGATTCGGGGTTCAGGTTAGGCATAAGAATCGATTTAGGGTTCAGGTTAGGCATAGGGATAGATGACTTCACGTTACGTGTTAACCAAGATAGCAGCCATTGAGAAAATAGTGGCAATCGTAGTCAAAATTTACCCTTAATTCATTCAATTTGAAAATTTTATCCAAGTAGTAAATACTAGACTAGTAATCAGTAGTAAATAGTAGGCACTTTGATGAAAATTTCTAAACATTTTTAAAAATATAAAACTACTACAGCTGTATAGAGCCAATAGAATGGTTTACAAAAACACCAAGATCAACTTTCTAGCTCAAGTGGTTCAAAAGTTATGAATTTTTTAGTATGGACCTCAAAAGCACTTTTTCACTATGGGATTTTCCTCCACATTTCGTCCCCCTTATATTGCTATTGTTTTTATGCCTATAACTTTGTTATAAAATGAGACAAAAATATAATATTTACAGGGAACACAGTTAAATATGAGTTCTTCAAAATTAAGCCACAAAATACAATTGTAGCTTTTGTTAATATTCCGCAAAAAAATATTTTTAATCTTGATAATTTTCCTTATTAAAATGTATCAAATATGCTGACTCGTCACTTATTTGTATTTAATTAATATATTTTTTAAAAACATATATATATTAAATTTCCCTAATTTTATAATAATAATAATATTCTTTAGATATTAATTTCAAATTTTCAATGGAATTGTTTAACATTTATAAGTATCAAATAATAATACAGGGATTATTTCATTCTTTTATCTAAAATTGACAATTATACTTTTTATTTTTCCATTTTCTATATATGTATTTTTAGTCTCATGTAAATATGACCAAAAAAATTGTAGATTCTTTATTTTAAGTTAGTAATCTTGTTTCACAAATCAAAATGTATCAACTTTGGCAGTTGATAGAAATTAAAATAAGTTCTAGTCATTTGCTTGAGGTAAGTACAAGCTTTTATGATTATTCTTTAATAATATCTTAAGAAATTCTTGGATCACTGTGGCAGAGAGTGTGTTATTTCTTGAATATTGAGGATTATATTATATAATAAGTTTCTTGTGGAATATTGTGATTTGTGAGTGAATACAGGATATTTCAATATCAAAGGTAAGTGAATATTTACATTTTTAATTTTATTTTAAGAATCATAATGTTCATTAAAAAATAATTACATAGCCATTCATATCATTTACCTATAATAGATTCTTCAATAACAAGTTGGGATGTCACTAGGTCTATACTATACAAGGCTTATAGGATATATATATATATATATATTTTCCTACTATAAGTGTAATAATACTACTAAGGCTAGTGTTATTTATCCCACTCCCCCAATTAATACCTCAAAATAAAAGCAACAGATAATATTATAAATAGCTATTTGTGTTAGTAAATTGTTGCTTTGTTTCAAAATTAGTTATTAGTGGGTAATATGCTGGATTTCCAGTGTAAATCAAGTTACTTATTACAAAAAAGTCCATTATCGATAATAGGTAATTTTGGGACACATGTGACAAAAATTTTGCACAAAAATTTCTCACCCATGCCGGGGTCCTAACCTCACGAATTTTGGATATGTTGTCATTGATGCCTACATCTAACATTGGTATTTTCTCTTTTTAAACTTACATTTTCCAAAAAAAAATTATGAAAGAGTCAAATTTGCTATTATTTACCATTAATTTTCAATGTCAAACTGTCAAATTTTTTCTTAAAGAAAAGTGTCAAATGAACAACAAACATGTCGGCTTTAAGTTGAGGGCAGAAATAGAATTTAATAACAAAACTAACTTTAGCAAAAAAAATCTTAAACAACACAACCCTCGGTAAATTAAAAAGTGGAGGTCGCCATTTTGACAACGAAATCACGATACACGGTTTTCGGCACTTCCCGGATCATACCGAAGTCCCTATAAATAGCTACGACTACGAATCAGGGGTGAGACCAGTCATGAGCCAATGCGTTGGTTTGAATCTCTCTTAAATTTAAGTCAAAATCTATTTCTTTACACAAGACATTTATTTAATTATGTTCACTTTTAATACATATTCTATTAAAATGTTGCCTAAATACCTGCTGTTGCAGCTCAGCCATGCGCCGAGAACGAATAGCTTCTAGTTCATCGTCAGCCATGATTGTTTGATTGTAATAATTTAAAGTTGTTTCCCCTGTTTCCAATTAAAAACATGCACAAACAATGTAACCGTAGCCAAAATAAAATAATAATTAAAAACAAAAAAACGGATTAATTTAAAATTATTATTTATTAAGTATTTTTGATTTACAACATAATATATGACCCGACATTATCGGGAAAATAATGATAGGCATTCTGCGATATTTTCTACCTGCTATTAACTCATCACAATTCCTTATTTTAAAAAGAAGTATTGAGTATTCTATTTTGACGTCTCTAACAAATACTAACATATCATTGAACATTATTAAGTTTTTAGGACTATTTTTCTGCTTTATAATATCCGCCTACCCATCCCCTTTTCAAACCCCTACACTACAATTTTTTTTCTCTCTAACATGACCTTAAATTAACTAATCTAAATGATCACAAATTAAATCATGATTGTCACTAAAGGAGTTCACTGATGGCGGATTTCTACGCTAGAGACTACAGAAATACTTTAGATGTCTTGTGTTTTTAAATTGTTGGATGTTGGGCCTACTGTACTCTAGTGGTTCATGGCCTACTCCACCCCTTGTCGTGCCCATGAACTACATTTTTTTCCCCCTAAAAATTGTGATTAAAACGTCATCTTAAACTTAAATTTACAACAAAAACTCTATACTCTATATAGGCTACCATTTAAAAATATTTTATATTAGATCTAACGGAATTTGATGTATTGATATCTTAATTAAAAATGTTTGCCTTATTTTTCTAATTTATTATCGAAAAATAATTTTTTTAAAAAAATTATCTCTTAACTCTTAACCGTTTTCTTACGTCATTGACCGTCTTTTAAAAAGAATTGTTATTAATCTCATAAAAAAATATACACCCACTTTACTTTTCGCAAAATAAAAACAAAAATATATTTTCATTTTTTTAAAGAAAATCTTAACCCATCTTTGTTCACTCCCATGAATTGACAAAAAGGTGTAAAACGTGTGCAAAATGTTTTATTTTGATATTCATGGGTATTCTTATGTAAATGTGGGTCTACCCATGTTTTGTTAACGCCACCTATTTTCTTAATTGGTAAACAAATGTTGATTTGCAAAAAGAGAATGTTGCATCTCTTCTTCACAACTGTAATAGGCCTAACATTGGATTAAAGATATTGTCATCCACGAAAAAATGTACACAGCCTATTTCCTACCCCCGATATATATGTACCTAAGAAGTTAATTATTTATCAAAAGTATACCTTTATTCTGGGGCGTATAATGTCTTGTGCTGCCTGGCTCAAAATGAAAGTATCGAGGCTCCCCCCCCCCACCACAGTTTTTAATTTTAAAAAAATCAATTAAATCACCCCCCCCCCCCCTTTTTTTTTTAACGTACGCAATAACACATGTTATTGCACGTCTTTGAACTTAATTAAAATTCTAAAGTTCCAGATCCCTTTTAAAAACACATTGTTTTATATTTTCTTTAAAAAATACATGTATGATTCTGCGCATGATAGGCCTACCGCATATTGAAACATTATGGCTCTTTGTTTTAACATTAAAAACTTTATCAAAGATCAAATCTGTCACATAATTGGGTTTTGGGGTATTGAAATCAAAAGGAGTCAATTGCAACTTCATATTATATGGTTTGTTCTTATTTTAATGAGTGATATATGAATTAGTGTGTGCTATTTAGCTATGAAGTTTCGCTGTGCTAATTGACTTAAACGGCATTTTCTTATTCAAAGTATTTTTAAACGTTATTTTTTTTTAAATTATCTCATAAATTTGCTAAAAATACATTATTGTAATGAAAAATAAGTAAGAATTTGAAAAGGTTAAAAATAAAAAGGCTAAAATTTTTATTTTTATTAACAATGTAAAAAGCAAGCAATCATGTTTATTGGTTTTACTTTTTAAAAAAAGGGGAAAATACATTATACATTAGTATTAGTTTTGTATTAAATCAAAGAAACTTGAAGCTTTTTATTTGGAAATTTAAAATTTAGTTCTTTTGAAATTAATATAATTTTGCTTTATTCAAAGAGTTCAATCGAGAATTTTAATTTAATGTTTGAAGACGTTGCTGACCAGCCCAGTGTTTCATGCATGCTGCCAACACTAGAACTATCCCTGCAGCGGTTCAGTACAAACCGTGCTGCCCGTCGCTGGACCTCCTCCTTCCTGTCGATGCTCTTCTGGGTAAATCGGTCCCCAGACTGAAGATGTATAATCTAAAACCGGGCGGACAAAGACTTTATCGGCTCTTTCTTTCTCACTGGAGTTGCCAATCTTTAGATTATGCATTAAGAACCCCAGGATCTTGTTTGCCTGGTTGCACACGTTGTTAATATGTTCGTCCCAGCGGACCTCTCTTTGAATGGTAACACCCAGGTACTTTACGGAGGAAACTGGCTCAAGTATATGGCCATGCAGTTCATATTGGTAGTGTAGAGTATTAATTCGTTTCTTTGATCAAACATATATATATATATATATATTATATATTTAAATATATATTCAGGTTCGTTAAAAATCTGGGCTGCAGAATAAGCATTATTATAGCAACTTCTGGTCTCTAATTTGTCTCTTTGCGTTCAACATGTAAAATGTTTATAACAGTAATTATTGTGATCAGTGGCGACGCCATCAAATTTAACATGGCGGGTTCCTTGCAGGTCTTAAAAAAATGTGGCGGGTCCCAAATAAATGTATTAAAAATAAATAAATAAATATATATATAGAAAATAAAACTTGAGTGTCAGTACGTACGCTATGGGGGGTGTGGGGGGGGGGGGGGGTTTACTGAAAAAGTACGCCATGTAACAGGGGAGAGGGGGGGGGTCGAAATTCGCGATATTTTTGCGTACGTAATTTGGGGGGGGGGGGGGGGGGGGGGGGGGTTTACGGAAAAAGTACGCCATGTAACAGGGGAGAGGGGGTGGGTCGAAATTCGCGATATTTTTGCGTACGTAATTTATGGATGGCCTCTTACAAGTTAAAAACTTAAATTTTATATATATTACATTTTATGACGTTATATTGACTTTTGTTGTCGATAAAAATTTAAACATATATAGGCATTTAAAATGGAAGTTCTCTTACATGTAATGTAGTTTACGCTTAATGAGCATATATACAATATTACTAACTAATAAAAATTTACCAGGTCATTTGCCAGGTCCCAAGTTTTTTTTACCAGCTCCTTGGACCCGGCGGGACCTGGTGTAGCGTCGCCACTGGTTGTGAGGGAAACATTTTTTGGACGCAATGTTTTTTAAAAAGTATTTATTTATGGAGCAGTTCACACAAGAATAGTTGAAATAAAAACAAACAAAAAAAACCCCATAAACCCTTAGTAAATAATTTTAAAGAAGCCAATATCGCAACAAGGTCAAGCAGAGACATCTGTCGTTTGACTTTTTGAAGTTCCTATCAATTTACGGGTTGTAGCTGGTGTAAACGTCTGGAACTGCCCAACCAAACATCTGAAATGACAACCCCCCCCCCACCCCCAATCCCGAGGAAATTGAAAGAAACACTGGTTGGGGTTTTGTGTGACATAATTTGGGTGCAATACACGAGCAGGTGGGCAGAGTATAGTAATAAGGATCTTGTTTGAAAAGTAGCTTGAGGCTTAATTAAAAGCAGTCATTTTTATAACTCAACCCTCCTTACCACCCTGTGTGGGTGGGTGATAATTTGCGAAAAGTGAGAGATTTAGGCCTGCATTGTTCACATCTGGAGAGAGTTAGGCCTACATTGTTCACATCTGGAGAGAGTTAGGCCTACATTGTTCACATCTGGAGAGAGTTAGGCCTACATTGTTCACATCTGGAGAAAGGTACGCCTACATACATCATGTTAATATCTGGAGAGAGAGTTAAGCCTACATTGTTCATACCTGGAGAGAGTTGAACCTACATTGTTCATATCTGGAGAGAATTAAGCCTACATTGTTCATATCTGGAGAGAGTTAAGCCTACATTGTTCATACCTGGAGAGAGTTGAACCTACATTGTTCATATCTGGAGAGAGTTAAATCTACATCGTTCCTATCTGGAGTTACTATTATTGAAATCAACAAAATAAGTCATAGTGGAGTAAAAAAAATGAAGTTTATTTGATGAAACACTTAAAAGAGATTGTCCCATTAATAGGTATTAACATACAGAAAAGCGTCAATTTTTCGATTGTCAATTATCCAAAACACCGTTTATCTGAACTACCCCTGTCTTAAAAAAAATAAAAATTAAATTATAATTATCGTAGGCAATGCGCAGGGCGCGTAGCCTGTGTGAATAAACACCGGATGACAATTAATTCTGTCCTCTGTTGCACAATCCAGGCAAAATCTAGATACGTACTGTACATAGAGTGAACAGAATGGAATATTGCGGCCCTTCAAAAAATTTAATTAAAATGGAGGCCTAAAAATAAATAAATGCCAGCAAAGAAAAAGTGACTTCAAATTTTTTCTGTGCACACGTAATTTTTTTTTAAAACATTGGTCACCTGAACCCACCAAATTGTTCATGATTACTATATATAACACAATAGAACGCCATGAATGTATAAAGTAATAATACATTGTATTCTATATGTATACCCTCACTTCTTTGACGTAGCCCTTTAGTGGGAGTGTTCGGTTCTCTCCAAAAAATAGAGTATGCCATCAACGCTCGGTCCTACCTAGTTAGGTCTACTGTACTCTTTAAATACGAGATAAAATAAAAAAAATAAAATAATGGTAAGCCAATAAACCATAGTAATAAGAATCACAGATCAACCAAAAACTGTTCGCAATCAGCAGCAACACAATGCCACAAGCAAAGAATAGACATATGCTCAACAAAAAAAATGCTATATTGCAAGTTAAAAAAAAATTATATATTATTCAAAACTCTGAATTTTAACTTTTTAATAATTTAAAAAAAAAACGCAAGCGGGCTATGTGGTGAGTGGGTTTGTGGGGTGGGGGAGGAGTGTACACTCTTGGTGAGTGGGTTTGTGGGGTGGGGGAGGAGTGTACACTCTTGGTGAGTGGGTTTGTGGGGTGGGGGAGGAGAGTACACTCTTGGTGAGTGGGTTTGTGGGGTGGGGAGGAGTGTACACTCTTTGAATTTGTCCAAGTTATTTAAAAAAAAAAACAACTATTAAAATGTATTGTACTGTCTTTCCCCTTTGTAGGGCGTATGCCTCGGGGTGGGGGGGGGGTAGGGGAGGGGGTATTTTATGATAATTGGTGTTTTTATTCTCAGTGGGAAATTTATTTACACTTCAGAGGGAGGGGGGTGGGTGCTGTGTTAGCCAGGACAAAGGGGACATTAAACCTTTTTTTTTTTTAGGTGATGAGGTTGGTCAAAAAATATTTGGAAACACCACTTTAGTTTAAGCTGAGTATCAAATTCAGTCCTCTGGGATGTGGGGGAAGTTGGTTATAAGGACTTAGAGAAGTGCCCGCAATGACTCAGAGAAGTGCGCCAATGACTCAGAGAAGTGCACGCAAGGACTCAGAGAAGTGCGCCAATGACTCAGAGAAGTGCACGCAAGTACTCAGAGAAGTGCGCCAATGTCTCAGAGAAGTGCGCCAATGACTCAGAGAAGTGCGCCAATGACTCAGAGAAGTGCGCCAATGACTCAGAGAATTGCGCCAATGACTCGGAGAAGTGCACGTAATGCCAAGATTAAAATAAAAACATAATAATATATATTCTTTATATAGCAACATACAAACTCAGTCTCGCATTAATATGTGATAAGTAATAATGCTATGTTACCGTGTGAGATGGGTAAATTATCAAATGAAGATTTCATATAGTTATTATACATTTGATATTTTCTCTTGTTATGAAGCTGGATGGATATTACTCACAAGGAACTATTTTCTTTGATGAAAATCTCAGAAATTTGAGATCAAGTTCATAACAAATTCGTTGCGTAGATACTCACTCAGTAAACGCATAGTCAACGTCTTTCATTCTTGATTCGGGCAGCTTTGACTTTTCACTGTCACGGATATTGTAAGCTTCAGGTGCACTCACTCTCACATAAGTCACCAAATATGCACTTTAGTGTCTCAAATAAGTAATCCTATATGCACTAGTATCTCACATACATCCCCTATATGCACTCTAGTGTCTCACATAAGTCACCCTATATGCACTCAAGTATCTCACATAAGTCACCATGTGCAGTTAAGTATCTTACATAAGTCACCCTACATGCAGTCTAGTATCTCACATAAATCACCACTTGCACTCTAGTATCTCGCATAAGTCACCATGTGCAGTTAAGTATTCACATAAGTCATCCTACATGTACACTAGTATCTCGCATAGGTCACCCTATATGATATATGCATTCTAGTATCTCACTAAGTCACCTTTTGCACTCTGGTATCTCGAATAAGTCACCATGTGCAGTTAAGTATCTCACATAAGTCACCATGTATGCACTCGGGTATCTCACGTAAGTCACCACTTGCACTCTAGTACCTCGCATAAGTCACCATGTGCAGTTAAGTATCTCACATAAGTCACCATATATGCACTCGAGTATCTCACGTAAGTCACCACTTGCACTCTAGTATCTCGCATAAGGCACCGTGAACACTCCAGTACCTTAAAACATAAACATTCTCAAAGTCTTCTTGAACCGTAAGGACATCATGGTGCTAACCACGGTCAAGCAGTGGCGTGCCTAGTGGGTGAAGGGGGTGATTGCCACGTGTGGCACTTTTGCTAAGTGTTATTGACATATTTGGCATTCTTCCATCTTCGCGAAACGATCAAGTAGCAATGGACACTTCATCAAAAGGCCGATTCTGTGGTGACAGTCTTGGCTGCATTTTCCGCAGGATAACCTTGCCCCCTGGTTAAATTCGACCTTCCGTAATGCTCTTTTCGTAGCTGCAAGGACTTCAATTCGCGCATCTTCTCTTTTTTTCCACTCCTTCATACACTGCTGCTTAAATTCTTCATACATTGCTGCTTGACTCCTTCATACACTGCTGTTTCACTCCTTCATGCACTGCTGTTTGACTCCTTCATACACTGCTGTTTGACTCCGTCATACACTGCTGTTTGACTCCATCATACACTGCTGTTTGACTCCTTCATACACTGCTGTTTGACTCCTTCATGCACTGCCGTTTGACTCCATCCTACACTGCTGTTTGACTCCTTCATACACTGCTGTTTGACTCCTTCATGCACTGCTGTTTGACTCCATCATACACTGCTGTTTGACTCCTTCATACACTGCTGTTTGACTCCTTCATGCACTGCTGTTTGACTCCTTCATACACTGCTGTTTGACTCCTTGATACACTTCTGTTCGCCAGCTGGAATGGTGTTCCGCATTGATCTCCCATTCGTTGATTTCTAACCTTGCTTTACAATAAACAAGCTCTGCTCCCCGTTCAGTGTAGACACCAGTGCAGCTACTTAGTGTCGGCGAGTTTTATGGTGACCAACTGTTGACTATCTAGTCGGACGTAAGAAGGAGCTGCCTGAAACATGAAGAGAATAGTTTAATATAATTTGAAAATTTTCATCTTTTGTTTGAAGTGCTACATTGAGCTAGAGTAAAGCTATTACATTTTTTTTACAGAATAGGCCAATAGTTTAATCATGGCAGGACAAGGCAAGGTATCGTATATCGTATCGTATGGCAGTCATATGATTGTACCAGAGTCATCACGTGGGCCCTACAACCTCTGCGACTGCAGTGGGCTTCGGGGGNTCTTTCTAAGCTTAATGCATTTTAAGAGATTTTAACTCGTCTTCGAAAGAAAGTCTTTAAAATTTTATATATATATATATATATATATATATATATATATATATATTGTCGTTGAAGGCTTCTTAGTTGAAACGTCCGTTACATTGTTCTGCGTTCTTCTGGGTTTCCCCACACTCGGTGTGTTGCATTTCACATCACTGCGTGTTTACATGACGCCATCACGATCGGATTAACCTAAAGGCCGTGACTCCCCCTTGTCTTCTAGTGGCCCCGTGAAGATTGGGGCTCGATTCGATCTTGTGTGGTAGGGATGGGCATTTCGAAGATCTCAACGCTTGCGTGCTGGTATTGCGTACCTATTGAGGGGGCGAGGAGGGTTGGTTGATTTTTGGAGAGCTTTAAAGAATTAACGGATATTTATTAACACATTCTGCAATAATTATCAAATGACACTCCATAAATATTATGCTAATGCTGTAAAATATCTCGCGATGATTTTTTTTAAATTATCGCCATTCTGTTGCATTGTGTTTCTAAAAGCGAAATCGCCTGAGGTCGACAGTACCATTAAATTTAGTCCATCGTTCCCATTTGTATATTTCTGTGCGGGTCGAATTTTGTTCGGCTACGCCAGTGGTTCCTATAAAATGTTTTGTATTCTCGACGCATTTGGCAACTTTATCAAGCGTCTCATGTTGAATTGTAACAAGGACACTTCGAAATAGCAAATCACATAGCATTTTTTAAAAGTAAAGAGTTCGGTCAAAATAAATACTAAACAGCTACTGGCCTGTCGGCCACCGAGCGCTACCCGGTCACATTTGGTCAAAGTGTCACGAAACAGTTATAAATCACGTGAGTTACTGGTTTGCTCCAGGTCCGCTAGACGTTGGATCCTGTCACACTGGATTGGAAGTCTTGGTATAAAATTATGAAAATTGTGTAATATTTCGTGGCGCACTTTGAGAAACATTGGTCCCACATTTAATTTAGAACATTAATCTCACATTTAATTTAGAACGTTAATCTCACCTGTAACTAGAAGATTGATCTCACCTGTAACTAGAAGATTAATCTCACCTGTAACTAGAAGATTAAACTCACCTGTAACTAGAAGATTAATCTCACATTTAACTAAAAGATTAGTCCCATTATCAACTAGAATTTACTAGAAGATTGATCTCACCTCCAACAAGAAGATTAGTCTCAGCTTCAACTAGAATATTAATCTCAACTTTAACTAGCATAATAGTTTTACTTTTAACTAAAAGCTTAATCTCGACTTTTATCTAAAACAGGCCCGCACAACTCAAAATGTAAGGCGGGCCGTCACACTTTATGAAAAACTTGTGCGGGCCGAAATATAATTGGACCGGGGGGGGGGGAAGCTATGAAGGATATTAATAATAATAATAAAGCATATTTTGTTACTTCATGGGCCACCAAGTGGGTGCTTTGGGTGCTGGGGGGGGGGGGGTCACATGTCTGATCTAAAACATTAATCTTACCATTAACTAGCAGATTAGTCTCACCTTTAATTGAAACGTTGGTCTCACCTTTAACTAAAATATTAATCTCACCGTTCACCACAGGACCCACGACTCACCTGCAGAAGCTGCGTGTTATTTATTTGCACCGTGACATGCGTGTACAGGTGGCGCAGCCTCACACTGTGCACTTCGTAGACTAAAGTGTTCAAACCCTCCACGCCCTGGCGCGCAAGGGCCGTCTTCAGGGCCGTCACCCTGGAAAAAGGAATGGTAGAGGAGTAGGGCAAGACAGCGCTGTCCGGCTGTGAGACGGGAACTCATCGTTGTTTGGTTGAGTCTTCCTTCAGTTTTCCCACTACGCCGTGTTTCTCATTTTCTAGCGTGGATCTAAGTATCGGAGAATTGATGCGGACTGGAGGGCATAGAACTGAATAAATCTTCTAATGGCTTTTAAAATATGAGCCGCCTGCCATGGGAAACTCTTTTTTTGACGCCATGGAAAATGAAGCATTTTCCGCCCATCACAATAGAGATGAAGTGACTTGGTAGTTATAGACAGTGGCGTAGCTTAGAAGGTGCGGGGGGTGCGGACAGCACCGGGTGTCACCATCTTAGGGGGTGACACCCAATTCAAAAATTGCATATTTACTGAGCACACGCTGCTCGGTCCAACCGATTTTCATAAAAGGATGACCAATCACTCATACATTTTCCACACTTGTAACCAACCCCAAATGCGTGCTTATTAAAAGTTATCTGATGATGCGTCAGAAATGAAGTGACCCTATAATTAGGTCAGAAAAACACCGTTTAAAAAATGACTTTTTATCCATTTATAGGGTTAACCATTATTGCGGACCGCAATGGGTAACACCATCCCGGGGGTGACAACAAATTGAAAAATTGGATATTTACAGAGCACACACCGCTCGGTCGAACGGAATTTCATAAAAGGATGACTGATCACACGTAAATGTTCCACTTGTGTAACTAATCCCACTGATGGCGTGAGAAACACCCTTTTGACCATAATTCAACGCCGATTGAAGTGTTCGGTAACTTTCATGATTGACAAGAGTCAATATTTATCTAAATTCTGAGAAATAAACTTTCCACTGAAACCAGTATGGTATGGTCGGACGATTCTAAGTAAATGAATCGAATCGGTAAAAATTAAAATGATTAAAAATGAATTTGTACCCATTTTTAGGCTCAACAAAATAATAGTTTGCAAAATGTTATATTAATTTTTAATAATTAATTTAAATTTATTTAAATTTAAAAATAAATGTTTTGGAAACCAAATCTATCGAGATCCAGAAATACTCAAAAATAAATATTTTCGACGATTTGTCACTATAAACACCACCTCTTAACATTAGAGCACGATTGTTATACAGCACAAGGTCTTTTACATGCTGTCTGTGATTACAAGTTTATCTGCTACCTTAAGATGATCTACCCAAGGGATTTAATCTTAAAAAAGTGGTGACCAACCTAGAGGCCTTAAGATTGTTTCTGGACGAGAAGCGCTGTCACTTTGTGGAACATGCTATTGAAATGTACTTTTACAATTAGACTCATGGAATTTCGGTAGAGAGAGCACAAAGGTTTAAGAAGAGAATGAAAGGAGAACAATTAATAGATGCTGGACGCTCTCTGCGAGAAGAAAGGAGAAGGAGATGCGGTAGTGCATTGCTCGCTTTCATTCTGAACTTCAGATCTAATCATCAGTGTTCAAGGAAGCAGCATATATGTTTTGGGCTATTCAACTCAAGAGTCTACTAATAGCAAGTGAAAAAGAGATATTTGGTGTCCGTTCAAAAATTAACTTCTTTCTATGATGAGTAATCACAGGATGAACTTTCAAAAGAAATAACTAGGCTTAGAAGACACTAAAGGCAGCTGATAATGAATTTCACAAATTCAAGTACTGGTCATTACTTGATGTTTTGAAATTGATAGCTGAATGGGACTTCCTAGAATCTCTTCCAATACTCTCGCTAAGCCTACAATCATTTCTTACGATCTGTTTTCTGTGGATTCATGTGAGAGGAGCTTTTCCAACTAAGGCTTATCAAGACCCATTTACGCTCCAAACATGGGACAGTCAAGGCTTTCTGATCTGGCTCTACTATTAGTTGAAAGTGATATTGTAAAGGATATTGAATTTGATCAAGTGATTGACAGATTTGCAACTTTGAAGACCAGGAAAGGAAATTTTTTAATAAAGTAAATTTAATGTAAAAATAACTATAACTTAACGTTGTCACTTCTTCTTTGAGGGCGCGATATCAATGTATTGATCATTCTGGATCCTATACATTTTTTAATACAGTTCATAAATACATTAACCTTCTGACCTTTAATTAATATATTTTTGTTCATGTCATTGTTATCATGCGGCATTATTTTAAAAATAACAAATCCATCTTGGAAGTCATGGGAGTGTGGGGGGTGGGGGGGTGACACCATGAGTTTACCGCACCGGTTGACACAAACCCTAGCGACGCCACTGGTTATAGAGAAGATCTTGTCGTGATTTCATTTAACGTTGTCTGTATTTCAAGACATGCTACTTAGATCCCAAAGAAACAGTACTGTTTAATTTTTGTTGAGCATTTGAATGTGCATCAATTGAATCAGTCAGTCCAGTGATATTTCTGTCGCGCTCGCCCTTTTTCCCCCCTCCTTTCTCACTTCCCCATTTTCTCTCTCTCTCTCTCTCTTCCTCCGCCTCTTTCTGTCTGTCTCTCTGCTTCTTTCTACCGCTCCCTATCCTCTCTCTTGTCTCTCTCTCTCTCTCTCTCTCTCTCTCTATGTCTATCTCCCATTGTATGTCTCTCTGTTTTCTATACAAACTTATCTACTCCTCCGTAGGTCTCGCTTCTCTCTCTCTCTTTCTCTCTCTCTCTCTCTCTCTCTCTCTCTCTCTCTTTATATATATATATATATATATATATATATATATATTATCGCAAAAAATCTGTATGACCAACCTGAGTGGGTTCTCTTCATTGCCTTTATCCCTGTCATGTTCGAACATGTCGTAGTTTGATATCCCATTGGCGTAACGACTTATGTGGTATCCTTTGTTCATTACACTTTTTAAAAAAATGAAAAAATTTTAGTTAGTATATAATTGACACGTGTTTTTCTCAATGTACGTACAACTTGTTTGGAATTTTAAGTTATTGAAGTAAATAAATATGCTCCTCTCTGCTATTATATTATCTTCAGACTATATAATCAACAACGACGGGACGTTGAGTATATAAATTAATATGCTTTTGACACCTTGTAGAAGAATAACTTCCTGTTCGGCAAAATATTTGGGCTGACCTAACACTAAAATTAATGTCTTTTTAAAAAAAAAACAACTTCTAGTCCATCATTGTGGACAACTAATATTTGTGTCCCACTCAATACAACCGAATACTTTATTTCTTATCAGTAAGGAAACATAATGTGTGATTAGCCTCTTGGATGAAAACTATCTCACAAAGTTAAACGATCTTAATTAATTCTAAAACTAGTTGGGAAGCATCGCAACCACGTTAAGTGCGTAAATACCGGAAGAGGCGCATCATCTACAATAATGATTCCGCATTGATCCGCTAATGCCTAGTAGAGCAACCGCAAGTCGGCACACAGATCGGCACACGTCAAGGTGGGTCACGAATGTGGTCTTACGTGTACACTTCAGGTGAACGTGATTAAGCGCACCACGGGGGGGGGGGGGAGGAGGAGCGAATTAGGGCACACCACGGTGCGCTGTTAGAGGGGGGCGGACAAGAAATAGACACTCGGGAATTACTATTACCACTGGATATCGCTAACAGTGCATTGCAAACTAAATGATAAATTGTGTAAAAATTGAAATAATAATATATTTTTATGTTGTGTTGCAAAAGCTTTAGCTGAAGGAGTTAAGCCGTAAAAAAAAAAATATATATTTTTTAATGGGGTTAAAATGAATTTCCTTCGTAATATTGTAGTTAAGTTGTTTTCATCCCCACCCCCTCCAGTATTTTCTGTATCCTTTTCACCTTCATTTGAAACATTCTGAAGATCGTACTAAACTTATACTAACCTACCACCCTCACAATTTAACTGCCACAAACATATTCCTAAAAAATCGTAGCATACTTCTTGCTGACCCCGATACTAACAGGGTTTTCTGACCCCCCTCCACTGCTTGTCTTTAGACGGGACAGAAATCTAGGTGACCTTCTGGTTCATAGTCGCCTTCGATCTGAACCGTCTTACTTTGTTCATGCTTAAGAAGCCGCTGTAGGACTTGTCCCTTTACACTCCAAACTGAAAGCATTAGCCTCCCCAAAGTTACCTTTAACATTACAATGCGTCAGTCGTAATATAATATATGCGATTGTGTGCCGTAGATGCCAATCTAGTTATATAGGTGAAACTGGGAGAAGATTGGCTGATAGGTTTACTGAACATCTTCGGAATATTGAACAAGGTAAACCTTCCCCAGTCTCTTCTCATTTCAACAGAGATGAACATAAAGATGCATTGAATGTAACCATTACGGCACTGATTTCATGCACTAACACACCAGATAGGGTTAAAATGGAAAATAAATTTATTCAGCTGTTTGGCACCATATCTCCATATGGTATTATTCACATATTATCCTACTAATGTTTCTCTGTTTCCTTGTATTCCTACTATTTTCTGATTG
The DNA here is from genome assembly GCA_964033795.1 of Lymnaea stagnalis. NCBI lineage: Eukaryota > Metazoa > Mollusca > Gastropoda > Lymnaeidae > Lymnaea > Lymnaea stagnalis. The sequence goes on along the minus strand of CAXITT010000308.1, from coordinate 247,871 downwards.
CTGTGTGTTTACGTATCCCTGGATATTGGGGTCCATTATTATTGTGGACCTCATTTTTCACAGTGTCAATATTTACATTCTCTCGCTTCCTGTGTTACCACTTCCGGCGACAACAATGGATATGTCTTGTGTTGTTTACTGTGCTCTGTTCTTTGTCCTGTGCGCTGAAGAAGCTTCTATGCCGAAACGTCCTATTCTTTTTGTCCTGTTCTCAAAATCAAGCTTCCACATACCTGGTTTTGCTATTTCATTATATTATTAAACCACATGTCCTCTAAGTAGTTCATCACATTAAACCAAAAATAATCTAAGTATGTCTTCATGTTAAACCACACATCACCTAAGCAGGTCATCAAATGAATGTCACTCACCGTCTAATGAGATCGTCATCCTCCCCACCCCATCCAACATACAGATTAGAGTTGCCATTGATTTCCATATACTGCTGTTTGGTAAACATCACTACACCACCAAAGTAGCTTGGGTACAACAGGCTGTGGGTACAAATCTCACATTATGTAATATAAAATATATTATGGTTACAACCAATAACGCTGCAAAATTTTTACACTAGGGGAAGCGAAAGTTCTAATATAAGGTCCCCACAAGCTAAAATAAAAATAAGGGAAATAGATACAATTGATTATGGTTAAATTGGGTTTATATTGGTATTTAAATCACCTTAACATAACATTTTAAAAAATAATAACGGGATGCTGGGAGGGTGTTTAGGGAGGGGGCTAAAATTCAAAATGCAGTGGTGCATTTTGGCTCATACCAGAATTTAGTATTTCATCATTCAACACTTAATGGGAGATCAACAGAAGAGATGTTAGTCGAAAATTAAGCTCTTCCCTGACCTGACTGGGATTATCAAACCCTTATTTTAAGTTCTTGACAAACAATGCACATACTTTTGTATATAATCTATGTTTGTTTAAACCTCACCAGTCATAAAAAAAAAAGAAAAACTAATAATAATAAAAAAAAACATGTCATTCCGCCCCCCCCCCACCCCAACACATGATCCCTTTTGATCTGCGCTACGATTAATAATGGTAAAAGAATAGCAGTGGATGCAAAGGAGATCAGTGATCAGTGGAGACCAGAAAAGCAGTGGCAGAAAAGAAGATCAGTGGAGACCAGAATAGCCGTGGCGGAAAGGGAGATCAGAGGAGACCAGAATAGCAGTGGCGGCAAAGGAGATCAGTGGGGACCAGAAAAGCAGTGGCGGCAAAGGAGATCAGTGGAGACCAGAATAGCAGTGGCGGCAAAGGAGATCAGTGGGGACCAGAAAAGCAGTGGCGGCAAAGGAGATCAGTGGAGACCAGAATAGCAGTGGCGGCAAAGGAGATCAGTGGAGACCAGAATAGCAGTGGAGGCAAAGGAGATCAGTGGGGACCAGAAAAGCAGTGGCGGAAAAGGAGATCAGTGGAGACCAGAATAGCAGTGGCGGCAAAGGAGATCAGTGGGGACCAGAAAAGCAGTGGCGGCAAAGGAGATCAGTGGAGACCAGAATAGCAGTGGCGGCAGAGGAGATCCGTGGAGACAAGAATAGCAGTGGAGGCAAGGAGATCAGTGGAGACAAGTTGCATGTTGTAAATGTTACATACGTCATTTAAACCGGTGCTAACTATTTAAAAATAAATTAATTCTTTATATTAAGTTCGCTTTTTTGTGTTAGTGGCAAATTCTTTGGACGGCTAATTGACACTCCCCGTCAAACTTTTAAAATGAAGCTTGGTACATTGAATCGCCGCCAAGGACAACAAATTCCATCAAATTGTACGTCCCATCATCACCCCGACCTCCGAATGCCAGTTTTAACATGACCTGATGCCACTGATTTCATGAAGTAAACGTAGTCACTATCACTGCGCTAAATTAGATTGTTCAAGATCGTATCCGGAAATTTGATCGAAATAAATTTCGTCGACGGTAAACTGATCGACGGTAATTTGATCGAACGGAAATATGGTCGAATCTTTTTTTCCGTTTTTACGTTTAAATTTTGCTTTAAATTTCTTTTTGAACGCATTATTTTGTTTTACTATATAGTAGAGTGCGTTCAAAAAGAAATTTGACGAAAATTTTAATGTGTGAACTGGAAAAAAAGATTCGACCAAATTTCCGACCGATCAAATTAACGTCGATCAATTTACCGTCGATCAATTTACCGTCGACGAAATTTCTTTCGATCAAATTTCCGGTAACCGTTCAAGATATCGCAAGTGCGTTTGGTGCGTCACATTTTATTTTGTTTCACGAAATAGTGGGTGAAATAAATCTGCGTGTAAACAAAAAAAAAAACAAAAAAAAAAAAAAGAGAGCCATTAGTATATTAA
>CAXITT010000308.1:225087-245484 GCA_964033795.1 Lymnaea stagnalis | reverse complement strand
GGGGGGGGGGAGGGAAGCACTCATTGGGATTCTTATAAAGTGCGTTACTTGAACGTAGGTTTTTGTCAAATTTTCGGCCCCACCCCCCACCCCAAAATAATGATTACTCGCTACGGTTTTGTGGGCGTGCTGCGTTCTTGCAAGATCTTCGGAAGGCTTATTGACCCGACCCACTTCCCATCATTATATCGATTCTATTATGTATATATATATATATATATATATATATATAACGGTAAGTAATAGGATACGGCCTATATGAATATGATCGTTTATTCAGATGATTTTAATAATCGAACTATCAAGTAAATTGAGGGCAAGCAGCAGTATTTCATTGTATCGATGAATTCACTAACTTAAATAGGTGATACTTACAATTTAATACTCTATTTTAAAAAAAAAAATGACTACTTCGTCTTTAAAAAAATAGTTATGTGTGGCAATGTGTCAGCTATAGGAATTCAGCCTCATGGCCGTGGGTAGACCCATGAACTTCCACACCCGCTGAAAGGAACATAGCACTGAGCTGTGTGATGACCCTTGAACTCTTGTTTGGTCATAAAGATAAAATGAGACACTTTTATTGACCAAAAATAAACGGATTATTATTTTTTTTTCATTCATCGTAAATATTTTTGTCAGTCTTGAAAATCCGTGTTTGTGTTTGTTGTTGTTCCTTAAAAGTAGTCTGTGGCAAGACTTTCGTTGGATTAATGTGCGATATGAATAACTGTTGAGTTACTGGGTGTCATTTTGAACAGAGTCTTTTCTTTCATTTGAACGGAGGTCTCGTTCCCCCCCCCAACCCCCCCCCCCCAAGATCATGGACACTCCTTATGTCTGTAGGGGATGTCTCTTTGCGACGCTCCTTATGTCTGTAGGCGATTTGTCTTTTGGGTGGTTGTCATATGTCAGAAAAGACAGTTTGGCAGGGGAAAGAAAATAGCTGGTACGACGCAAAAAAGATACCAGATAAGCGCATCAGTCGACCTGGCATGTCGCAAAACACAAGCTGGGGACCTGGGCCATGGGAAAGGGGTTTGGGGACCTGGGCCATGGGAAAGGGGTTTGGGGACCTGGGCCATGGGAAAGGGGTTGAAATAGACCCTCGCCCCTTGCGCTAGATAGTTTTTTCCTTGTCTATTTCTTCGTGGCACCGTACTCATTTCTATATACGAGGGGCCGCATCCTTAGACCCCACCCCAGGCGCCCCTTTTCACCGACACTGCCCTCTTCATCAAATTTTACCTGATCTGATTCCTTTTTCGGTTGACACTGACCACTTTAAGGAGCCACTGTTTCAACTGGACACCTTGTGACAGCAATGCTGTCCGGTTTGTGTCGACTACGATGCCGGTGCACGGCCTTTTATATCAACGCACGTGAGGGACCAGCGCTGACCCGCGGTTGACACATGCCTAACACATAAAGCTGATGTCATTGTGTCACTTTGCGCTATATAACCCACTGATTTTCAATTGAAGTTGACACGACATGCCTAACACATAAAGCTGATGTCATTGTGTCACTTTGCGCTATATAACCCACTGATTTTCAATTGAAGTTGACACGACATGCCTAACACATAAAGCTGATGTCATTGTGTCACTTTGCGCTATATAACCCACTGATTTTCAATTGAATTATAGCTTGCACCATTTGCTATTTCCTTTTCAACGTCTGCATCTGGCCGTTCATTTTTTTTTTTTGGTCCTTTTTCTTCGGCCTTCTACCCAGGACCGACATTATTGAGTTTCTAACTATATATTCTAAACTGTCAGTTACTTGCCACTCGGCTACTTTTTTTGTTTTCATTTTTTTTTTCCGAGGTGGGTTTGAGGGCAGCTGACATGCCACCGTGGCCTGAAAGAAACACTGGTGACGACACGAAACAGTTCACTGCGAATCCTTCAATCAAAGATTCAGGTAGATTGGACGAGATTAGTGTCTCTTATGAAGAGGATGAAGAGTCCGATAGCAGACACCATTGCCTTGAGCCGATGTCTCGAATAGTTAAGGCTAGGGGAGTGAACTCCGACGGGATAATACCGGAGTTGCGACCCATTTGGTATTGAACACGATTAAATTTTTGAGGTGATTCTACTGCCAAGCCGATTTTTTAAATTACAAAAAAAAATAAATGAAATAAAGATTAGGGCACAATGTCGTCGCATTCTAAGGCAGAGTGGTTCTCAATTATTTTTTCGTCCATCGCCCAACTGGTGCTATAAAGAAGAGAAGAAAAAAAACTTTCAAGAAAAATTTAAAGGGAAGACGAAGAACTGAACTTTTAATAGGCTCAATAAACTATTTGGCTATACGGAGTACCCGACGCGTTTTCAAGGTGGGTAATTATGAGTAACAAATGCTTAGAGTTAGAGCCTTCATCAGAAAACGTCAAAATCTTTTGTCCTATTAATGAATTCAATTTTAAAATGCCTTGTTCTTATATTTCACGTACACAACTTGAATGCAGTTTTGTAGAGTCAAGTCAAACACATCGATTTTTAGTGTTAAAAATACGCGTTTAAAAGTGTGTCAAATAACAAACTTTTTTTTTTTTTTTTTAATTTGTTTAATTAAAAAAAAAATAAATAAATTGTTACTTTACCCTTAATAAGGTGAATTAAAAAAAAAAAAAAGGTTGGGGGGGGGGGTGGTTTGAAAGTGGGAGGAAAGAAGGGGTTCATGAAGAGTCAGTCAATGCTAGTGCGTCATTTGAACACAGACACACACCAAACTGCACATGTGTTGATAACGATGGTGTACTCTTGTGCGAGTCGATTTGCTGCCCCACCCTTCCGAAAAACCCAGCACTAAGTGGGGTAACATTTATTATCAACATTTTCAACATAAAAAAAAAGAGAAAAAAAAAAACTTCACTAAGTGGCAGATCCATGAATGAGATCGTCATGATTCGAGTCTTGGCGGCATTCATGGCAGCACTTCTTTTAACTTTTCTTCCCCCATTTCTGCACAAAGGTTAGCGTGGCCCATAATTTATGAAAGAATCTTTGGACTAATTTAACCCAACGGTCTCTGACTACCGAGCACAGATTTGGCAAGTTAGCACAACGTTATTTTGCGATTTGCTTGATCGATTGCCTCACCTGGTCTGAACTATGGGACAAAAATAAAAAAAGAACAACTCTTAAATTTATGGGTGCGTCTGATAAATAATAAATATAAATTAAATGACTTTTAGAATTTTCATTTCTACTGTTGGCTGAGGAAGGCTTTATGCCGAAACGTCCTTGTTTTTTGTCCTGTTATCTTATTTTCAAGCTTCCACTATACCTCGTTTTTCTATTCCATTCATTTGATAAAGAGTAACTGGGGCCCTGAATATGACGTCATGGACTCAGTCCGGCGTACGGTCTCATTTGATGCCAACAGTTCGGGTCAAACATATCGAGTCCAAAATGAAATGATTGGAAAAATTGATGCTTTTTTTTCAAGTCCGAAATATTGGGTGAAAAAAAACAACTTAAAAACACGAAATGGTTGTATACGAAATAAAAGATTAACATTGATAAGTTTTAATGGTGAATGCACTGTTGGCGCGCAACCGCAAGGGATGGGCTGAAATCGGGGACTCCCAAGTTGCATATTACGACTCTGGTCAACTCAATGGTCAACTTGTAAACAAATGATTCAACTCGATAGCAGCTCCATGTTTGATGGTGGTCCATGGCAGCAAATCATTTGCGATACGAAAATTTGACCATCTGGTGTAAAATTATTGGGAACCACTGACTTACCCGTAAAGTTCGTTGATTAGTGTGTGTCTCTCTCTCCCTCTCTGTATCTCTCTGTCTCTCTCTCCCTCTCTGTATCTCTCTGTCTCTCTCTCCCTCTCTGTATCTCTCTGTCTCTCTCTCCCTCTCTGTATCTCTCTGTCTCTGTCTCTGTCTCCCTCTCTGTCTCTCTCTCTCCCTCTCTGTATCTCTCTGTCTCTCTCTCCCTCTCTGTATCTCTCTCTCTGCCTCTCTGTATCTCTCTGTCTCTCTCTCCCTCTCTTTATCTCTCTGTCTCTGTCTCTCTCCCTCTCTCTCTCTCTATTTTACTCTTCTTTCAAACGTTAACTAACCTTTTCCTTTCATCCGCAAAAGTCATCAAAAGCACCTCTGAACATTCCTACCCTCTAACAGTCTGTTAACTAGATAGGCCGTCCACGTAATACACTAGGCTCACTTATAGGGGTTAAAATTACGTTGATTTTAATTGATTTCTCCCAATGTTTTTTTTTTAAAGTCCTTGATTAAAAAATAACACAAAAAAATCCTATATTGTACATCGAGGTTAGTAAATGTCCCTCCCCCCTCCCGCCCCCCCTCCCCGCCCCCCTCCCCGACCCTGTTACATGGTCAGGAGAAATTCATAGAAAACTAAATTTGAGCACGGTGTCTTAAACCCTTTTACAATACAGCAAAAGCAAACAAGAAAATAAATCAATCTTTATATATTCTGTCCTATATGTTATGTCTTCATATGTTCTGTCCACATATTTTCTTCCCCCATGTGTTCTCCTCCATATGAAAGATTAAAAGATATTTCCCTTAAATTCGTCACGCATGGAGTGTCTCTATCAAAAACAAGGTATGTGCTGGAAGCTTGAATTTTTGGACGTTCTAATCTTATTATCCTGTTTCGGCGTAGCGCCTTCTTCACAGCACAAGACAAATGAAAATATCACAAAGAACAAAGCACAGTTAAAAACTCAAGAAATATCAAGGGCAACAAAAATGGATCTTTCTTGAGTTGTTTACCTGTGCTCTGTTCCATTTCATAGTTTCATTATTGTCATTATAATCGTATTGCCCTGTTCTTCAATTCAAGCCTCCACATACCACGTTTTGCTATTTCATTTACTAGGCTCGAATGCAGTCTTTTCATTGTTATATACAAATGTATTCGGCATGCACGAACTCTCTCTAGTCAAAATGTTGTCGTCACGCATGAATACCCTCGCCAGATCGTGACTAGGGATTGATCCAGAACTAAACGAAGAATCGCCCACGAACCGCTCGACAAAAACAACAATAACAACAGCACCAACCCAACCATTTGGCGTCAAAGACGTTGCGACAGGTGATTATGAATACTGTGGAGAGTTCGGACCACGACGGCGCCTGACGTAATCCGTCTGATCACCCAGACACGACCGAAGGATCAAGCTTGTGGAGAGTCGGACCACGCACGAGCGCCGGACCACGACGGCGCCTGACGTAATCCGTCTGACCACCCAGACACGACCGAAGGATCAAGCTTGTGGAGCACGACGGACCGAAGGATCAAACGCCTGACCAATTACGGCCGTCTGACACCCAGACACGACCATCCATCTGACCAGGGCATTTACCTGGGACGTCTAGACCATGGCAGCAATTGAGAAAAGGGGCGGCGCAAGTACAGACCCAGGGAGGTATAAATAGGGATCTCTGGACGGGACGGAAGAGGCGGCCGGATGGTATGAGAGGAGGGCGGCCGGACTGAGAACTAGAGAGCAGGGAGAAGTCAGAGTTGGGAGATGAGTGAAAGTGTAAGCAAGTGACAGAGCCCAATAAAGACCACGAGTTTAATCATCAAATGTATCACCGGAGTTGTTTCCTTATTGAGTACCAGAACTAGATGAAGTTTGTCAGATAGTAAGCAAGGTTTCCTTACAATACATTAAATAAACTATTATGAAATGGGAGCAGGCGTTGAAAGAACGCCAATGTCTGCATTTAGTTTCCATGCAGAAATCATGACATGCCTGACTTTGAGCTGTCCATATTCGGTTGGTGTTGTGTGGTGGACGTTTGTGTGCGGGGGTGGGTGGGGGTTCGGGAGGGGAAATATTATTGACATATTTTGATTTGAAATTTTTAAAGATTTTCTTTAGACTCGAATTTTCCTTTGGGGAAGTCACTTTTTGTTTCCCCGCGTGTCAGTTGTGCTAAGGTGTCCGTGGTTTATCGCGTGATTCGCGTCTGCTTCGTTCAGTGAATTGCGCGATCTGTAGATTTTTTTTTTGGGGGGGGGGGGGGGGGGGGGGGGGGGGGGGTAGTTTGGAAGGGGTTAGGGGCCGGGCATACGGTAATAATTCTAATTTTGTCGATAACTTAAAGATACAAATTGTAATACTCAAAAGGTGTTGTAGATTTTTTTTTGGGGGGGGGGGTGGGGGGAGGGGTGGGGGGATTGTTTGGAAGGGGTTAGGGGCCGGGCATACGGTAATAATTCTAATTTTGTCGATAACTTAAAGATACAAATTGTAATACTCAAAAGGTGGACAATATAAAATGTAAATAAAATTGTTTTAAAACAAGACTTTCTCCAAGAAGACGAAATTAAACGCTCTAAAAAGTAGAACATAATTTACAATTTCGTAAAATGCATTACGCAGAAAAAAGTCTGTGCAGATATTTTCAAAAAATCAATAAAAAAAAAAACATAATAAAATTTAAGTTTTATCGACGTTCAGTTCGCATCCTTTGGCTACATGAGTGTTTGTCTACACTTATGCACATTCTTTCTTTGGCTACATGAGTGTTTGTCTACACTTCTGCACATTCTTCCTTTGGCTACATGAGTGTTTGCCTACACTTCTGCACATTCTTTCTTTGGCTACATGAGTGTTTGTCTACACTTCTGCACATTCTTTCTTTGGCTACATGAGTGTTTGTCTACACTTCTGCACATTCTTTCTTTGGCTACATAGAGAGCTCATCTACACTTCTGCATGGTCTTTCTTTGGTTACATGGAGTTATCATCTACACTTCTGTATAATCTTTCTTTGGCTACATAAAGTACTCATCACAACTTCTGCACAATCAATCTTTGACTACATAAAGTGATCATCTATAATGTTTAAAATTTTACACTGTTTTCTACTTTTCAGTGCATTTAATTTCGTCTTAGTTAGAAAGTATTTTTTTTTTTTTTAACTTTTGGCAAATTAAAAAAAAAAAAAAATTTTTTTGTTTTTTTTTTTTTTGTGTTTTTTATTTTGTTTTTTTTTAAAATTTTTTTTTTTTTTTTTTAACTTTTGGCAAATTAAAAAAAAAAAAAGATTTGTTTGTTTTGTTTAATGATTAAAAGAAGACGGAATAAATTACTTACGGCAAATTGACTGATTTTTTATCGATTAAACCATCCTAGAAATATTGAAAAGACTAGAAAATGTATTCATAGCAACTAATAAAGGAGTACATATGGCATTGGTGATCTTTAAATCCTTGCTCACGGTTTCAGAGTAAACGCGCGTACACAGAATGAGGTTATAAAAAATCAAAAAAATCTCAATACTTGCACCAATTTGGAAAGTACAGGCCTTGAAATATTCAATTCTGACAATTATTTAAACTACTTCCGTCTTCTGGGATAATATACCCTTCATTTATCCACGGGTTCTGCACAGAGGCGTAGCGAGAGTGTTTGGTGCCCGTGGACAAGATTTGCGCCCATGGACGAGGTTCATTTTAAAGCGCCCCCTTTTCATTTTTTCCCTCTCAAACCCATTATTTTTTATCAATAAAATAATATCAAAGCACATTTTGGCGCACCTAACTAGCTGCGCCGCGGGGACATCCGCCCCCACTTCGCTCCGCCTCTGGTTCTGCATTCCGCGATTACCTAAATAATAATCTTCAATTTAATTCCATATTCTCTCTCCCCGATTTAACGAGACAAAGACTGAGACTAGGCTTTTTTTAACCATAAGCTATAATTTTTGTAAATAAATAACTTATTGTAAGTAGCTGCTAAAACAGGTACAGATCTTTATAAAATCTATCAAATCTGTCAGTCGGTTGATTGGACACTCTTCTATCAAATCCGTCAGTCTGTTGATTCGACACTCGTCTATCAAATATGTCATTCTGTTGATTGGAGTAGTCTATTAATTATGCTCATTTCACAAGATCAAATATTCGTCCAAAATGCGTCAAATTGTTGTCAAATTTTCTTTTTGAACGCACTGTGTTGTAACACAAAATAGAGCGATCAAATAGATATTAGACGTAAATTTGACGAACAATTTGATCGTGTGAACTGAGCATTACGCCCAATAACAGTTGTCGTGTACTAAACTGAAGGAGTTTTTGAGTTAATGGCCACTGCCATGTACTCACTCGAAGGCGTATTTGTTAATGGCCACTGCCATGTGCCGCGGATTGTCTCCACATCTGTACAGATTTCTGTCGTTGAGTGGCAGCAGATCCACGTCATGAAAGACGAAACAGTCGAAGTCCCCCAGTTTTAGCGCCTCCAGGAAACCCACGTTGAGGAGAGCTCCACGGTTGAATGTCGAGCCGGGCGCCTGGTGAAATGCAAGTCATTACAAGATTAGACGAATTCTCAAACCCACCTTCCTGGCGAAAATTTAAGTTCTCTGAATTAATTATTTCGTATTAGAAATCCCCCCACCCAAAAAAAAAACAACAACAACAACAACAAAACAAAAAAAAAAAAAAAAAACAAAAAAAAACTAATTTCAAACAACAAAATATAAATATAAAAATATCATAATAATTAATAAATTATAGAAAAAAAAAAAACAAAAACAACAACAACAAAAAAAAAAAAAAAACAAAAAACAAAAAAAAACTAATTTCGTGCTTCAAGGTTTAAATATAGAGTTATCATTGTAATTATTTAATTATTGAAAAAAAAAAACAGTAACATAATATAACTTCAATTAAAAATATTTCCTAAAATATCACAAAGTGTCTGCATTATTGAGCTCAAATAAAGACCGATAAAAAAACCACGATGAACTGTTTATAAGCAAAGGTAAATTGACTATAGGTGTCGCTTCCGCATCTAAGATGGCGCCGGCGTAAACGCTGAGGTGAACAGTGAAATTAAGTTTTCCGTGTAGAAATTCGCAATGTTTACTTTGTAGGAATCAGAGAACAAAAATGTGCATAGATATTCTACACAAAAATTAACTTCAAAATACGTTGATTAGTTAACAGGATATTAGTAACAGGTCAACAATGGGTAATTAGATTTAGCAAAAGGTCAACAATAGCTAATGCTATTAACCCAGCCCACAAGTAACGTATAACGTATCCGTATACACTTCAATAAATATCATTTTAAAAAAAATTCATTTATAACACCCCCCCCCCTTTCCAAACTAACACAAAAATCCTCAAACAAAATCACAAAAGTAGTAAATGACTTGCTTATGCTATTAACCCAGCCCAAAAGTAACGTAAAACGTATCCGTATACACTTCAATAAATATCATTTTAAAAAAAATTCATTTATAACACCCCCCCCCCTTTCCAAACTAACACAAAAATCCTCAAACAAAATCACAAAAGTAGTAAATGACTTGCTATAATAATTTAGGTATACTAGATTCGAGCCCCTATTCTCTCTCCCCCCACCCCCCACCAATATTTAACACCAAATTTATTACTAACTTAAGACAACTATCCGGCAAACAAGGCGATGGCAGTGCGTCAACTTCCCATCTACCAAAGTTGCCCGATAATACATGCATTCATGTTAGAGGTCGACCGAAAGGGATTTTTCTGATTTCGGCCGAAACTGAAATTAGGTCAGGAGTTAAAATGACTTTAGGCCGAAACCGAAGCTGAAAGCAAAAGTTTAACGAGACTTCCGGCCGAAACCGTAGCCGAAACAAAAAGCTTAATGAGACTTTCGGCAGTAAATAAAAAGCCGAATTAATTAGTTATTTTGAAATTCGTTCACGCATACATTCCACATATACCAAAAATGATGGGGGAAAGTAATTTAAGTTTCTTTAAAAATGTCTTTTAAAGTAGTATGATAGGAGAAAATTTGGACGCTTGGGGGGGGGGGGGGCAAATTAATGCAATAAAAACCCTTGAGTGCCCTTTGTTTAAAAATGTCTTTTAAAGTAGTATGATAGGAGAAAATTTGGACGCTTGGGGGGGGGGGGGCAAATTCATGCAATAAAAACCCTTGAGTGCCCTTTGTTGTGATAATATAATAACAACCTAGAACATATACCTAGAATAATTATTGTGGCTCTAATAGAGCCCATTGTCACCTAAATATCAGTTATTATAAGGCTATAAAAATATCACCTCAACGGTTCGCGGTTATCGAAAGTCTTAATTACTTTTGGCCGAAACCGAAATTAAACTGAAAGTTAACTTTTCTGTTTCGCCCGAAACCTAAACTAGACCGAAAGTGATCAAATGGCAACTTTCGGCGCCGAAACCGAAGCTGAAATTCGGTCTGTCTCTAATTCACGTAACGCACTTTATAAGAATTACAGTTAATATCTGGGGATTGTATTTTGCGCGCGTAATAAACACATTGTTACAGCCAAACATGCATGCCTAGATAATTATAATTATTTGTTATATTTAAAGTCTAGGTTCTTTTTTAATCTCTAATAAGCCAGACACACCAAACCATTGGTGGTTTTATTTTAATAATTTTTTTTTTTTTTCATGTCAAGAAAATAAAACTTGGTAATAGATTTAAAACTCGGAGTAGAAACTATCTCTCCTTTAACTACAGCTACAACTTCAGCTTCCCACTTCACGACAACAGGCTCAGATCATAAATCGACCACGTTGAGATCTGGCGGATAGAAACTAGTCACTGATCGATGAAGAGCACAGGCACCTGTTCAATAATGAAAAATGTGGCGTCCACTTGCTGCCTAATGAGGAATGGGATTAAATGCTGCAGGAGGACACGAAGGTGGCGCTGACGGTTTCTGAAAGGCACAATGACGGCCAATCGTTGGCGAGCTGCGCAGTCTGGTGGCCGCACGCGGCCTCCGTCTTCTACGTGAGGAAACATCTTCACCAGCTGACCCAGGGTCACTCTTTTGGGTTCAACTGCTACAGGCCCAACTGTAGTTTGAAGGAAAAAAAAAAGATGTGGGGGTTTAGGGGTGGGGGCAAATTAATGAACATGAGTCACAGGTAGATAAAAGTACATGGTTTTATTTTGTTTGGATTACTACAGTAGGCCTAAGGATTACTACAGTAGGCGTAAGGATTACTACAGCAGGCGTAAGGATTACTACAGCAGGCGTAAGGATTACTACAGTAGGCGTAAGGATTACTACAGCAGGCGTAAGGATTACTACAGTAGGCGTAAGGATTACTACAGTAGGCGTAAGGATTACTACAATAGGCGTAAGGATTACTACAGTAGGCGTAAGGATTACTACAGTAGGCGTAAGGATTACTACAGTAGGCGTAAGGATTACTACAGTAGGCGTAAGGATTACTACAATAGGCGTAAAACATGCAGTAATGAAATTCGCTTATTTTAAAATCGCTCCCAACTCCTTTTTTTCCCAGGACTATTTATGTACGAGCGACAACCGTGCTCAACCAGAACTACTTTCTCCTCCGTAGAGAGGACCATTTCCAAAAACAAAGTGTCGATCAGCATCTTCCTCCGTTTGACACCCAGGAACACGTGGCGGATGGAACTGTGAACGGTTGACGAGCTCACGTACGCGCGTTCAAAACTATGAAGTTGCAGCACTTTACATTTGGCGCACAACCGAAGCTTACCGAGTGCGCACAGGCGCGTGGCTGAGTGGCGCACAACCGAAGCTTACCGAGTGCGCACAGGCGCGCTGAGACAACAGCGCAAACGGACAAGGACGACAACTCCATAAAATTAAATATATCCTGATCGCATATTTGAAATCTACCTTCAATTTTTTAAAAAAAAAACTAACAAATTATTAGGCTAAAAGTAATTAACAAACATCCTTTTGACTATATGTTTGTTCGTGGAGTCTATCTTATGTGACTATTTGAGGCACGAGTCTATTTTGTAACACTGCTTTATTGTTGGGTGTCCTCTTCAGTGTTTAATTTCTCCTGCTTAAAAAACAAAATCAAACAAGAAGGAAGTTAACAATACGCTGAGATTACCCGGGTTTTTTTTTGTGTGTGAGCAAACTAAATTTTTACGTACATTTACGAACTGGTCATTTGATGTCAATTTATTTACAGGCCGACCGTACATTTTGACAGGTTGGTAACCAAGGAGATGGATAACAAAACTTAATGAAATGACAGTATTCCGTTGTTGTTTTTTTTTAAGCTTACAATTAAACAGTAGGGTTGGTAAACTATAACGTAAACTGCTGCAATAGAATCCGTCAGTGGAGTGGACGTGGTTTATCAAATAATTTAAGTAAAGATTGGTGTAAACAAATCTCACCTTTAAATAGAGAGACTTCAACATTATTTATTAGAAACGACCAAATAAAAAAAAAAAATGATCTCTTACTTAAATCAGGTGGCCTTCTGGGACACCGAGGCAGGACCTTTTCATTACTCTCATCACTGGCGACTGCCTTCTGCTCCAAACCCTTTTCATCTCCACCCTCTGACGACAAGATCACGTGATTCCGGTCTTGCCGGCTTCCATTTAAAGGTATGCCGGCTAAGTGGCTTGGACTTGACAAATTCACCCTTGCACTTTCTTCGTCGTAGTCAATAACAATACTTGGATCTGTGAGCAAGTTGATCTTACTGCAAGTGCAGCACGCTGAGCACAGAAACAAGAAAGCACGTTGGTAATATTCGCTTCAAAAGAATCAAGTTAAGGCTGGAAGAAGGGAGGCGGTGACCGGATTGTGCATACATTGGTTCAGAAAATGTATACATTCATTATAAGGTTAACATTCTCTTAGCCAAATTCATATTTTGAAAATGTGAGTAAAATAAATGTTTTATAAAGCAAACATTTATTTTTTAAAAGCAATTATTAAATAGAAATATTTTTTTTTTTGGTCCTATTGGGAGTACACAAATGAATTAGAAGGTTTTTTCGACACGTGGGCGGGCAACATACAGCTGTCCACGTGAGAAGCATGTATTTTCAAAATTTAGTCCACACACTTATAGCGATTGATCCACCCATGCAGTAGCTCTGGTAGAAATTATATATATATATATATATCTCACATAAAAATATATAAAATAATGCCCCGGTCGCAAAATTATTTAAATAGTTGCACTAATTCAGAAACCTACTTATTATGTCACACACAAACTGAAATGTCGCTTGTATTTGATTCAATTCTATCCACACATGCAATAACTCTGTTTGATTAGATAATTGTAAGAAAAACATAATTTGGGGCCCCGGCCACAAAAGGAGTATTTCAAAATGGATGACCTAATTCAGAAACCATTTTGTGGGCGTGCTTACAGCAACTAACCAAAGTTTTATCGCAATTGGATGAATGGGGTAGGAGCGCATACGGGACATATATACACACATTATTTATATATATATATACATATAGTTAACCGAATAAAGTATACCGTTTGCGCAACTATTCAAGGAAGCGTTCTGTCTGTCTATCCATCTAATCAATCCATCCATCCAATCCATCCGTCCGTCTGTCTGTCTGTCTGTCTGTCTGTCTGTCTGTCTGTCTGTCTGTCTGTCTGTCTCTATCTATTTATCATCTATTTATCTATCTATCTAAAAAAATCTTAACCCTTTGGAAAATTAGATTTTCATTTGTATAAAATGATTTGGTTTTGATATTCATGGTTATAATTATATAAATGTACTTATGTTTGTTAGCGTCTTTGATTTTCTTAATTGGTAAATTGGGGATATACCGTCTATTTTTTACAACTGTATTATGTTTGGATCTAAAGATATTGTCATCCACGTAAAAATGTACACACACTATTTCCTACTCCCTATATATATGTAACGAAGAAAGTTAATTATTTATAAATTTCATTCTGAGGCCTATCATGTGCTGCCTTGGGCAAATGAAAGTATCTATTACTCCCCCCCCTCCCTCCCCCCCCACTAAAGAGTTTTAAAAAAGTAATAAAATCACTCACAGGATTGTAACCCCTTACTTCCGCAAAATCAATTTTTTTTGCATGGCATATGCTTTGTTCTACAAAAAGGCATTTGATAGCCTGGATCGACAAACCTTGTGGAAACTTCTTCGGCACTATGGAGTACCAGGGAAACTAGCCAGGATAATTCAGAGCTCTTATAAAGAAATGACATGTAGGGTGGTCCACGAAGGTTCCTTTACAGTCGAAACAGGAGTCAGACAAGGATGCCTCTTGTCCTCATTTCTATTCATCATTGCCATTGACTGGATAATGAAAGAATCCACAGACAAAAAGAGGAATGGGATACAGTGGACACTCTGGGAACAACTGAATGACCTAGACTTTGAAGACGAAATTTGCACATCTGTCCCACAACCAGCAACAAGTGCAGGAAAAGACACAAGACTTAGCCACCTTTTAGTAGGCACAGCTTGGACTAAGTATAAATAAAAGCAAGACAAAAATCATGAATGTGAACTCACCCAAATAAGAGCATATTTATTGATTTATTTAGGCATTTTTATATAGCGCTTATCATAAAGCTCTAAGCGCTTTACAATTATTAAAACATGTAAACTAAGTAAATACAAATGAGACACTAGGATAGTAACTACTATACTATAGAAACAATGAAAATGGCTATAAAACGAGGACACTTTGACACTTCAGGATCAACCCGAAACAGAAAATGAGGTAGGGCAAGGAGGGTGCATCACAGGTCATAGGCGGACCTAAACAGATGAGTTTTAAGGGACTTTTTGAAAATGGACGAGGTTTCACTATGACGTATATGGAAGGGGAGCTGGTTCCAGAACGTGGGCCCATGGAAGCAGAAGGAGCGTTCACCGATGGTCTTAGTTTTAGTTCTTGGGATTGAGAGGGTTCTACTGTCAATGGAAGAACGTATATTTGTCTTACAGGAAAGGCACAGGAAGACGTGGAGTCCTTCAATTACTTAGGCAGCACCATAGACACAAATGGCGGATCTGATGCGGACGTAAGGGCCAGAATCGGAAAAGCTAGATCAGCATTTGTGCTATTAAATAAAATATGGGAGTCAAAGGTGCTGAAACTGCAAACCATTCATAAACACATGCATTTAAAAGATCCTGAAAATCAAATGACCAAATACTATCACCAACAAAGATCTACTAGAAGTACATACGAGGTGCCCATTGATGAAGATATCATAAAGAAAAGATGGAGGTGGATAGGGCATACGCTCCGAAAACCCCCATGTAGCACCACCAGACAATGCCTAACATGGAACCCACAGAGAAAAAGAAAGAGAGGAAGGCCTAAGAATACATGGTTACGCGAGCTAGATGCAGACACGCAAAATATGGGATACACCTGGAAGCAATTGGAAAGGAAAGCACAGAACCGTGATGAGTGGAAAATTCTTGTAGACAGCCTATGCCCCAGACGGGGTAGAAAGGCATAACTTACTACAACTATATTTTTGGAATGAATAAAAAGTAAAAACTTAAAAAATTTAAAAATACAAAGCTTAAGTTGTATTTAATTTTGTCAAATTTTAGCAATTTAAAAGGCAATCACTTACATATATAAGAATGAGCTATAGTGACATAACACCAAAGAGGCGATAAGATTTAAGTACGTTTGGATTCCTAAAAATAATCATAGTTATTTTCTATATTTTACGGAAATCAAATAATTTTAAATGCGCAAAAAATATTTAAAATCCGCTTTATTTTATAAAAGGTTGAGTAAAATTATTATAATAAATTCGAAATAAATCTAAAGTAACAACTATGAACTATTTTAAGCAGTTTATGCAAATTTAAAATTTATTAACAAAAATAAAATAAATTATGATCTGAGAATTACATCGTAACCACACTTATCGGGAAAACCCAAAAAGCAGTTGTTTTAGTGCGGTTTTTAGTGCGTTGTTAATATTGCGATTTAAAATTAAATTAATTTCTTCTTAATAAACACGCAAATGACGTCATAGTGTTATCGCAAATGTTAGCCAAAACTCTTAAGTTTCTTTCATTTAAGAACAGCGCTTTCAAAACTGATGAAGTATTTCCCCCCTTCTTAAAAGTAAAATTAAGAAATTTAATTGATTGCTCTTTAAATTGTAAATAAAACACACAACAATATAAGCTTTGTATTTTTAACATTTAAAAAGTTGAATTTTTTTAAATTCCCAAAATATACTTTTATTCAATTTATAACGTAATTAAAAACCTAACCTGTAAATATAATTCTAAGAATAAAATGTCGTTTAAATCAATCAGGGCAGCGCAACTCCATAGCCAAAAAGCATTCACTAATCCACTTACAAATCATCCAAATAAAAATTAACCATATGAAGTGCAAAATATGTTAGTTTGGGTATGGAAGGGACTACAATCCGGTGGAAGATTTTCTAAATTTATTTAAATCTGGGTGGGGAGAGGAGTTGGTCACTTGGCCCCAGGCAGTACAAGATACGTCTCAAAATAAAGGAATGAATTTGATAAATAATCAATTTTCTTGGGTAAATACATGTCGGAGGTATGAAATAAAATGTGTACATTTTTAAGTGGAAGACAATATAGTTAATTCCTATGGTATTACATTTGTGAAAAAAAGATGTTAAATTCTCTTTTTACAATATGTGTATGTTCAATTTTCCCCAGGCAGCACAAGATACGTCTCGAAATAAAGGAATGAATTTGATAAATAATTAATTTTCTTTGGTACATACATATCGGAGATAGGAAATAGGGTGTGTACATTTTTACGTGGAAGACAATATATAAATAACGCCTATGGTATTACATTTGTGAAAAAGGAGATGTTACATTCTCTTTTTACAAATATGTGTATGTTCATTTTGCCCAAGGCACCACACGATACGTCTCAAAATAAAGGAATTAATTTGATAAATAATTAACCTTCTTGGGTAAATACATTTTGAAGGTAGGAAAAAGGATGTGTACATTTTTCGTGGATGACAATATATCTAAATCCTATGGCATTACAGTTGCGAGAATCTTCTTGAGATAAAAGAATTCTTTGTTTTACGATTTTCTGATAATGTATAATTTAAAAAAAACAAGGAAGAATTATGTTAAATATTTTATGAAGATATCAAAATTTCAAATTCCTTTAATATTAAATATATTTATATGATATTATTATGTGTTTTTTCCAATTTTTTTAGAAAAAAAGTTGGAATTCAAGGGCACATAAGGGGACAATCTAAAGTAATTTTCTAGGATAGAAATCATCCCTAAATTAACTTCTTTAGTGACAAGAGTGATATAATTAGTGATAATTTAGATTGGATAATTAAAGGTCATGTTTAGAGGAGAAAAAAGGGCGTGAAAGAGAGTAGGGTAAGCGTACTATATGTAGCAGATAAATACTTTTGAAAACTTAATGATGCTAGAAACGTAAATAAAATACATAGATACTTCTTTTTAAAGTTAGGAATAGTGATGAGGTGTTGCAATAGCAGGTAAAAACTATCGCAAGGACCTGCCATTATTATCCCAATAACATCGGGTCATTAATTCTAGTATTTATTCATTTTACTAATACCTTATTAGTTTTGTTACACATGGTTATTAAATCAAAGAAACAGACAATTCACGCTATGAATTCATTTGCGTATTTTTTAAAAATAAAATCAATTTTATTTTATTTTTTTTGCAATATTAACAACGCACTAAAAACGCACTAAACGTTTGGGTTTTCCCGATAAATGTGATTACGATGCAATTCTGAGATCATCCTTTTTTATTAATAATATTTTTCATAACTTTTACATTTGGATCAAATGTTTAAAATAGCTCCTAAGTAGTTTGTCATTGATTATAATAAATACTTAAATTTTTACGAAAATAAAAGTTGGTACATAATATTTTTTTCGCATTTAAACTTATTCGATTTCCGTAAAATAATAGAAAATGACTATAATTGTTTTTAAGAATCCGAACGTATTTAAATATTTTCGGTTCTTTAACGTTACGGTCAGCATAGCTCATTTAGATATATATATATATATATATATATATATATATATATATATATATATATATATATATTAAATGAATGGTCAATTTTGCCCATCGGCCTCAGTTTGTCGGCTCCTGCCATCTTTTTAATAAGTTTTGCTTGTGGTGAGGTTGCTCCCTTTTCACAACTGGCCACCCCCCCCCCCCTCTTTTTACTCAACATGTTTTATATTGAATAGTATTAAGTGAAATGAAATGCTCTTAAGCAGCGAGCATCTGAGTGAAGGTTGAACCCGGGTAAGTTAGGTGTACGTTTTGTCAGAGGCAACTATTAATTATATTAATTGGTGAGGTTGCTCCCTTTTCACAACTGGCCACCCCCCCCCTCTTTTTACTCAACATGTTTTATATTGAATAGTATTAAGTGAAATGAAATGCTCTTAAGCAGCGAGCATCTGAGTGAAGGTTGAACCCGGGTAAGTTAGGTTGACGTTTTGTCAGAGGCAACTATTAATTATATTAATCAATAAAGAGCCGCGGGTGTGATGTAGGACTGTCTGTGTGACTGTTGTTTAAAGGCCGGCAGGTAGGGTGCAGGACTGTCTGTAGGACTATCGCTTTAAGGGCGGCATATATGTGATAGAAAATGAGAAATTAACATGTCCGGACTAAAAAGAAAACCTAACCCCTGGTTAAGCCCTATGGGATTATAAATGTATTTATACTTCTACGTTGGGGTGAAAGGGCTGTTCTCAAAATCTAAGTTTTTATGGCTATACTAAATCATGAGCTCAAGTCTTATGATGACTAGAGCTAAGAGCAAGTTGACGGGAAACAGAGACCAGGGAGGGGAGACAGAGGGAGACAGAGAGGGGAGATAGATATAGAGGGAGAGAAAGATAAGGGGAGATACTGGGAGATGGAGAAAGATAAGGGAAGATAGAAGAAGATGGAATGAGAGAGAAGGGGATGGAGGTGATTTGGACAGAGAGAGAGAGAGTGAGAGAGAGAGAGAGAGAGAGAGAGAGAGAGAGGGGGAACAAATGATGAGCAATCTGAAGATTTCAATGAAGTGGTTCCTACTCCAATTTTAAGTTGATGACTAAGACAATATTTGGGATTATAGAAGGGATAGAAAAAGTCAGATAATGAAAGAGAAGGAGAGAAAGAGAGGGAGAGAGAGAGAGGGGGGAGAGAAAGAGAGAGATGGAGAAAGGGAAGAGAGAGGGAGACAGAGGGGAGAGAGGGACGCGTTAACGTCAGAAACAAGATGACAACTATAAAAATAAGGCTAGGTCACAGAATGGCCGACATTGTTGTGACACACAATCAGTTGTAATTTACACATATACTTGTGTACATGTACGTGGATTTAATCTTCGATTCTGGGGACACACGATAAGTTAGTTTCATCATAACATTCATTTTTAAAAATGCTGATTTGATCCACTTTGAGAATACCTGGTGCGAATTGAGTCTGCGTCAACACATACGTAACCATAGGGCATCGCGTGACTCAAACTTAAGGGGTATATATTTCGTGATTCGCTTTATCCCCTGGTTACCGCTGTCATTTGTTTACTGCTAGAGATAAGAAAATGAGTACCATTGAACGCACCCAAGTCTTACCTTGTATATGAATGGCGAAAATGACAACATAAGCGCTCACTGAAATCACAACCACAGTAAGAATCATGTATCTCAGGCTGGACTTGGCAAACCACCGGGCTAAGCGATTCATTGATTTGCCGGTTCGCGTCGTTCGCGTGCCTGACCATCCGACGGACCGTGCACCGACCAGCGGCTCGTGAGCAGAATGAGGAAAATATTGTTGTCAGGACGCTTACAGGAACTTTTTTTTTCTTTCCAAGATGGTCTCCACCGAGTTGACTTGAGTGTAGTGAAAAAGGCGGAGACGTGACGAGACTTGACTGCTAGCCCCCGGGGCCTTCGCGTCACGTATATCTGGCGTGTGGAGTTATCTGGTCTGACTCCATTCTAACCGCGTCTTATTAAGTTTATGACTTAATGTGCGAGAGGATATGTGGGAGAGGGATTGATGGTGACAACACTTAATGTCTCAAAGATCTAAGTTTTTTGTGTTTTTTTTACTTGAAATCCAAATTTTTAAGATCATATTAACGAAAAAACAAAATAAACCAACCTTAGTCAATTAATACGTTTCTATAGACTGTAAAGAATTATGGAACTAGAAATTTTGAATTACATTTTTAAAAAAAAAAAGGAACTTGAATAGCTACGTGTCTCGAATCGGGTTGGAGAAACCACGTCGAATAATCTGCTTCATTGCGCACGCGCAGCAAGCAAGCAAGCAAGCGTCACGAACGGATTGTGACCAGGCTGGCGAACATAACCGTAAGCCATCGACAAGTGGCTAGGATAGAAATAGAATCAAATTAGGATCTACGGGTAATAAGACTGAGGGAAGGCTGGAACTGAGGAGGGTGGAATGGGGGGGGGGGGGCCGGCAACGGGTGTATGGGGCGTGTGGGGGGGGGTGAGCGTGCGCCGGTGTAAAAGGGATTAATAAAAAAAAAAAAAAAAAAAAAAAAAAATA
>CAXITT010000308.1:191384-203175 GCA_964033795.1 Lymnaea stagnalis | reverse complement strand
TTACCTTGTGAAAAAGTGCCATGTTTAAGGACCTATATTTTCTAAAATAATCAACAGAGAAGTCCAGGAATTGGTGTATGTGCTCCAAAGTTTACAATATTTAAGCCCAATTTTTTTCAAGCAGCCAGATCTATTAATTCTTAAGTTATTGAAAAATAAAAAATAACAAGAATGATTTTTAGTCATTTTTATTTTCCGACAGGAAAAGTGTAAAAATACACATTTTCAAAAATTTGTTAAAATTTCTGTTATTGACTTACATAAATATGTCACACATCAAATTAAAGATAATTTTAAGCAGAACAACATGCAGTATGCCTTAACATCATCAATAAACACTTAAAGGCACTAAAATAAGTCTTAAAGTACCCACTTATCGTTTTTTTTTAAAATGAAGGTTTAAAAAATGTGATTAGAAAATGCATTTTATCACATAATTGTGATAAAATCAAAGGAATATGATGTCAGATGTGTTAACTATCAATCAAAAGACCAATAAAAAAAATATCAATGCAGAGTATTGTCAAAAATAGAAAGCAATTGAGCTTAAATTTTATTTAAATTGTCAGGGAAATGCCTGGTCTATCAACTGGGGGGTGACTGGGTAAGCTTCTGTAACCAATTTGTAATATGCTTGTTGGTCTTATTCCCCAGTAGCTTGATAAGTGCATTGTCAATAGCAATTGTCAACTCTAGCCACAATGTTGCACCCAGGGTCATCATAGGTTTCTCAGCTGTGGAATGAACAATTAAACTTAGAGAGCATACAACATTGTTTTAAGTATTCATAGGTGTAATATAACTCATTCCCTCCGGCAGCGCTGCTTCCGGACTTAATTTATTTTCCTGAGAAAAGGGAAGCTACTCAGTTTTGAAATTGATTTATATTTTTAAAATATTTTTTTAAGTTGCTAAATATTATTTAATGTTAATGAATTAAGAACAAATGCAACAAAAAATGAATAAGGTTTAATATAAATATAACATTAGCGGGGGAAAAATAACGAACAATTTTTTGAAATTGATTTATATTTTTAAAATATTTTTTTAAGTTGCTAAATATTATTTAATGTTAATGAATTAAGAACAAATGCAACAAAAAATGAATAAGGTTTAATATAAATATAACATTAGCGGGGGAAAAATAACGAACAATGGCCAAAAAAATCGATTTTCGGCACCTCGGACGAACACATGGTACATATAGACGCGCCGTACTAAAGCACACGTAGTTTTAAAGTGAAACAAGATAAAAACTTCCGGTTTCTAAATTAAAATCACGCAGAAATCACGCCATAGCCGGAAGTCTCGAGGGGTGCGAGATTTCATTGCTATTTTTAACTAAAAATAAGAGAGGTGTGTCGCTACGCGCCGGGACGCATTTGGACGCATCAGTAGGAACCCCCCGAGGACGCATTTAGTCGCAACCGTCGGGAATGAGATAAAGACTAAATATTGAGAGAACTGGGCGAGTCCATTTCAATAGGCCTTATAGGTACCGGTAGTACCAGTGAGGCTAAGATGAAATAATATTGACATTGAAACAATTCTAACTCAGAAATACGTTTCACCGAGTTTTAATAAATGCTTCACAATCTCATTGTCAAGATAAGTTTACAAATTATTTTTTAAATTATTTTGCTGTGTATAATGTTTTATTCACTTGAAGCCTCCTAAACCAGATAAAAATTTACGTCGGTCCACCCCATTGTTTACTCGCCGGCATCCATTTTTATTTTCTCGATCGGACAGAAACCCCCTTTAAAATCAACAATAAGATCTTTATTTTCAAATTATATTTATAAAA
Organism: Lymnaea stagnalis; assembly: GCA_964033795.1. Taxonomy (NCBI): domain Eukaryota; kingdom Metazoa; phylum Mollusca; class Gastropoda; family Lymnaeidae; genus Lymnaea; species Lymnaea stagnalis. The sequence continues at coordinate 201,368 of CAXITT010000308.1, read as the reverse complement.
TATAAGAAAGATCAAACATTAGCATGTCTGCGACATGTCTATCAATTTTTTTTATCGCTAGACTGTCCTCAATTAAATACATTTGGTCCGATCGGCAACATGTCTCTTAGTCAAGTTCACAATAGCTCCAATTCGTTAAAATATATCTAATAGTTGACGACACCAAATTAAGTTTAACTCACTTCTAATCAACATTTACATTCACTAATACACTATATGAAAATTTAATTATATTACTTACTTGATTAAAAGCCCCAACATGGCTAAAAAAGCACCCGCCATAACGCTGGTACTAGTCACCAAGCGCGCGTTAGGCGTCTTAGTGCTAGCGGTGTGGAACTGGAAATGTGCGTGTTTTTGTAAACATCGACGCTTCGCGAGAATCATGCCCACTCATTTGATCTCGTGATATTAAATAGTTAAAGACCTGATCTTTCCAACGGTGTAAAGAAAGTCCTAATATCTCCATGTTTTTGCCCATTTTTTTAAATACAAAAGTTTTCAACCAGCTTTTTCAAAATGAAATAAGCAAGGTAGATAAACTTTCTATGCATCAAACGAAAGGACAGCATCTGCTCTTTCTTATGGTGGTAGAATTATTGCGATAACTTAAATACATGCAAAGCCGTGGGCGTTTGAAACACCTTGTGGTAAAACCAGTACTTGCGAAAACGTCGTAACATTGGTCAAAACTGATACTTTTAAAAAAAAAATACTTTCAAACACATGTTACAGTTATAAAAGTAACACATTCCGCCAGATAAAGACTTAAACTTTATTCAAATATAAATTTGGATTGCTGTATCGCTACTAGAAGAGGATTAATTATTGTTTTGAAAACTTCGAAAAATTACCTTAAAACGTTTTTTTTTCTTTAGTTTGGACTACCTAGTCTAAAATTTTATTATCCAATCAATCCAGGGGGGGGGTGGGGGGCAAGTGCCCATAGTTGTGATGACGTCCTTTGTGGACAACCCCTATCCAGAGCCGTGATTTGTGAAGGACCCCTTTTTGGTTAAGCCTCTGCCCATAACTCACCTCCATCCCACCCCCTGGCAAGGATCGATTTCTTGACCAAAAAAAACAACAAATAAAAAAACTTTGACATAGCGCATATCCTGTCCCAAGCCCATTGTGCAATGGTTTCTGTGAGAAAACGTCATGTTTTACCCTTTAAACAAATACACTACGGGAAGAGAATCACATACTCATACATTGATCATGAAGTCGTGAAGTTAAAGTTGTCCGAGGCATTGTAAATTGCTACAAAATATTTTAAAACTAAAATGGGAGGGAAAAAAACTCGATCCCCTACTGGGAATTGATCTCAAAATATATTGTCGCCAAGCGTCCACAAGGCCAATGGTACATTTTTGCAGCGGTGTACCCAGGTCAAAGCCCTCGATTTCGCTAGATACACCGCCGCGGTTTACGTAGGCCAAAGCCGATGGTTTCGTTAGTTACACCGCCGCGGTGTACGCATCCACTTCGTAATCGAAAATATTTTATACTATATTTATATTATCATGTTCATCAGCAACTGTAGTTTCATGAGAAGTTTTAAAATATTTTGTAGCAATTTAAACAATTTAAAATGAAATCTTTTACTTTTATTGGTTGCCTACTCCACACTGGCCCCTAATTTATTTTATGGATTACTGGTACACAAACTCAAATAACAAACTAAACAAAAATGTTTACAAGCCACTTTCACTAAAGTTTTTTTGTATTATTTGCATTCAAGATACTCAGTACATTACTTGGTAGAGAAATAGATTTTAAAATTAATAATGGCTTTGAATCATTCGCAGTCAACGTGACAAGGCTGACTGACAAGATATCTCTCGCCACTTTGTTACGGCGGTCATGTGACTTGGTCGCCGGACAAATAGTGCGGGAGATAGACGTCCGGTGCGCCAGACATGTAGACACTGCCTATTTTGAATAAAAACATACTTACTTCTTTAAAGGTCCTCTGCTACTGTAGTGGCCAAAATTGAACAATATCATCTAGAATGGCGTTGAAGACATAGAAACCATTTACTTTAATGCCACATGTCCACATGAATACACATATACAAATCGAGCATATGTCTGTGTGTGCCATTGTGGCGCTTGTTTCTCTCTTTTGCAGATTTCCACAAACGTTCGATGCTTTGGGTATTGGCTATTGGCACCTGAGTTTGGATCCAAAAACTTAACAGAATGAATGACTGTTTGATGAGTCAATCCTGGAGTGGTGCCCATTGCATTATAAATATATGCTCTTCATTGATCTGACATGATTGTTGTGCCCAGCAGGATGTGTGCTGTGATTATTGGCATAAGTGTAATGTGTAGCTGCTGATCTATCTTGTACACAAAACATGAAAAAACATGAAGCACTCCCTAATCTCCTGACAAATGCCTCCAAAGACCCATTGTTGTGGCAAAACTCGCCCGACATGATTTTTTCTGCATGTAAACAGACTCTTCGATTTCGACTGAGAATAAACATGACTTACCAGTGTAAATTATGTGAATTTTTTAATGGATGAAGCATGAATGGATCCTAACACATGTGTTTTGGGAAATAAGGCCCATGGAGGTCCTTCAGACACCCCTGGCACAGAGTTCTACTCCTTTTCGGTTGCTTCAGACAGAGCACTCCTTTTCACCATTGTTCATCCAATTATGGTTTATTTGAGCTGGGTGTTACTGAGAAAGTTGTCAGCATACTTATTAGTTATTATTATTCTTTCTCACAAACATTTTAATGATATATTGTGTAAAAATTAACATAAGTACTCAAATGTGGTGCGTATCCCATGAGGCATATTTAAAGGCTCTATTTTTTCTAAAAAATCATAGGGGTCATCTCTATCCAATTCAGAACCCCTAATCCTAATCCAAGGATTCACAACATTATCGTAAACATAATCATTTTTATTGTCTTCATTACTTTCCTGATTTTTTTCGTCAGTGTCAGATTCACTGCTAGACAGCAAGAGATCAAGAGGGTTACGTCCCAAGAGGGTTAACGAAAAAGCTTTCGGGTGACCAGCTCTCCTATCAGCAATGCTGCTAGAACATGAATTTCAAATATCCTTGTCCAGAGTTTCCCAAGCATTTTGGAGTCACAGCACCGTTGCTGCACCAGAGTCTTTTCAATTTTGCTCTAAGTCACATTCTTTGTGCACTGTAAAATAGCACTTTTTAAACAATCAAATCCATTTTTGAAACCTTATACAAGAAGACATACCTCATTAACTTCACTTGACTCTATCAAAACAATATTTAATTGATACAGCATAGACGCTGCACAAAACCAACTGCTACTTTAATAAGTACAGAGTACCAAGTAGGTTGGAGAACTAGTGAAAAATACCAACTTAATTATAAATGGCTTGCATTAAGTCCATTAATTTTTTAACACTTCAGGTTGCAGCAGGACACAGTCTGGGAGCCTCTGTCCTAGTCAATTACATGCCATAATAAACACATATCTTTACATTTTCTCTTAACACCTAGCATCATCCTAATCCCCCTTCCAATAATAAATATTAGTATCTTGATCCTTTGAATGCACTTTATATAAAGATAAATCCCGCAAGTGCATGTAAAAAATATCAAAAGACTGTATTGGAATGGTTAGTTTCACTGATTAGGTTAGGGTAAAGTCTTGCACATTCCTAATTTAGTTAAAATTAGATAAAAATCCCTAAAAAATCTAAATTTCCTTCTGACATATTGAGTGCATTTTTGCTGTAAAAGAAATAATTAAAAAAAGCAAAAGAGCTATTTAGATGGATTGCTTCTTATATTTAGATTCATCTGTCGCTACAGCATACATTTTTTTGGTTAAAATCATAGTAGTAATAATCAAGAGTTACATCTTGCAGGTTAGAATTATATTACCATTGATCTGTGACAAAAAATCTTATTTAAATTTTTAAAGATTCACTACTGTAATGCAGTTGTAGTTAAAATCTTGCACTGAGCTTGACGTGACCATTTTGAAGGTTTTCTTTTGTTCATTTAACACCACCTCCCTAATTCCAATAGTGGTTGGACTTTAACTATTTAATAGATTAAATAAACAAAGCTATTCAACTTTCCCTTAGAGAACCAGGAATTTTTTGTCGAAAAACCCATGCAAACATGGCTGGTGTAAAAGCAATGATTACACCAAGTGTGTGATTAATTTTTTTGGTACTTTTTATGATGGTAACTTTCAGGTTAAAATTGTTCATAGGATATTGTCTTCATATTAATGCAAGCTTGCGCTCTAATATAATAAAGTTTCTGTCTTCTACTAATTAATGTATTATTTTACTTCCAGGTTAAAGTTGTTGTTTTCACAGAGATCACTTGAAGACCCCCATCACTGCCAGAATTCACAGCTGCTCTTATGATGAATGTGCAGGAGGAATCATGACATGCCAGGACAATGACTGGTCAACATTTTACTTCAGGTAAATCCAGTCCTTTTTATTCTATTTATTTTTCATTACCTATGCCACTAATTTAAAAAAAAAAATTTTTGGTTTTATTTTTTTACATTTTAACTTGATGCTTGATTTATCACACTGGGTAATAATCTTGAGGTAACTTGCCATTATTGGGATCTTGGAAATTTATTCCCAATGGATCATAAGCCAACCACAATCTTAGTTTTGGCCAGGAAAACCCTGAAAAGTGTGTAATCTGCTTATTAGTGTACTCTTTCAGTTTTGGCTGGGAAATTATTTTAAAGGTTTTCATCGAAACCTTAAAAATAATTGCTTATTAAAAAGACTTAAAACTATTAAACATTCAGTATTATGTATAACAGTGACTCACTTCACTTTTCTACATATATATATCGTAACCACACTGAACAAAATCAGTCATATGCTCACACACAGACACAATCTTATTGTTTTCTATAATAGAATCAATGTACCTGGTGAAAATCTCCTGTGACCGACTCAAAGGCCCACTTATACCGTTGAAATATTTTTTGTGTAAATAGGCCTTTGAATAGGGATCTACAGTACATGCTGATTTTTTATTTATAGCCATGTCTAGACTTAATTATGTGTTGATCATTCTTAAACATCATCCAAAAATTCAAATTAAATACTTATAATAATAAGTATGCCGCTAAATGGGAGAAATAGAGATAGATAAACATATCAATTTGTTAACGCTGATCATTAGTAGGCCCCTGGCCTGTTTCACCACATCCTTCCATTCAGACATCATCATCATAGGTGCTACAGCCCATCATAGGGGCCTGGTCTGCTTGTCTGTTCTACAACATCCTCCCTTTTAAGCTGATCCATGACTTTCCACCTTCCAGGGGATTTTAGTCCTTTACAACTCAATCCATATCAGTCTTGGTCGACGGATGAGCCGTTAACCCCCAGGCTTCTGTCTGTAGATCACTTTTGCTGCTCTACAATCTAATATCCTCTCAAAGGTTTCTTGTCCAAAGCAGCCTGCACCTTTAAATTGCAGCAACTACGGATGGTTCCGGTACTGAAAATGTTCATTAGGAAATTGCATCATCGGGCTGTCGAGCTAGTACATTAGCTCTTTATGCCCTCCCCAAAGCACACACACCCTCACTCCCCAAGCCTGAGTTATCGGGCTGGGAAGCGGAACGTTGGAGATTTCCCTTTGCCAGGACAGCCCCAGCCTGCACTCACTCCATTGAGTACCAGTGGAGGTCACCCCAGCACAAGGACATCCGGTAGGCCGGTGATGCTTCTCTCACAGCATCAGGAGTCGGGATGGTGTATTTACATCCTAAAATCGTACCCTGCCCATCCCTGGGAACGCCCGACGCCGTTGGATACAGATTTCTGCACTGGGTTTCTACCTTAAAACTAATTTACGAAGCAGCTGGGACGAAACGGTTGTCTTAGGTACAACTACTTTAACTGATATGTAAATAGAACCATTGACATGAGTTGCCACTACTCACCTCATGCCTCGTATCTGCCGTTTTATTTCCAGCTGCAGATTTTCCACAGCTGGTTGCCCTTTAAGTGCTTCCATTTTCGGCAGATACTATGAACGCTCTTTTGTCTGCCTGCACAGGCTCACGCAATAATGGTGGTTTTGGTCCCAGTCTAGCGCTAGGGGGCAGCACCTCTTTAGCCAGCAAGCCACTACAAACGTGTCAACCAGAGCCCCAGGGGATATATATACCCATCCATCATTATCTAACACTGGACTGTATATTTTCTGAGGATTTTCCAGGTATTGAACAGGTTCTCTTCTTTTGTCTGGCTGTTTTGCATTACCATTGGTCTTATGATAATAAAAGTTGTGTATAGGGCCATCGTAGTTTCCTTGAGAGATTTCTGCTTCCTAGTAGCTCGTGTAGGCCGAAATAAGAAGAATGGCTTGCTTTTATCCTTTCTTTCATCTCTGTCATTATTTCATCTGTCTCTCTCGCTCACTCACTCTCTCTCTGGTGTGCTTGTTTACTTTGATTTTGTCACCTGTGTGTCTGATACGTGACATTAACATACACTTTGTATTCGCTTCATTTACCTTTAGAGGTAACTCTTCTAATTCATGGAATGCTTAAATTATATCAATGCTGCTTCTCCCCGGTAAAGCTATGTTGTCTGCATATGCCAGGTACTGCACTGGTTGGGCTTTTTAAAGTTGGTTGGTGTCCTGATGGTTGAGATTCTGATACGTTGTTTGTGATAGTTCATCCTGTGCTCACATGTATGTTTCTCTGGAAGTTGTTTGTGATAGTTCATTTGGTGCGCACATGCATGTTTCTCATAACGCTTTCTAAAGGGATGTTAAATAGGATACATGCCAGTGAGTGTCCTTGACTCAGTGGCCCTGATTAATATGAAAGTTCCTCAAGTACTCTTCCTGTACTTTGATTCTTTTTTGGAGGTAGCCATCGTTGTGTATAAACCAGGTAAGTTTGTTAGAAACTCTATCAGATATTTCCTGTCTAAGCTGTTATGTAGTCCACATATGGTTGGTGTATGGGGATGTTGTATTCTTAGCATTTCTTCTGGAGACATCTGGTGGTCAAAATATGATCTGTGGTGGGTCTATTCTGTCTGAATTCAAATTGATAGTCACCTATAATATGTTCAGTAAACCTTTTCAGTTTTCTTGCTATTAATTTGTTGATGATTTTGTAGGTTACATTAATTAGGAAGATTCCTCTGTAATTTGAGCATTCCAATTTAGATCCTCTCATGTGAATTGAGTGCAGTACCCCTTTTTATTTGGCATTTCTCTTCTTCCTGCCAAATTCTTGATATGAAGCTCTATATTTGTCTATGCAGTTCGTTTTCACTTAGTTTTATAAGTTTCACAGTGATAAGGTTGGTTCCTGGGGCTTTATTATTTTTCATGGTAAAGATCACGCTTTTTGTTTCATAGTTGGTTGGCTGCCCAAAGGGTACAGTTCTTGTGTTAGTTTGTAATCCTCATTGGCTCCACCATAAAAGCCATATAGCATCCCTTCAAATTGTTGTGGCCTTCTAGTACCTTTTCTGTGATCAGTTCCTTATCTATAATGCTGATCACTGATAGGATTCCTAATAAATGCTGCTAGTTGTGCTGTATGCACGAATAAACAAATCCATGTCTTCATTGAAAGCTATTTTATTTTATTAAAAAAATGTGATAATTAAAACATTTTTAGCTTCCCTTATTATAGTATAGGCTATATTTTAGAATGAAAACCTAAAAACATGTTTAAGTTTAGACTGTAGTGATTTGAAGAAGTTGTTTACCGTTTGTGCTGGTCATCACTGTCCATCATATACATTTGCCTTTGTAAAACATAACACGGTATAGCTTAAATTTCTTTTAAAACTTTTTCACAGCACTCCCATGTATTTCCAAAAATCTTGTTTAATCTGGGGGGGGGGGGTTGTTTAGCCAGCCTTAGTAAACAACACGACTATATTTTTTTAATTTTCTTGAAAGGGAATGCAGCGTAACAATGCATCTTTTTTCAGGTTTGCTCAGTTTCTTCTACCTAACCTGATTGCTACCATTTTTAATATTTTTTTGCTTGTCTCGCTCTCTCTAATCTTCAAACTGCACCAAGTTGGGTGTCACGTTGTGATGTGTATGCATAATGTGGGGGTGTGTACATAAGGTGGGTTGTGTGCCCCACATTGGAAAACAATTCCATTAACCAAAGAGATGTTGTAAAATAGATTAAATATGTAAGCCTACAATATTATAATTCATCATAAAATCACCTTTCTCTTCTAACTTGTAAAATTAGTGTAAATCATTTGTTCCAATGCAAGTGAATAAAAAGCAAAAAATTATGAAGTATGTCATTCAACACCGCTCCTCAGGAATAATCATTCATTTTGAGCATCTTCTAAATCTTAATTTACTGTAGTTACTGCAGTTATTAACTCTAAAAAAACAGCAGATTTTTCAATTTGTTGATATTACAACTAACTATCAAAGTGTCTCATAGGTGTAATTTTGTAGCTAAAGGTAATTGCATGCTCTTATATTGATATTAGGTGATGCTCTTTAATTGATATTAGGTGTTCGTTCAAAATATACTTTCCAAAATTTATTTATTATTATTTAGGCAAAACAAAACATTTTTGAGTCGACAAAAAACATAGCATCACAGCTTTACAAAGAAGGGAAAAAAAATTGTTTCCAATTATATCAGTTAAATTTATATTTTATTACCATATACTCAATACTACTAATACTACAACAAATATTCATTTTTCAAAAGAATAGACTCACTTTGTGGACAACGTATCAATCAAGGAAATAATGTCACAAAAAGTCTTATTTTATTACCATATACTCAATACTACTAATACTACAACAAATATTCATTTTTCAAAAGAATAGACTCACTTTGTGGACAACGTATCAATCAAGGAAATAATGTCACAAAAAGTCACAATTATAATATAAAATGAAATAATTTTCAAACATATGCATGTAATTATCAATTAAAAAATTATTAGTAAAAATTAAATAAAAATAAAAGCTAAGAAAAAAGGTACATTTTTATTTTTTATTTCATATCAGAGATATTGATCAGATTATCTAATCGGTCAACCAGATGATGCATGTACATTCTTGAAAATAATTTCTTTCTTTATTAAAACATAAAAATGTTTCACAAACAAAGGATCTGATATATATACTCTGACCCTTTTACCCTTGTTTTGGAAATGTAATTTAAATTTTGTTTGTTATTGTTATGTTGCAGCGCACATGTAAAAATGTCAGACTTTAAAGTAAACGGTACATTGTCGAAGATATGATAAGATTCTGTTATTGATCCAAAAAAATAGAAATGTTTTATGATTGCATTGTACAATTTCAGCACATATAAAAAACAATTCGACACAAGACATTTGTAATAAATTTTTCACTAGCAGCCATTCAGTGAGTTCTCTTAGCCATATCAGGGATTTATTAGTTCTTATTAAGATTTGTGACTTGAGGGGGAGCACGCTGGTAAATTCGTACAGATTAGGGAACAAAAGAATTGTTGTATTTTTCAGTCCTTGCCGTGACGGAAAGAATTCGTACCGAACGGACCAATCCTAAGTATCTGTGATGAAGAGGGTGGGTTGTATCCTTCAAAATGTGTTTAATTTTACAATAACATCTTTCTTCAAATAGTTCTTCCAGTGAAAGATGTTTAGTTTGTGTTATGTTCCTAGCTTTCTTGATAAGTTGGTTTATGTGGTGTTTGATATCAGACGTTGAATTCCCACACCAGCAGATAATACTGAAATTGAGCAGGCTTCCAATTGTTGAATTGTAGAATAAGTTTACCCCGAAATTGTACAGTTTTTTTTAGGAAGGTGAGTCTTTCTGAATTTCTTATACAGCATTTGTCTGTGCTCCTGCCATGTTAGCTTATTATTAATGGTGACACCTAAGTACTTATATGCATCTACTTTCTCTCCACTTTGATTTTTTATGTCGAGATCTGTAATCTGGTGTTCCTCCCTCTTGAAATCAACA
>CAXITT010000308.1:167761-190268 GCA_964033795.1 Lymnaea stagnalis | reverse complement strand
GGGGGGGGGGGTGGGGGGGGGGGGGGGGGGGGGGGGGGGGGGGGGATAAGGTTCATTTTAAAGCGCCCCCTTTTCTTTTTTCAACTCTCAAACCTGTTATTTTTATCAATAAAATAATATCAAAGCAACTTTTGGCGCTCAGGGACATCTGTCCCCCCTTCCCCTCCCCCTTCTCTACCCCTCTGATACTAATACACATGCTAAATTTATTAAGCATTCCTTTATCTTGAGCTGTAATCATTCTTCAACAGGAATGAAAGTTCAAGAGCAATCACAAGATGAATATTCGAGAGAAACCACACCTCAACAAGACATGTTCTAATGATCTTCCATCTCATAGAAATCAATCCATTAAATGACAACTTTGGACAATAAGGTATGTGAAATTTTACTATGACATGAATGAGCGTGATAAGTTGGGCCACCTGGGTATAGCAAATAATAAATGTATAGGAAATGTTCAACATGAACACAGCAAAATATTTGGAAAAAAATACCTTTACCAGCATAACAATCGGTCGACTATACTACCTTAGTGAAAACTTGGGCTTAAACAAAAATAGTAAATACAAAATGAGCAATAGTAATTATTATTTAAGATTTTATTAAATATAATGAAACGAGCAATAGTCATTGTTACCTGTATTTATCAAATTAAAAGATGAATAAAATTTCATAGTCATTATAAAAAAATATAATTATTTAGAGCAGGGGTTCTCAACCTTTCTAATGCCGCGACCCCTTTATAAAGTTCCTTATGTTGTGGCGACCCCCAACCATAAAATTATTTTCATTGTTACTTCATAACTGTTATGATTCGAAATGTAAATGTCTGATATGCAGAATTCATTTTCATTGTTACAAATTGAACATAATTTAAGCATTAATCACAAAAAACAATATATTGTGAAATATTAATTTCTGATTACAAAGAAATGAAATTTTGTCTTGAAGCATGGTGTAGTCTTAATTTAACAACAGTAAACTACTTTGCTACATTTTGCGACAGTATACTAAAAGCCAACATCAGTCCCAAGGTTTAGATTGTTTCTTTCTTACCTGATCAGAAATGCTCAGAACAGTCTTTACACGAGCACAACGAAGATGATCTTCCACAATTCTACTTCTATCTTTAGGCTTGATTACCAACAAGCTGTAAAACCCTGTTTCACGAAGATATGTTGTTGGAAAGAAAGAGGAAAACGCAACAGAAAAGGGTATGACTGCAAACTCTTGATCCAGAATTTTGTAACTGGCATTGTAGAGAAATCATTTTTTGCTGTATCGCTGTCAATCCAGGAAAATCCTGTACTGAGCAATTTTTGTGGAAATTACCGCGACTCTGGAAAATCTTCAACTTTGACTGTGAATGGACTTAGAGCAAATGGGGTGTGAGGTAGATTTGGAAACAACGATGAAATTTTGTCTGTAAGCATTTGCAAGTGTTCCTTCACCGAATTTATCATTGTAATTCCTTTGTCTGGTTCAATATCATGAAACAAGATAATATGGGCAACATATACATTTTATTTTCATCCAATTTTTTTGGCCAAAGCTGAAATTAAAATTTAAATGATCACATCTTTTTAGGGAAATTGTAGGATGTTGCATTTGGTCCTTGCAGTGATAAATTTAACAGTGATAATTTAATAAGATGGCGAAGATGTCAACCAAGTAAGCTATTTTCTGCAATTCACTTTGATCACTAAAAAGAGCTTCGAACTGCGGTCTTGCTTTCTGATTTAAAAAAAGTTTTGAGTTCATCACGAAGCTCAAAAACACATTTTAAAACTGTTCCTTTCAACAACCTTCTCATTTCGTTGTGAAATAGCAAAGCATTGTTCGACGCATCAACTCGTTGCACAGTCGAATGTTTAAAGTGCTTGTCTTTACGAAATTTACAGAAGTTATGACACTTTTCGTTACTTCTTTTAACTCTTGTGACAGCGTCTTCATAGCTAATATTTTCCGATTAATCAATCAGTAAGTAAGTCCCAATGACTTTTTGTGACTCATTCAGTATTAGACGTTAAATCGATATCCTAGCATAGCTGGAGCACCATCTTTGCAAACAACCCAAACCTTTTCCAAGAGATATTATGATCTTTCAGAAATAAATCAACTCTGTCAAATACATCAAGTGCAGAAAAGAAACTCATCTTAAATTCACCATCATTAATATACCTCACATAAACTAGTAACTGAACAGTTTGCAACGTCTGTAGATTCATCAAGCTGGTTACTAAATATTGGAAGTGGAGCAGATTTAATTTCCTGGATTACCTGATCAAGAATATCAACAGACATGTCATCTGTTTTTCTATGGACAGTATCGTTAGTTACGGCAATTGCACTCAGCTTCGAAACAAATTCGTCTCCAATCATAATGAAAATTTCTGACATTTCTGGTTTTTTAGCCGGATCAAATCAATCGGTTTCTAAGACCATTGGCATCGAAAATGTGTGTTTTCCAATGGTCTTAGGCGACCCCCATGAAAGGGTCGCGCAAGGGGGTCGGGACCCACAGGTTGAGAACTGCTGATTTAGGGGATAACCTTTTAATTTTAATATCTGAAAAATTTCATGACAGTCACCATGGTCACCGTAGCCTGTTAGTATTATCATCTAACGATGTAACAGTCATTATTTGTATGGTCTTGTCCCATCCATCCCTGTAACTCTGGCAATCCCTAAACTTCATTCCACTCAGAACCGATGCATTTATATTTCCATGCTTTGATTCCCAACTGCAGTAGATCTGAGAATGAAAGATTGTGCTCTTTGCGAGGAAAAATGCTTAATCTAACATTTATCAACATTCATGCTCCCATCAAAGATATGGAAGGTTGGGGAAAAGAATCCTTTTATGAGACACTGGAAAAGATCTACAAAGAGGCACCACGACATGATATTAAAAAGTGAGTGACGACTTCAATGCCAACCATTGGCAAGGTAAAGTCTGCATAAAGAATCCAATGACAATGGGATCCGACTCATAGACTTTATTTCAATAAAAGAGATGTCAGTTAGCAGCACCAAGTTTCCACTCAAAAAATATACATACATAAAGTTACTTGGAACTCACCAGATTGAATTACCCACATTTTAATCGATCGTTTTAAGGATCAGACTTGACATACTAGATGTAAGAAGCTATCAAGGAGCAGATGCAGACTCTGACCATCTACTTGTAAGGGTTAAATATAAGCAGAGAAGAAGCATTATTCACAATGGCCAAAAAATGATGTAACAAGTAGAAGCATCACAGGAGGAAACAGGGAAAACAGCATAAATGAACAGTGAGATTGGGTTAAAAAAATTGCTGTGAAAACATCAGAAAAAGTAGGAGGAAGTGCAGCGATCAAACAATAGAGTAGGCTGATATTATCATGAATGCAGACAGACTATTGAAGAAAGGAACAAAGCCAGAGGAAAGCCATAAAAATGTGTAGGAAGAAAAAGAGGACATGGGGAAAAAGCTAAATGAAAAAGAAGACTTATCAAGGGAGGGAAACATCAGAGCAATGTACATAAAGATAAAAGATGAAAAGAATGGATACCAAGCCAGAATGGAAATTTTGAGGACATAATAAGTACAGACAATAGACGAGATGAAGATTATCAACCACCAAATGGAGGACCAGACCTTTTAATAAACTATTCAACTCTAGAAGAAACTTCAGACGCAATTAATTCTATGAAAAACCACAAAGCCCCTGGAGAAGATCTCATCACAGCAGAACTTATAGCTAAAATTTGTCAAGAAGAGAAAATTTCAACAGAATGGCAAACAGCACTAATAACCCCACTACACAAACTACAAAGGAATTTCCCTATTAAACGTTACATACAAAATACTGACAAAAGTAGTTGCCAAAAGGCTACAGCCTTTCACTGAAGAAATACTAAGTGACTTCCAATGTGGATTCAGACAAAACAGATCAACGACTGATCGGATGCCTATTAGAGAAATGTTACAAACATAATATCCCAGTACATCAACTCTTTTGGCATATGACATCAAAACCAGGTTGACATGGCTATTCTCGACTTCTCAAAGGCCTTCGACACTGTCCCACACAGCCTTCTTCTTCATAAGCTCCACCACTATGGCATTACCAGCAACCTTCACTCCTGGCTCTCAACATTCCTAACACAACGTACCTTGTAAGTAGTGGTAGACGGCATCCGATAAGGGAAAGCTACCGTAGACTCAGGAGTTCCACAAGGCTCAGTGCTGGGCCCCCTTCTCTTCCTCTGTCACATAAACATCTCAAGTGAGGCTGTTTGCAGATGGCTGTCTTGTCTACAGAGAGATAAACGGTTACGATGACCACAACCACCTTCAAACAGATTGAAGTGCCGTATGAATTGAGCGGACAATTGGGGCATGAACTTTAATGAAACCAAATGCTACACAATGACCATCTCAAGAAAAAAAAACATCAACCTATATGTACTCACTAAACGAGACAATTCTCCAACAAGCATCAAATAACCTAAAATGTTCACCCCATATAAACAAAATTTTATATAAAAAAAGCCAACTCCACCCTTGGTTTCATCCCAAGAAAAATGCGCCACGGCCCAACTACCTGCAAGCAAAATGCATATCTATCACTCGTCCATCCACTACTAGAATATGGTGCGATCATCACACTTTAAGCAAGACGTGGACAAGATGGAGCGAATTCAACGTACCGGGGTGCGTTTTATCGCTCGAGACTACATATCCACCACTTCTGGCTTTGTCACTGGCCTCTTAAAAAGATTTGACATCTCACCCCCACCCCTTTAAAGACAGACGAGAGGGACTCCGCCTGATATTCTTATATGAAGTGGTCATGGGACTGGTGCCGGCCATCCCAGCAGGCACGTACCTCACCCCACAGAAGCCGGGTAGATTGATCAGAGCAAAACGCTAACTGAACACTGACTTCACCACTGACATTCCCATAAACAATTACACCAGAAACAATAGCAAATGCTTCAAAGTGCCTCAGTGCAACACAGTGCAGTATAAACAATCTTTCTTCCCACGCACAATAATAGCATGGAACCACCTGGACAATGCCACTGAACTCCACATCGGTCGAAAGCTTCAAGGCCGCCCTGGCATCAGCTAGGAGCTGTTAGAATAGCAACATCATACCCCCAACCGTTGCACAGGTGCCAGTACATGGATGCAGCAACGAACACAACCAGAACCAGAAAAGAAAATAGCTTTATAAGACTGATACATAAAATAACTGAAAAAGTGTTTGCTTACGAGGTTCAGGGAGAATATTCAAAAGAATTTCAGATTAGACGAGGCAAGGAGACTCACTGACATACATGCTATTTAATCTAAAATTGGATAGAGTTATAAAAGTGGTTCTCAACTTTCCTAATGCTACAACTGTTCCTCATGTTGTGGTGACCCCCCTACCACAAAATTATTGTTGTTGCTACTTCATAACTGTAGAGTATGTGGTGTTTTTTCTGATAGTGTTAGGTAACCCCTGGGAAAGAGTCAATGGACTCCCAAATGGGTTGAGAAGCGCCAAGTTATAAGAAGCATACATATTGACATCTGAGGAAAACCCAAGACCCGCTCTCTACAATCAACCCCTTCAGTATCTTGCATATGCTGATGACTTTGTCAGCACTGTAAGGCAAAAGTAGGAGAGATATATCAAAAGCCTTTATTGAATTAGAAGACTTTATAAAATTAAAGCATCCAAGTTCACCCTCGTGATGATAAAGCAGGGTTGGAAGTCATTAAAATTAAAAAACACACTTTTGAAAAAGTAAATCAATTCAAATACCTAGGATTTTTATGAAATGAAAGAAATGAATTACTAACAGAAATAAAAGAAAGAATATCGGCAGGAAATAGGGCATACTTCAGTAGTCAGAAAATTTTCAAAAGTAAAAAGATAGCAAGTGAAACTTGGTACCTAACAAAACCAACAGTAAACCTATTAAACTTATGGGAAAGAGGGGGGGAGAAAAGTTTCCAAGAAAGCCAAAGTTGACCTGATATTACCACTGCTCATGTTAATGGAGTAATCCAAATATGTATTTATATTCTATCTTTGGTTATTTTACGAGAGTTAAAAAGTTGTACATGACTGATAAAATTATCTGATTGAATTACCATCTTTTTTTATGCAAAGGGGTCATTGGTGATCTTGTGATTGTAGATACGTATCATACTTTGAAAGTAGTATTAGAAATGAGTTTAGCATATTACAAGCTGGTGACCAAGGAAGTGAAGTTCAGTTGAACCCATAAACTGTAATTGGTGAGGGATATTATCAGTAAAGTCACTGAAGGAAATTTAAAAGCTCTATTTTCGCCAATTTAAATGAAGTTCTCATTTAATTATTCTAAATTATGTAACTAGAGCTCAATCAAAATATTTATGTTAATTTCGCTGTATTTAACAACATAACAAAAATAAGAGATGTAACGATAAAATGTGATTAAACATATGCTTGAATTTATTTGTATCATATTATAATTGAAAATGCTTATCAAAGATTTAAACCAATTAGTTCTTTTAGCTTTAAGTATGGTAGCAATTAATAATTTATCCATGGAGAGGTTATTTTAGTTGATAAATATTTCTTTTATTTTCAGATGGCGTTCAAGAATTGAAGACAAAAACTATGAGGGAAGGGAAGACTCAAATACTCTTCAGTTGGCGCCAAACAAATCAAGGCAAAGACTATGATGAAAAGTCAATATCTCACATTGCTTTTAATAAATAGATGGTGCTTATTATTGTATGTGAATGTGAGGCAAAGAGAAGATATTTACATTGCTTCAATAAATAGATGGTGCTTAACTAAAACTAATTGTATGTGAGAGAAAAAGAAGATATTTAATGATTAAAATAAAAGAAAGAAAAATATTTGAAGTTGTTAAAAATTTATTTAATTGAAAAATGAAAATGAAAACATGAATGCTCTTTATTTTAGGGGGAGAAAAAACAAAAATATCCCCGCGAGACTATCAAAACATGAATACTCCTGGTGATATACAGTGAGTTATCTTTACAAAAATAACATGTTAAAATTGATGGTGACTTGTTTGGTAACTTAAGGACTTGGTGAAATCCAAGCTACCTTATTCCACCAAGCCCTCCAATTACACATGTTACAGGCAAAGTGTGAAATCCAGGCATTCTATTAAGATCTACTTCAATTTTAATGTTTATTTGTTTATAAAAAGTCCAGGCACTAAAGCTATAGACAATACTGCTGGATGTCTCAGTCAATCAATCTATAGAATGCCTGGATTTCATACTTTTCCTGTAAATACAAATCAATCCATTATTTATTAACATTTGCTATTTGTCTAAAACCACCATCATCTTAAGATCTCGCAAAAAAAATATTTACAATGAATTCACATGGATGGTGTTTAGTTTTTGTACAAAAGACATTTGTATGTTTATCACATGGGGGACTTTGAAATCATAATTCTGCATTGCCCCTGTTATTATTTTATTGCTTGTCGCCAAATAATTAAACCGTATTTGTGCACAATTGGAGTCTCATCATTTGATGACCAGCAATATACAATATCACACATCCTTAACTGATTCTAAACAACATATTTACAATGGTATATGTTCAAAGTCTTAAAGTACGTTCACACTACCGAATAGTTACTAGGATTCTTGCCTTTTAAACAAGATTTGTTGAGCACTGAACAAAATATGATGGGACTGGTTATGTAACTTGCCAGCAGAAACTTGCCAGCTTGTAGTCACAGAAAGTTGAGAATCCATGTAACAAATCTGCAGTGTAAATGTACCTTTAAAACTACACCATCTAACACCGGGTACATTTGATGACCAACACTGTATACATCCTTTACTAATACTAGACAACATAGATCTACAAAGTCTTATGCCTACAACAGACCTGTTTTACCCTCAAACTCTTAAAATCGCACACTTATCATCACAAAATTGTTAAATACCTTATATTTATAGTAAAAAAAATAAACATAC
Source organism: Lymnaea stagnalis (assembly GCA_964033795.1). Taxonomy (NCBI): domain Eukaryota; kingdom Metazoa; phylum Mollusca; class Gastropoda; family Lymnaeidae; genus Lymnaea; species Lymnaea stagnalis. Next base: position 182,263 of record CAXITT010000308.1, on the reverse strand, counting down.
AGTCTATATAATGTTTACACCTCAAAATCGTACATAGTATGCCAAAATAGTAAGAGTAAACAGGTCTGCTACAAAATCAAATATCAAATACATGAAAAGTGAGATTCAAATTATAAAATTTAAGGAAACAATTATAATTTTCAATAAAATCTTTAAAAAATCATGAAAAAACTTAGATATTGGTTCACAAGTTCATACACACATTTATTTAACATCTTGAAGGGGTTGGCACTTTTATTCAGTTCAGTAAAACCATCAATACAATAACTATCAACAATAAAAATAATGGTTCAAGTTGTTGGCACTACTGGTGGTCAAATGTTCATGTTGTTGGCACCGCTGGTGGTCAAATGTTCATGTTGTTGGCACCACTGGTGGTCAAATGTTCAGGAAGGAAACACTATCTGTTGTTCAATGTTGAAATTTTGGAAGTCAAGGAGACTTAACTTAATAAAAGATAAAGACTGACCTATTCAGGAGTGTCTCTGTTAGTGTTACAGAGAAAAGAAATCTTTGTGGTACCTAATCAATCATGGATGTATCTCAGTTGTATCCAATCATGGATGTACGGTATCTCAGTTGTACCCAATCATGGATGTACGGTATCTCAGTTGTACCCAATCATGGATGTATCTCAGTTGTACGGAGCAAATCATGGATGCAGTATCTCAGTGTACCCAGTCATGGATGTATATCAATTGTACCCCAATCATGGATGTATCAATTGTACCCTAATCATGGATGTATATCAATTGTACCCCAATCATGGATGTATCAATTTTACCCCAATCATGGATGTATATCATTTTTACCCCAATGATGGATTTAGTATCTCAGTGGTAGCCAATCATGGATGTATATCAATTGTACCCCAATCATGGATGTAGTATCTCAGTGGTAGGCAATTATGGATGTATCATCTTAGTCACACTTAGTGGTGCACCATCATGAATGCATCTCAGTCTCAGTTGTATGGTACCAAATCATGGTTGTAGTACCTCAGTTGTACCCAATCATGGATGAAGTATCTCAGTGTTACACAGTCATAGATGAATCTTAGGTGTACCCAATTATGGATGTAGTATCTCAGTTGTACCCAATTGTGGATGCATCTCATTTCTGATGACCAAAATTAAAATTGAGAATAATATCAAAAATATTTTCGTATCTATATTTTTTAAGTTTCCAATATATTATGGCATATTTTTGTCTTTATTTCTCACTCTTTCAAACTGAGTATCATTTGGGAGCAATAAAAAAAACTTACTAAATCTCATGTAAAATAAAACTAACTAAAAACTGGAAATACATTTACTTAATAGATATTCAGTACCTGGGTCAATGAACCATGAAATCAAGAGAAATTGTTTTCTATCAGATCACTTCTTGGAGGAAATCATCCAATGTGTTGATAGAAACAGGGAAATCATCCAGTGTGTTGATAGAAACAAGGAAATCATCCAATGTGTTGACAGAAACAATCTGTAAATAGAGAAATTATAAACTTGCTTGTCTAATTTTATATTGTGTATTCTGTATTTTTGAAATGGTCAGATTATAGGCTAACTAGACGTAAGCCCATGGCCTCAATAATCTCTTGGGCAACCAAATTTTGAAGCTTTGTTTTATAGATTCCAGGGCTTACTAAACAAAACAAAAAACTTCAAAAATTAATGATAAAGGATTTATTTTACAGTTCGCTTGCTGTCCTCTAGGATACCACATTGAAGCTAAATGTTTATTTTTATTATATATTTTATTTATTTTAGTTTCTTTACTGAAGGAGTATTCTTGTCACCACGTTTCGTTTTTTGTTGCATCCTTTTATTCAGATTTTCGCATACTTGGTTTAGCTCATTTCCTTATATTAAATATTTACATTCTGATGTTAATGAAGAAGGCATTTTGACCTTATATTTTTATGAATTATAATTATATACTAAGTCCTAAGTTTTGTTTATCTTATGTAAATCAAGTCAGATATATTTGAGATGGCAAGGTATAAAGCTAGTCCTATGAAATCATTTCTCCATCACAAAAATGGTCAATGTTTCTAAAACTAATCAGTTCAGTGTCTTGCATTTTCCCATGACTACTGTACCTCTCCACCTACCCAAAAAATATTTCTCATCATTACCGGAGCTCTCAATGTACGGTACCGGTACCCAAAAGAATATTTCTCATGATTACTGTACCTCTCAATGTACCCAAAATAATATTTATCATGACTACCGTACCTCTCAATGTACCTTAAACAATATTTCCCACTTAACTTATACCCCTATTTTTGTATGGCCGGAATATTAGTTTGATTTAAAAACTTTAGCAATTTATGATATATTTTTAATGATTTATGTTATTATTACTTATAATTGTCTATAACTTTTTAATTCTTCAGTGACATTAGTATTACAAATTTTATATGTTAGTAAGACTGTCAAAAGAAAATCCTTTCAACTGCCCTTGAAATTTTTTAAGTGAAGTACTGAACAAAAATTTAATTTAATTAATTTAATATTCTCATAAAATTAAGATTGTGATCTCTAGGCCAACTATTTTTCGACAGTAATTGTTGTTATCACTTTAGTATTAAGTCAAGAATCTATTCAACCCAGTCATGCAGACCAGCTTTTTTGAGTGGCAATGTATCAAGTAATTATTCATTTAATGTGATTTCCTAATAACTACAATGAACTTAATGTTAATAAGTTAGAATAGACTACAGTATCAGTAAATAACTACTTTAAAAAATTAAATTAGTTGTTAGTACTACAAGTAGTTAGTCTTTTTCCTCCATATTTTGAGCCTACTAATTTTTGTCTTGTACTAGTTACTTGTGATAATTTAATAATTATTATTACCAGTGGTTTGGTAATTGGTATTATTTCTTCCTCAAAATTTTCTAACGCAAATCAAACTAAACAAAAATTGCTTTAAGATAAACTAAAATGGTGAAATATTTAACACTTTCCCAAATAACAGATAGTATAACATATAGTGACAGGGTATAGCACAACCGTACACTTATAATAATGGGAAAAAGTGTTTCTGGTAATTCCTGGCAACTGGATGGGTTACCCCCATAGTCTTATATCACAGTAAAAGTAAATGGCTCTCTTTATGTTATTTTTCTTTTTTAATATGTGGCATGATTTAATTGACCTGAAACCGAACTCCCTTCACAGATCGCATATTATCTCCCACTGAAGCAATTTATCAGAATATTAATGATAAAATGACACAAACAATAGTTGACTGCACCAACAGGGAAGGTGAGAAAAAGCCTACTACACACTGGCGCTCTTTATCTGAACAGCATTTCAGTGGAATTTTTATTTAGCCATGTTGATGGAAATCCTCTTTTTGAAGACATTCAGCAAACTTCTGATTCATATTTGCTTTGACAACAAGGATGGTTGATCAATCCTTTCTGGCCTGTGACATCTTTGATCCCATAAGAGATGTATGAGAAGCATTCCTGAGTAATTTTGCGAGGTATTATGTCCCTGGAGAGAACATCACAGAAGGTGAGCAACTGGTTGGTTTCAGAAGTCAGTGCAGATTTATTCAATGCATGATATATGCCAAGCAAGCCCGAAAAACATGGAATAAAACTCTTCTTACCCGGTGCATCGTCTTCGAACTATCCTCTGAAGAGCTGCCCATATCTCTTCAAATTCAAATAAAATGTAAGTGCCCTGCCAGCAAAGAGAAATATTGGAATATCCCCAGAGATTGTGATTTCTCTCACAAGGAACTTCATTGGAAGTAGCCAAAATTTCAGAACAGCCTATTATTTCATTCCCCTACAACTTGCAAAACCAATGGCAGAGAACAGACTCACCCTATAGTTGGAACAGTGAAATGGAGCAAGATGTTCCTACCCAATAATAATGTCTGCTCCTAAAAAAATCAGTGTTTTTGTTCAGACAGGAAACAACCTTGTAAAAAACCAGAGCTCAAGGCAGAAAATTGTATTGCTCCTGAACACAATACACAATCCTCCAGATATAGAAAGTGAAACTGAATGCAAGAAACCAGAGATAACAACAAAATCAAAGGAGGCATATATGCCATGGACCAAATGACGAAGGTGTTCTCTGTGAATACAAAAAAGTAAAATATGGCCTTTGGTTGTGTTTTTCAACATTGTTGACTTCCACTGCAGCCAATTACAGACAGCCAATATTGACATTGCACACAAAACATTCCCAGTGTTTTGAAATCTTTACAAACACTGCAAATGGCTGCCCAAACCACTTCAACTCAGCAAGTTTATTAAGACATATTTATATTTGCAAAGACCATTCTGTTCTTTTTACACAATCATAGATGAATCTTAGGTGTACCCAATTATGGATGTAGTATCTCAGTTGTACCCAATTGTGGATGCATCTCATTTCTGATGACCAAAATTAAAATTGAGAATAATATCAAAAATATTTTAATTAAGTTTCCAATATATTATGGCATATTTTTGTCTTTATTTCTCACTCTTTCAAACTGAGTATCATTTGGGAGCAATAAAAAAAACTTACTAAATCTCATTTAAAATAAAACTAACTAAAAACTGGAAATACATTTAGATCTACTTAATAGATATTCAGTACCTGGGTCAATGAACCATGAAATCAAGAGAAATTGTTTCCTATCAGATCACATCTTGGAGGAAATCATCCAATGTGTTGATAGAAACAGGGAAATCATCCAGTGTATTGATAGGAATAAGGATATCATCCAATGTGTTGACAGAAACAATCTGTAAATAGAGAAATTATAAACTTGCTTGACTAATTTTATATTGTGTATTCTGTATTTTTGAAATGGTCAGATTATAGGCTAACTAGACGTAAGCCCATGGCCTCAATAATCTCTTGGGCAACCAAATTTTGAAGCTTTGTTTTATAGATTCCAGGGCTTACTAAACAAAACAAAAAACTTCAAAAATTAATGATAAAGGATTTATTTTACAGTCCGCTTGCTGTCCTCTAGGATACCACATTGAAGCTAAATGTTTATTTTTATTATATATTTTATTTATTGTAGTTTGTTTACTGAAGGAGTATTCTTGTCAACACGTTTCGTTTTTTGTTGCATCCTTTTATTCAGATTTTCGCATACTTGGTTTAGCTCATTTCCTTAGATTAAATATTTACATTCTGATGTTAATGAAGAAGGCATTTTGACCTATATTTCCATATATTTTTATGAATTATAATTATATACTAAGTCCTAAGTTTTGTTTATCTTATGTAAATCAAGTCAGATATATTTGAGATGGCAAGGTATAAAGCTAGTCCTATGAAATCATTTCTCCATCACAAAAATGGTCAATGTTTCTAAAACTAATAAGTTCAGTGTCTTGCATTTTCCCATGACTACTGTACCTCTCCACGTACCCAAAAAAATATTTCTCATCATTACCGGAGCTCTCAATGTACGGTACCGGTACCCAAAAGAATATTTATCATGACTACTGTACCTCTCAATGTACCTTAAACAATATTTCCCACTTAACTTATTCCCCTATTTTTGTATGGCCTGAATATTTATGTTTGATTTAAAAACTTTAGCAATTTATGATATATTTTTAATGATTTATGTTATTATTATTTATAATTGTCTATAACTTTTTAATTCTTCTGTGACATTAGTGTTACAAATTTTATATGTTAGTAAGACTGTCAAAAGAAAATCCTTTCAACTGCCCTTGAAATTTTTTAAGTGAAGTACTGAACAACAAATTTAATTTAATATTCTCATAAAAGTAAGATTGTGATCTCTAGGCTTAAAATTTTTCGACAGTAATTGTTGTTATCACTTTAATATTAAGTCAAGAATCTATTCAACCCAGTCATGCAGACCAGCTTTTTTGAGTGGCAATGTATCAAGTAATTATTCATTTAATGTTATTTCCTAATAACTACAATGAACTTAATGTTAATAAGTTAGAATAGACTACAGTATCAGTAAATAAATACTTTAAAAAATTAAATTAGTTGTTAGTACTACAAGTAGTTAGTCTTTTTCCTCCATATTTTGAGTGTACTAATTTTTGTCTTGTACTAGTTACTTGTGATAATTTAATAATTTCTATTACCAGTGGTTTGGTAATTGGTATTATTTCTCCTCAAAATTTTCTAACTCAAATCAAACTAAACAAAAATTGCATTTAAGATAAACTAAGATGGTGAAATATCATTTAACACTTTCCCAAATAACATATAGTATACCCTGTCCCTAGTGACTGGGTATAGCACAACCGTACACTTATAATAATGGTAAAAAGTGTTTCTGGTAATTCCTGGCAACTGGATGGGTTACCCCCATAGTCTTATAATCACAGTAAATGGCTCTCTTTATGTTATTTTTCTTTTTTAATACGTGGCATGATTTAATTGACCTGAAACCGAACTCCCTTCATAGATCGCCTATTATCTCCCACTGAAACAATTTTTCAGAATATTAATGATAAAATGACACAAACAATAGTTGACTGCACCAAGAGGGAAGGTGAGAAAAAGCCTACTACACACTGGCGCTCTTTATCTGAACAGCATTTCAGTTTCAGTGGAATTTTTATTTAGCCATGTTGATGGAAATCCTCTTTTTAGGGCAGCATTTTCAATCAAGACATTCAGCAAACTTCTGATTCATATTTGCTTTGATAACAAGGATGGTTGATCAATCCTTTCTGGCTCGTGACATCTTTGATCCCATTAGAGATGTATGAGAAGCATTCCTGAGTAATTTGGCGAGGTATTATGTTCCTGGAGAGAACATCATAGTAGGTGGACAACTGGTTGGTTTCAGAGGTCAGTGCAGATTTATTCAATGTATGATATATGCCAAGCAAGCCTGAAAAATATGGAATAAAACTCTTCTTACCCTGTGAATCGTCTTCGAACTATCCTCTGAAGAGCTGCCCATATCTCTTCAAATTCAAATAAAATGTAAGTGCCCTGCCAGCAAAGAGAAATATTGGAATATCCCCAGAGATTGTGATTTCTCTCACAAGGAACTTCATTGGAAGTAGCCAAAATTTCAGAACAGCCTATTATTTCATTCCCCTACAACTTGCAAAACCAATGGCAGAGAACAGACTCACCCTATAGTTGGAACAGTGAAATGGAGCAAGATGTTCCTACCCAATAATAATGTCTGCTCCTAAAAAAATCAGTGTTTTTGTTCAGACAGGAAACAACCTTGTAAAAAACCAGAGCTCAAGGCAGAAAATTGTATTGCTCCTGAACACAATACACAATCCTCCAGATATAGAAAGTGAAACTGAATGCAAGAAACCAGAGATAACAACAAAATCAAAGGAGGCATATATGCCATGGACCAAATGGTGAAGGTGTTCTCTGTGAATACAAAAAAGTAAAAGATGGCCTTTGGTTGTATTTTTCAACATTGTTGACTTGGCATCCACTGCAGCCAATTACAGACAGCCAATATTGACATTGCACACAAAACATCCCCAGTCTTTTGAAATCTTTACAAACACTTCAAATAGCTGCTTAAACCACTTCAACTCAGCAAGTTTATTAAGACATATTTATATTTGCAAAGACCATTCTGTTCTTTTATGTATAAACTGTGTAAGCTGAGGTGCAAAGCCCCTATTTTCCATGTGTACATGTGACTGTTCTGCTTTGAAATAGTATGTTATGTTGAATACATGTTAATGTTATTATTGTAAGTACCAGTACCCAAATGGATTCAGAATACAGTGGAACCTCTCATAACGAGTCATTCGCATAAAGAGCAAAAAAAAATGTTAAGAATTTGCTCCCTTAACGAGCGACATTTCACATAACGAGTTACGCAAAAAGGGGAAGTCCCTTTTTCCCGACATTCATTTGTGAGCCGGGACTTCCGTGCCGATCCATTAGTCTGTGTTTAGCACTCTGTTAGCGCATTGTTTTCGTGTGTGATCACCAGTTTTTACAAATTTTGTATTCAGACAATATTCGAAATTTTTTTATGTTCAAAGTGTAATAACCTGTGCTAAAATGTCTTCGAAGAAAAAACCACAAGAAGACAATCGTAAGAGAGAAAAAATAACTGTTGAAATGAAACATAAAATCATTGTAAAGCGAGAACAGGGTGTGGGCGTGGCTAATCTAGCGCGCACATACAATCTGTCAACATCAACGATCTGCACTATTTTCAAGAACAAAAACAAAATTAAGGATATGGATGGTTCAAAAGGGGTGTCAAGAATGTCTTTGAAACGGTTACGTATTATTGATAATGTTGAGAGGTTGCTTCTAATATGGATAAACGAGAAGCGATTACAAGGCGACACTATTAACGAAAACATTATTTGTGAGAAGGCCAAACTTATTTTCGCCCGATACAATTTTCTAAATTGTATTCCAAGTTGTTACATTCCTTAAAAATTCATAAGTAATTTTATTTGAAAAAATGTTAATAACATTTTTTGAAAAATGAGTATTTTTTCAGCATGGAACGCATTATCTTATTTTACATTGGTTTGTATGGGAAAAATTGTTTCGTTTAACCAGCGTTTCGCTTAACGAGTAAGATTCTGGAACGAATTATGCTCGTTATGAGAGGTTCCACTGTATTTATTTACTGTCAAAAATTAAAATTAATTTTATGGATTACACAGACTCAAATAATCAATAAATAACAACCAAACAATGATGTTCATAAGCCAATTAAGACGTTTTTTCCTTAGATTAAATTATGCTTGGGACTGTACAAAAAAAGATGACGCCCCCAAATATTAGTCACTTTCGCATGCTTTATATTATATACTTTATATAATTGCAACCACCAAGGCCAAGGTGCTAATTCCAACTACCTTGTTGATGAGGGCGAGTATGAGAAAGGGTATTAAAAAGGAGACTCGAGATACCAGCAATCACAGTCTGTCTCCGGGTGTATTACACCCAGTTGCGATAGAAAGGGTTTGAATAGATATATATTTTCATGGACATTCTTTAAAGGCTGCGACTATTCGTACCCGGGTACCAGAAGTGAGAGATTGGGATACGATTTTAAACTTACTTCTTCAGATTAACTAAAATAAACTACCACAAATGACATCCGAATAGCTTGAGTCTAATGGTACCCGGGTGTGAATGGCAACGCTGCATGTCTGGGTCCATTTTGACTCAGTGCTATTAGGACGTCATTTTTAGTGGTAGTTTATTGCAGTTAAACTGAAGAATTAAGTTTACAAACATATAGTCCATTCAATACCTCCTTTTGTCTTACAAACCCAACAATAAAATTTTAAATAATTTTTTTAATCCAAACCTCTCACTTCTGATACCTGGGTACGAATAGCCACTTTGTTCTTTAAAAAACTAAATTTAGTAAATTAAATAGCTTGATTTAATTTAATTAATCTTAATTAAATTATACTTATACCTACACTATACTATAAGTATACATAATTTGACTTCACACAGTACCCCCACCTCACACAACAGTTCAGAAAACCAACTAATGTTTGGGCTAATTGAAAGGACGAATGCCACTGGTCTTTTGGCGGGTGTTTATTATAGTTGCAGTGAATTAGGGTTTAGGTTGGGTTGAGGGAGCGATTTAGGGTTCATATTAGTTAGGCTAGGCATACGGGTCTATTTAGGGATACATTCGTGAAATTCGATAAAATAGTGGCATTCGTCCTTTAATTTACCAATGTTTGCTTTGTATCTTGAAAAATCTTTGTATCTTGACAAAGTTATATTTACAGTCAACAAAATAATTTAGGAAAAGTTATTCCAACCACTAAAGAATTCTTCATCCTAAGGAAAGCTAACAAAAAATCATGTTGGTTTAAAAAAAACTTTTGTTATAAAAGAGTACGCAATCAGGGGCAACTCAAAAAATTATTTTGTCCAACAAGGTGACAGCAGTAGGTTCCCATACTTTCATAAAGAATCAGGAACAGTAACCAAGTTAATACGATCTTTCACCAAGCTCACAAGAGTTAACTTTCTTGAAGCGAATAAATAAATTACCGTATAATTAATGGGAAGTTATCGCTGTTGTCTTTAAAACATCAGTTTATTTTAATGGTTGCTTCTCTTTGACCATGTTTCGCAAAATTTAGCGGGAAAAGTATCTCTTATTTCAGACATTTATGTTATGGGTGTTCAGTAAATTAACACTAAATTCTTAAGCTAATATAATTGCACCTGTTACTTTTCAGAAATAATTTTAAATTTTTTAAATATTTAAAATACTTTTTAATATACATTTTAATAGAAGTAGTCAAAATGACTTTTATAAATATAAAGAGAATTCTTCTGGGATATCCTGTTCATTATTATAACAAATTCAATTCAACACTGGGATTTCTTGGTGAATCCAAAGCACATTGTGAACATAAACTTTTGATTGCAACAAACTGTTTTTGGTGTTATATATGTCATGTTTAGTGAAAATTGTTTTAAATAGTCATAAATACTATAGCAATCTTTTGAAGATAGAATATTTTTTAAAGTATTTAATGGCTTCAATGGGACATCCCTCCCCCATCCTACGTTTGTTTTTTAAATTCGCCACCCCTAATTACTTGCTATAGGTGAAAACCTTCTTATCATAATCATAAAAAAAATTCAAATTTACTACTCATGTGCTTTTGTTAAATCAATCATTCAGTCAAAGCCACCTCTTGTCCATTAACTAAAAACTATTAATATAGTTCTTAGTACATTCTTTATTAGTGTTGTAATAAATATGATTTGATTGTTAAGCTTTCCAGCCTTAGACACATGTCTGTAGTATTTGTTTGTTAGTAACTTTTACAGTGATGTGTCACTAGTTATTTGATTAATAATCAATTGTCTCGTCATGTGTAACTAATGATTTGTTTGTTAGTCACTTGTCTAGTTATGTGACTCTAGTGATTTGTGCTATTCAATTGTCTAGGGATGTTGGAAATGAATGCATTAATTGAAACTTTGTTTAGTGAGGTTTTTAAATGAAAGCACAAGTTGAATAATTGTCCAGTGATGTTCGAAATGAATGCACAAGTTGAAACATTGCCTAGTGATGTTATTTAAATTTAAGTTAATATTTAAATTTATTTAGCTTGAGATTGTGACAACATCAATAACTTTAAATACATTAATATGTACTGACAGGGTCATGCTCAGGTCACACGATCAAATTCCTGTCAAATTTCTTCAATATGCGTCAAATTTTAGTATAAAGGCACTATTTTGTGTTTGGTTTCTTTGTTGAGATTTTGCTCAAAATTTGATCAAATTCTAAGTAAGAAAGTTTAGTCTCTTAACAGATCATAAACCATTAATGGCACTAAACAAAAAGAGAATAGCCAATAAAAATATCAACAGATAGTCTTTAATATAATTAATTAAATTATAATATAATATCTATGGAAATAAAATCAATAAAAGGTAAAAACAACATTGTTGCTGATTTTTGGTCAAGACAAATTGAGTATAAAGAAAATGTCAAAAACATAAAACATATTGAACTTATGTGGATTGTCATACCATGCTATAGTTATTCTATATTTATTTTTTTAGTATCCGTAATGTGTGTAACAGACCATGTGACTTATTCATATGACATGGATTTTTTTCACAGGACACTAACATTTGCTCTCACGGCACAAAGGCAAAGTGATTTGAAGGAAAAGAATAGAAACACGAGAAAAAAAGGAACTAATTTTTATAGTGTATGGAGAATTCATTTTTTTCTTGAGTGAAGGGAGTGAATGACATAATTTTAATGGATAAGGTTGACATGTTGTATTTTTCAGATGGATTTAATTAATTAATTATTAGATACATTTTTGTAAGTGTATGGATATATATTCTTCATATTACACTATAAATGTTCGAACAATTCTGATGTCAAGGAACCATGTAATGTATTTATCAAATATCTTAATAAAGTACTGTGTAATTTTCATTGGACCTTATTACTTCTTGGCGGAGAAAGAGACAGTCGTTTGTAAAGGTGAATGAGATAGTTACATTGGCAAATCATCACTTGCACTGAAGAAATAAAATACATTAGCTCACGTTTACAAGTAACATTACATTATAAACGTTACATATGATAACTGGGAAATATAAATGTTTATGCTTTAAAATGAGTGTTTGTGTGATAACTTTATAATGTATATATTTTATATATTTTTATGAGTAATAAATAAAATGCATCTTTTTTTCCTCCAGAAATTATTACACACTAGAGCCACATTTACATACCCTAACTTGAGAGACGATGAAATGACAAGATTTCTATTGTCAAAGATGATTGAGACATCCTATTTTCAAATATGCAAATACTGCACCTAATGGTAGTGCTTATTGATAACTTCATTCAGCACTGCTTATTTTTTAATAAAATTTATACCAATTTGTTTCTGAGTTCTTGTGAAATCTGTGATTGAACTTGTATTTGTGATTGGACTTGTATTTGTATGTTTTAAATCAGGTGTTTTATCTGTAAGTTATTTTTAAAAGGAGATTACCACTCCCTAAAATATTATCTTTTACAGTTTAAATTAGAGTACCAGTATATAAAAAGTATACATAATTGTACTCAATATAATTTTTAAAATCTAATGCAGTGTACTACAAATGAGCGTTCTGTTCATTTTAATACATAAATCAGGAATGATTTCCCTAAACTTGGTAAAGGGATGTCAACAAAAATATACCGGGTTATAAAAATTGTCAAGAGCTGGAGAAGATATCTAGAGAATGGAAGAAATGGAAAGAAATAGTTAATGGCCTATTTTCCACTGGCAGTTGATCAGACTGAGAAGAGGAGTACTGCTAATTCTCTTTTTAACTACCGGTATCTCATAACTTGTCAAATAGCACCTAAAATTCCCATTAAATCAATTTAAAAATTATATTGATTATTTTTTTTATTAATGAACTTTTATTTATGAATGTTCAGGAGAGCTTTACTATACTTGTACAATGTAACAGTATTTTTGAGAAATGTAAGCTTTTTACTATGATTCTATCTCATTTGAAGTCCTTATTTAAATATTTATTACATCTAAAGTCAAGTTTTTCTACATTCTACCGAAAAAAAAAAAATGTCTATAGCATGACTCAAACAATAATATAATAAGATTTTACGTTTTCTGTGGAAATTATTAAAAAGTGGACCTAAGGGGTCGCCACAAAAGAAATATAGAAGAACTAACCTATACTGCGCCTATAGTAAGATAAATACGGTAATTTAAAAAGTTGAACTTTTAAATTTAATCAAGGGGGCACCCATTTGCTATAATAGCACTGAAAACAAAAAAGGCGGGTGGGGGTAGGAGAATTAAATTTCTAATTGTTATTTGTAATCAGAGCCCAGGAGCAATATTTTCTTTGCCTGGAGCTCGAGCTGGTAAAATTTCTCATTGATCCAATTGGAAGTACTAAGTAGTCATTAGTGTTACAGTTACCTGTTACCAGTTACCCTGTTACAGTTACAGGGTTATAGTATATATGCTGCACAAGTAATAAGCCTATTTATAAATACCTTTCAATTACATCATGCCCTTCGCCGATTTATTGTCTAATTTTTCTATTACATCTTTTTCTAAATTAAGTACATTATTATTACTTGGAGGCTGCTGTTGTTTTGATAACTTAGCTGGGGTCATCCATAAAAGACGTCCACACAAAAGGGGGGAGGGGGGTTCAGCAAAAAGTGGACTAAAGTAGACAAGGGGGGGAGGGGGTTTAGGACAAAGTGGATGTCCACATTGTAGTGTTTTTTTGAGTGCAGCAGTTTTGCATAAATTTACTGTTAAAAACTTCTAGTTTAATGACAAAAGAGTTGGGATGCAAACCCAAACAAATCTTTCACAAACTGAGTGGTTAAATTTAGAAACGATTTTTTCAATATTAATAGTTAATACGCTTGAATATTATTTTTAAAATATGTTGTTAAAGTTTGATTTGTCAAATACAATAAAATCTCAAATAACAGTTTTGTTAAATTCTTAGAGTTTTTCCAGAAAATCTTTAATGATTTTTATTTTGTATTGGGGTTAAAAATGACTGGAATATTTGAATTTGACTTTATTTTTTATAAAAAAATTAGATATAGAACAACAAATTATTTTCCTAAAAAATTTAAAAATATATTTAAATTTAAAAATACAATCTTAATCTAAAAAACAAATTTCAGTTTATGCTGCATGTATTATCAAGGATGGTCGTGTGACCTATTCCGGACCAACATCCATATCAATAAGGAGTGGTAAACATGATTCCAGTACTGCTGCATCACATGTTGCAGATTTTGATGTACTTGTCTCTCTTGATATTTTCAAGAATGTGGCATGTACAAATGGTGGACTAGTAAAGCCTATAGCAATTATTACCGTTGACGGAGGCCCATACGAGAACCCACGTTATCCAAAAACATTGAATGCTGCGTATAAATTGTTTACCAAGCACAATCTTGATGCTTTCTTTATAGCGTGTCATGCTCCGGGTCACAGTGCCTACAATGCGGTAGAAC
>CAXITT010000308.1:151816-166427 GCA_964033795.1 Lymnaea stagnalis | reverse complement strand
TATTTTATTAATAATTTGGTAAATTTGTTTACTTGGGTTGAGACATTAAGGTGTCAGCCAAGATGGTGTGTTGTACACTCAGATGAGAGTCAAGATGGTGTGGTGTACATTCAGATGTCAGCCAAAATGATGTGGTGTATGTTCAGGTGTCAGCCAAGATGGTGTGGTGTACATTACAGTGTCAGCCAAGATGGCGTGGTGTACATTCAGCTGTCAGCCAAGATGATATGGTGCACAATCAGCTGTCAGCCAAGATTGTGTGGGGTACATTACGGTGTCAGCCAAGATGGCGTGGTGTACATTCAGCTGTCAGCCAAGATGATATGGTGCACAATCAGCTGTCAGCCAAGCTGATATGGTGCACAATCAGCTGTCAGGCAAGAATCTGTGATATAGATTTACTGAAACGTCTTGGTTTTCACCGCCAAGTCACTTGTGTAGAATGCATTAACCTGGAAGTGTAAAAACAAAATATTAAAATAATATTATTTACTGTCCCTTTACAATAATATTTTTATTCATTTACTTCAACTGCTTCATGTACTTCATCTACTTCACTTTAGCTGCAACACTCATAGAAGATGAAAATATGTGTTGGTTATTGTTACATGAAACAAAGACTGCAATGTCTACATCAAAGTTATGCATCTGAAAAAAAAACACTATAACAAAAGAAGTATAAGTAAAATTTAAGAAAAAAAGTACTCCTATATCATACGTATCAAACTTAAGGCCCGTGGGCCACATTAGGCACAGCGTACAATTATATCAGGCCTGAGAGAGAATTTTAGGCTCAAATATTTTTAATGGCCCTGCGATATAAAGTGCAAATCATATTCCCTAATAATCTGCATTGTCCAAGGATAGGCTACCTGAGAGCGTTCTCGCTTTTTCTATCAAAATAAGCAACAGTAAAAGTTGTGTAGTGAGTGGATGTTTGTCGTTACAGTAACCTAGCAACATTCAGTTGCTCATTTTGGATAGGCGCATAAGAAATGAAAGTGGTGTAGAGCCTGGATATTACATCACACTTTCCTTCTATGGCTAATGTGTTATCAATCTGTACCTACTTTGTGGAGATAATGTGGCTGTGATCAAGGAATATAATCTGAGACTAAACATCAAGACAAGTTAAAATTCCTGAATGCAGAGTAGAAGCAACAGAAGGTAGAAGAATAGTAAAAGTTGTGTAGTGAGTGGATGTTTGTCGTTACAGTAACCTAGCAACATTCAGTTGCTCATTTTGGATAGGCGCATAAGAAATGAAAGTGGTGTAGAGCCTGGATATTACATCACACTTTCCTTCTATGGCTAATGTGTTATCAATCTGTACCTACTTTGTGGAGATAATGTGGCTGTGATCAAGGAATATAATCTGAGACTAAACATCAAGACAAGTTAAAATTCCTGAATGCAGAGTAGAAGCAACAGAAGGTAGAAGAATTGAAGATGAATGTTTTTCACCAAAACAAAATCACATACTGAGGCTGCTGTGAAAGCAAGTTTTATTGTGGTGAAGGAGCTTGCAAAATCAGGCAACCATTTACAGGAGGAGCTTGTGAAGTGCTGCATGATGAAAGTGTGTGACATCTTGTGTTCAGACAAAAAGCAGATGTTTGCAAATGTAAGCCTTAGCAGAAATACCGTTGCTGATCGGGCTTATGAGATGGCCACTGATGTGAAAACACTAGCTGATCTAAAAAGACAAACACTTTGTTGCATTCTCATTTGATGTCGATGAAACTAATGAAACGACTGACACTGCACAGCTGACTGACACTGCACAGCTGACTGACACTGCACAGCTCGCTATCTTCATCTGTGGAGTTGTCTCCAGTTTCAATGTTACATAAGAAATATTACACATGAGAAATGACAGGAAAAGAAATGCTTGACAATGTATGTCAAAGTTTAACCGACATGAACATGCCTTGAGACAAACTAGCTGGACTTACAACAGATGGAGCACTGGCGATGAACAGCGAAAAAAGGGGACTAGTTAGTTGGAAGGATGTGGTTAAAAATGCAGGATAAATTTACTGGTTGATTGATAGCATATCACTGCATCGTACACCAAGGCTCGCTGTGTGGTAAAGTCCTCAACATGGAAGGTGTAATGAGCACTGTTACACAAACCTTCAACTTTATCAGAGCCAAAGGTTTAAATCACAGGTAATTTCAATATTTTTTTGCTGGAAATAGACTCAAGAGTTCGGCGACATGCCCTATCATACAGAGGTGCGGTGGCTAAGTCTAATAAAAGTTCTTAGTAGATTTTTCCAGCTGATTGATGAAATCTCTCAATTCATGGACAGCATTGGAAATGACTCCACAGTTTTTTTGAGTTAAAAATAAAAAGCGACTTGAACCTGCAGCTCCAGGCACGGGACCACTTGATCACTGATAATATGCCTGATGAAGTGAAGGTATTTCAAGTGAAGCTGTGTTTAAGGGAGACACACATGCAACTTGTCTCCCTGTTCTTGTTGCCAAGCTATGTTGAACCAAGTCAACCTATGTCATAGATGTGGAAACTGCATCTGCAAATTTGTAGATGGAGCTGATAGAGCTGTAATGGGAAGTTTAGAAGGCTTCCGATTGTTGCATTGTATAATAAGTTAATAACTTGTTTGTTTACACCGAAATAGTACATTTTTTAAAGATAGAAAAGTCTTTGGTTGATTTTTTAATAAAAAATTTGGCTGTGTTCATGCCATGTCATCCATCCATCCTTCTGGCGCTATGGCCCATGTAGGGCTTTGGCCTGGCTCACTACTTCCTTCCACTCAGACCTAATTAATGCTTTTCTTTTCCATGCTTGGATTACCAGCTGCTGTAGATCTTTTTCCACATCATCCATCCATCTAAGCCTAGGTCTGCCTTTGAGCCGTTTTTGGTGATGTACCCGCTTCCTTCTTCTGTCATTTGGCATTCTCTTTAAGTGTCCTGCCCAGTGTAGCCTGCCCTTTTTTATTTCTGCTACTAGCGTGGGATCCTGATATAGACTGTACAATTTTGGGTCGGTACGTATTCTCCATCCATATTCATCCTTTGTCATATATTTCCCGGAGTAATTTTCTCTCCCATGTGTTCAATAGGTTTTTGGCTGGTTTTTTTTTTGGGGTCCCAGTCATGCCCTGTAAGCTTCCAACCGGAACAACTGGATTTTTTCTTGGCTGACGCTCAAGTGGTAGATTACCAATCCCTTATTTAAGTTATTATTACCTAGGTACTTGGATATGAGGCTATTTTGACGCAATCGCTGCCCATAGGGTTTTGAGACGCTTTTTTTGTAATGCTGGATGATAGGGTTCACTAAAAAATTATTTTTTCGCGCTAGAAACATCGGATCAACGAACGATTTACTGTTCTAGTTACGTTAATGAACGGACTTTAACGACAACCATTTTGTTTTCAGTAATATCAGTATGTCGTAAATAAAAAAAAAATGTGAGAAAGCAGCTAAGTCTAATTTATCAATATTTTGAAAACTATTCGTTGTCCCATTTTAAATCGACCTGGTGTACCTGTGAAATTGTATAAAATATCACCATGTAAAATTTCAAGTCTCTAAGATGGCCATAACAATGTTATTTTTGGCCAGAACGGGTCTAAAAATTCAACAAAAAAAAAAAAAAAATGGCCGAAAACGAAAGTGACAAACCGGAAACAGTATTATTTAACTATAGTTGACAGATAAGAAAGCCCAAAACATTTTTTATGCCTTAAGCAATCAAGTTCCATCTTAATTAATATTAGGTTTTATTTTAATATCTATACAATACAATAATAGACATATTAAATAATATTTTATCAGATACTGCTCCATTTCAAGTTAAATCATAATTTTTATTGTAAAATTGCCTCTATTATATTTCCTTTTTAAAAATAAATTACGTTTGGTCTTAATTTTTTTTAAATTATTTTTTTTTTGTGGAAGTTTTTATGACATTAAAAATATTTTTAAAATATTATATTTAATTTTTTTAGTTTTTAAATCAACAAAGATGTTGCTAATACGATGATGAACACTTCTGGAAAGTTTCATAATATTATTTGTTCACTCTGCTATAAAGTTATCAGCCTTTTCGTGAAAATTTTTTGAAAAGAGGTCACAAGTCTATGTTAAAAAAAGTGAGTTTTTATTCACGAAAAAAAATCATAACTTTTTAACCAAAAGTGCTACCTGAAAAATTAAAACATATTATTACTTCATTTAACAAGAGCTATCTTACAGGTGTGTTCATTTTTTAATTTATTCAATTTGAAAATTTTATCCAAGTACCTATGACCTATATTATTACCCTTTTATTAGCCTGCCCTTATTATTAAAATAATTAATAAGGCAAGCGCGATTAATTATTTCTAGTGATATAAAATTAAAACTTCCTCTTTACCTGATGGAACTTAGGCCTAAAATAGCGTCTTTTTGTTCATGTACAATAACCATTTAACAAAATTGAACAAGATAAAAAAAAAAAAAAGGCGCCTACAGTTCATGCATCTTTTGTCATTTACGACAAGTGAAAACAAGGAGAACTCTTCTGTCTTTAAAGATACGTTATAAAAGTTGCCCAATTGGATATATTTAGATTTATATATATTTTTAATACTTAGAACTTAGATGATGAAATACAAACAATAGTTTAACTTTACGGGTACCAACAAGGAAGGTGATAAAGTAAAAGGAGAAAAATGGCAAAGGAATGATGTGACCCAAATGAATGAGTTTATTGGCTGCCTACTCTATACTGGCCCCTAATTTATTTAATGGATTACTGGAGTACACAACTCAAATAAGAAACAGCCAAACAAAAATGTTCTCAAGCCATTGAAGGGTTTTTTTTCTATTAAATTTTAAATTATGTACCAGTGTGTTAGATCCAGTAGACATGTTTGGTAAAAAAAAAGGCTAGTCCTCCAAAAATAAATCTCTTTGTCATTTTTATGAAATGGCATCCTTTATGATGTTCATTCCAACTACCTTGTGAATTGGGTCAAGTATGAGAAAGATTGTTGAAAGGAGATTCGAGGTATCAGGAAAAACAGTCAGTGTCCGCATGTATGACTCACAGTGCCAAGGAAAAAGTTTAAAATTGGTGGTTTTGTTCTGACTAAGCCAAGCTCTTTAAAGGAATAGTTGAAATTAATTCATTATGAATGAAATTTTCATTATTTAGAATACCTAATTAAATCATAAAGTACTGTGTGATTAAATCGTTTAACTTAAACAATACACATAAATAATCTTAAATAAAGGATTTAATTTTAATAATTAAATTAATATTATTACTTTTCTAAAATTCAAATGAAAACAACAAATGTATCTAAATTATCTTCATTACTAGATTTTTAAAAAAAAATTGATCTATGAAAATGGCTTAAACTAAAAAAAGAAAATAAGAAAGAAAAAAAAATCTACCGGTACTAAGAGAAATTAACAAAGCAAAAAAAATCAACTAAAAAAAATAAAACTATGAATCAATGAAATAACAAGGAGAAAAAAAATAAAAAAAATAATAATTATCATGCTATTAGTGTTATCACACCCGGCTCCGAAGCCATTTAATATGCATGGAGCCACTCCGGGTGCGAATAGTCATTAGCGACCATAAATACCTGGGTACCTATAGATGCAGCCTTTTTTAAATAGGCGTAAAAAAAAAAAGATGAAAACAAACTGATTGGAGGTGAACGTCCCAATCCACGGGCAACAATTCAGAGAGACACATTTTATTTATAAATAAATAATAAATGAAGAAATTTTAGGCATAAAACTTAAGTAAAGTAGTAGACATATTACTTTTATGTTTGGAACTGAGTATTTATAAATAAAAAATTCTTATTGGCATCAATTTAATATTAATTTGAAACATATTGTTGAATAGTAGGATTAAACAGCATATAGATAGAAAAGAGACGGTTTCGGGGAGGTGTCGAGGAGAAGTGATGTGTTATTATTGTAGGTACGAGACTTGGTCAAACAATTCTTAAGGGCGCGGAATATAGAAAAGGCTGGAAAATGCTGCACTCATCAAGGGTTAGTACGGATATTAGTCGAACCTGTTTAAATGTTTCTCTTCCGGTTCCGAAGAAACAAAGGGGAAAATGAAAACAAAATGATTGTTGATTTGGAGGAACAGTAACTTATAAATGTACTAGCCTACCTTATGATATAAAACTAATCTCAATCAAATTCTTTTAAGTTTTCTCTCCATGTCCGCTTGACTTTCCCATTCAAAACAAACATTATGTATGCTAATAGCCGTTGAATAGCCATGGGCCATAGCTAAGAAATGTATTTTACTATTATTACTATGATGAAACAGTTTTTTACAGCAGACGTTCCTTGTACTACTAGTTTATAATTTATAGCGTTTAATCAGTTCCAGACTACCTGAGTCAACCGCGATACATGAGTTTCCACGAAATAGGATTTTTTATGTATAAATTAATAAATTTAATATTTTCGTAGTTGGAGTTTAGTTAGAAGCATGTTAACAGGCAAGTGACCAGAGTCTTGACATGAAATAACACCCCTTAAATATCAATTTATCACCATTACTGTCATTACTTAGTAAAATACCCCAATTACTGGGTAGCAGTAGACTGAGTAGATAAATAAGATAGTCCAAGTTCAATGCCTAGACAAACAATAAACACCAATACCCCGGAGGTAGATGGGCCGCAGATGGGACTGGTTAACCTTGGATGGGAACACAACTTAGTCCCTGACTGTCTAATACTTCTACCTGCTGCCTGCTTGCACATTCACCTCTCCATTTAGTCACTGCCAAATGACATAGACCATTAAATATAAAAGAACAAAGACAATATACAGTATATAATTCTTACTGATGTTTGCATTAAATAATATTTAGCCTAAATAGGCCTGCTTATACAACAAAGAAAATTGCTCTTGCTTTAGTTTTAGAAAGTTTAAACATGTTAAATTTAGTCATGGACACTATGGTCACTATGGTGTAATACTTGTACTGCTAAATAGACATTATTAATAAAAAAGCTATTAATTTTTAGTTATATTAAGTATTTTTAATTATAGTGGAACCTCTCAAAATGAGCACCTCTCATAACAAGTAATTCGCATAACGAGCAAAAACAAAAATGTTAAGAAGTTGCTCCCTTAACGAGCGATATTTCGCATAACGAGTTACGCAGAAAGTCCCTTTTTCCTGACATTCATTTGTGAGCCGGGATACCGGTCTGTTAGTGTATTGTTTTCGTGTGTGATCAACAGTTTTTACAAATTTTGTATTCAGACAGTATTCGTAATTTTTTAATGTGCAAAGTGTAATAACCTGTGCTAAAATGTCTTTGAAGAAAAAACCACAAGAAGACAATCATAAGAGAAAAAAAATAACTGTTGAAATGAAACGTAAAATCATTGAAAACCGAGAACAAGGAGTGAGCGTGGCTAATCTAGCGCACACATTAAATCGGTCAACATCAACGATCTGCACTATTCTCAAGAACAAAAACAAAATTAAGGAGATGGATGCCTCAAAGGGAAACTGTTGCATCGTATATTGAGAAGCATCACCCTAATAAGGAGGTGGCTATTCGTGCTACAAATTTATTCAATGATAATGCTGTGACACATTTTCGTCAAATTTTGAAGCGTCTGCAAAAACAAATGTCTTTAGACAGTTTTCTGGGTAAAAAAGGATTAATTATTTGTCATAAATTCATATTTTTATTTACTTTTTTTGTTTCAAATCTAAATTGTATTCCAAGTTGTTACACTCCTTAACAATTCATAAGTAATTTTATTTGAATAAATGTTAATTAAATTTTTGAAAAATTAGTATTTTTTCAGCATGGAACGCATTATCCTATTTTACATTGATTTGTATGGGAAAAATTGTTTCCTTTAATGAGTGTTTCGCTTAACGAGTAAGAGTCTGGAATGAATTAAACTCGTTATGAGAGGTTCCACTGTATTTAAAAGAACACTTACTGTGATTTCAGTTTTTGCTAAGATTATTACACATAGGTATATGGATTTTTAATTATCGCTTTCCACTCAAAATACCTACTGTTACTATCTTAAGGATATTTGTAATACTAATACTAAGTAATACTAGCTACCAGTATATTATGTAGCTATGCGCTGAACCAGCTTTAGATGGTAAGTTTAGATGGCCCTCTGATCCAAACATTATGCCAAAGATGTCATTTTCAATGGACCCTTAGCTTTTAAGCCTCCTTTTGACCTAAGATACATTTTTTGTTGTGTTTTATTTAATTCTTGAAAAAACTGGTAAACCCTGAAAGTAAGGGTTAACCGTGCATGTTGAGATGCCTGGGAAAGAGGGGAGAGCTATATAATTTTTTTAAGAAACCATGGCTGTCTCAACTGTTTTTTAAGTTACCTCACCCCCATTTGAATTTTTCACTGTTTCATTACAGTCTTATTCTTATACAGGGTTTTAACTTTAGTGAATGACTTGTGAATAATTCAAGAAAAAGTAAAGTGAAAGTTTAATTTATTGTCCTAGAAAATAACTGTCACTGAAATACTAACAATTTATTTTTAAAAACATAATATGGCAAAATAATTCACCATTATCCTTTTCTTATACAGTACCAATGGATTTTGCTTGAACATCACAGCAAAAAATGTTGATAGTGCTAGTGTCCGAATCAAAAGAATTCATGTAAAAAATGCATGCCATTTTGACTAAACTTAGAACTGGGTCAGCACGAACTTTGGATGAAGTGGACAAGAAGAAAAGTTCTGAACAGTCAGTAGAAGAAAATGCCCTGGTCGACGAGCAAGACAGCGTCACTGGTGGCATATCAGGAATGCTGGCGATTTCGGATCTAACTGTGAAAACTCCAACTGATCCAAGTAAAGGTAAGGGGGATTTGACAGCAGTATCACATCATCAAAACTCCAAATGATCCAAGTAAAGGTTAGGTAATGGGAAAAAAAGAAAAAAAGAATTTAAAAAGTCATTATATATTTGTTTAAGTTTACAAGAATAGCTGTGCAGGACAAATGTGGGAAATTCTTTAAAAATGTTTTTAACATTAATGGTAAATGACAGTATTTAAATTTATTTTGAGTTCTTCTGCATTTAAATTAATTTTTTTTTTACCAATTAGATTTCATGTACAAAGTACCATGTGATGGCAGCTATGCAACTACGAGCAACGTGACATTTGAGGTGATTTCAGCTGAAGTGATACGCGAAGGACGTTCGGGTCATGTGGTAGGTGGACTTAGAATTGTCATGACAATGTGTATAATTGTTTAAAAAATACAATGATATAATTTTTATCATATGCTTTTTGACAAAATGCCATATTGTTAAGGTCGGTCCATGTTTTGATCTACCTATCTGTCTACTGCCTGTTTGCACATTCATCTCTTTATTTTTAAGATGACCTAGACCATAAGTACACCCTTGTTTTCTCCTCAGATTTACACAGTACTTATCAATCCACACAAAGAGGCTCTGCGGTCTGCTCCAACCCTTGTTAAAAGAAGATATTCCGATTTTGAGAATCTCCACCAGCAGCTGAAGAAGAAATACCCACCGGCTATGACAAACATTTCATTCCCCCGGAAAGTTTTCACTGGGAACTTCACCAGCGAGACCATTGCTAAACGCAGTACAGCTTTTGAACAGTACCTGGCCCACCTGTTCTCTTACTTCGAAATCAGGTACTCTTATGATTTTATGTATTTCTTTGTCCAGGATGACTTCACCACTGCGATTCAGTGTTTCCTAAACAAAGATTACAGCACTGCTGCATGCTCTTTTGAGAAAACTCTTCCAGTCATAGAGAAACTGTATGGGGACTCACACCCCCACGTATTCAACTGTCTGTGCGGTCTGGTGATATCATATTCAAATATGGAGAAATATGCCGTGGCTGAAGCTTGCGCTGAGGTGGCCTTGAAATGCAGTGGCGCTGCAGATGATGAGACTATGGCATCCCTCATGATGACTACCATCAGGCTGTGCTGGACTCTGGGCAAGGATAAACAAGACTTGGAGAAGAGACTGCTGGATATTAGGGGGAAGGGAGTGACATCCATCAGAGACCTACTTGATATCCTACTGCAAACATTCCAGATGGGATTTAGGAAATAACACATTTTTAAAATAGGCGCCTGCCAAGTAAGAACATTCTGGCCAAACTTCTGTAATTTCAGAATGTTTATTTTAGTGATAGTGCATCTCACAAATAAAATAAATGTGTGAAAAATGCAGATGACGAAAAGAACAAATAAATGTATATTATATTAAATGTTTTAATTTAAAAAAAATAATAATCTTAAATGGAAATACATGGCACTTGAATAGTTAAACAATCATGTATTGCATGCATTTAATTTTTAACTAACATATTAGCACATACTGAAGCTGGTAAACAAATCTTTTAAACACTTATGTAATTTTTATACAGGAACTACGTACTGGTACCATGGCAATAATTCAGTCTTTAAATTTATTCCACATCAATTTTTAATTATAACAACATTTACATTCCATATTCTATGTAAAAATTGTGTATTTTCACACAACCGCTCTATGATGTACAATATTTTTATTTGTTTGTTAAATCATGTAAAAAATTTCCATTTCTGCACCATTTCCATCTGTATATCGTAGAAAGATTTTCATTAGTTCCATGATGTACAAAAGCCATGTTGTTGTGGTCGGATGCGCAAACTACTTAATCTACTTAAGTTATTTAGCACTTATTAACCGATGCTCAAGTGTAAATGTGTGCAATACTATTTATAACTGTATAAAACTGCTCTGTGATGTTTTCTGGCTGTAGTCTGTCTTTAAGCTGCTGATGAGTAGATACTGTAATTCACAAATAGATCTGTCCTGACCTTCACGATTGATGAAAGAAGTTGTTTATTTTGATTTTCAGCCTACTGTAAATGGCTGAATGTTTTGACAGATTGTTATTTTTACTTTGTTGTAATTTTTTTGTTGTTGATCTTTTCTAAGCTTTAACCTGGTTACACCTTTGTGTTATGCTAACAGTTTTTTTGTTACCACTAGCAATTAAGGAACAATTGTTTTAATATGACATTTAATCAAAGGTTGCTTACAATTTATTCAGATCCTAACACAACACAAGTGCTCATAAATGTGGGCAACACTTAAACATACATATTAAAACCTACATGTTAATGGAATGGCATACTTTCCAAACATTTTATTTTGATTTTCAGATATAATATTTTGGAACAAAATATTCTCATGTATAGTGTTTATCTCCCATGGATCATTGCAGATTTCCCCAGTTGTCTACTTTTATGTGTTGGCTGTTGTTTACTGCTCTTTACCTTTCACTCACATTCTCTAATAAATCAATTATTCTTGAACAAATTAAATTAAATTATAATTTCACTTTGAATAACTATTTTTATGATATAAGCTGTACATTTTTTAATGTATAAAATTTCCCTTGAATGAACATTGACATTTGATGTCCATTTTATAAATCTTTTGATGTACATTTCATAAAAATTGAATTTCAAACTTTATGGAACTTATGTACAATTTTTCTACTTATTTTGTATTTCAAGTATGGTTTTCCATTTAGGAAAGCCAAAGACTTCTTATATTTTATTTGGATTTATAACTATCCAGGGATGAAATTTTAATAAACAAACACGATTCTTGATGTTTTTAAAAAAGTGCTTTATTTTGGCTGAATTGCCTAGAATCAAAACTTATCATTGATACGCAGCCATGTTTTAATTTTACCTAAGCACTCATATTAGGGGCTTTTTAGGTTTTCTGTATGAACGTCTGTTTAGAAAATTGATCTAGTTACAAATAACCTCTGTAGATGGAAGAAATCTCATCATGGGGCCTTACCATACATTTTACCATCACTCATGCTATCAGTCTGTTCAAGTCTTCAGCTCTTTTTGGTGCTCTGCATAATTTAAGAGAAGGCCCGTACTTGTTTAATGGTAGTATTGATATTAGGGTCAGTACTGTCAGTTATAACTTAAGGAAAAAAATCCTGTATAAATGTATTTATGTATGTAACATGAAATAGTAGAACTGTGTGTTTGTAATTGTTTTTTTTAATAGACCTGCATGTGTGTAATCGTTGTTGTATGGATATTCAGTCATCACCGTCTGTTATTTAAGTACAATTGTTAATTGATATTGGTATTTTTTTATCTGAATGTTCCCATTCCTAGTGAAATATAAATACGCTTTTTAAGTATCTCCAAGTGCACTGTGCATTTCTTGTTACACTGTAATGGGTTAAGACCAGGTCCACCTTATAGCCCTAGTGTTCTTGAAATATTTTCAGCCTTTAAGTGTACATTATGATGAACTTGTCATTTCAGGACTGATATTTTCTGTTGTTTTATAAATTAGTTTTTTTACATTAGTTATGATTCAATAAGAGTTCTAAAGACGTGGTCTAAAGTTTCAAATTTAGAACGTTAATGAAAAAAAAAGATTTCAATAATTCCTGAATAACCTTCTAGAACCATTTTGTCCTAAAATAATGCTAAAATTTATTACAAATCAAAAGATAATCGACACACTAAGTTAAGAACTGTAGGATTATTGATGTTCAAGTTGTTCAGATCAAGTTGTACATCATTAATATATTAACAGAACTAAAATCTGGATTTAAAAAACAAAAATCCTCAATAAAATTGTTTGAACTTTTTATAAATTTCAAAAACTTATTCTACAGCTACGTTGCATTTGTTCACAATGAAAGCTGAGATCGTCAGTTCATATAATATATGTCTCTCTGTCAATGAAATTGTAAGATTTTGAAAGCGGTGTGTTGAAAAAACTTTTCCTTAAAAGAAAATCATTTCATGGCACCATGTTTTTGTGTTGAAAAAGTCAGGGCCAGTCTTGTGCTCTAAACTTTCACAGAAAAAAAAAGAAATTTTTAGCAAGGCAGAACAGCTTTTGAGCAGCGCGTTCCAGCCCGGCTGCCGTGGGTACGAGCTGAAGTTGCAGCTTGTCAAGTTTCTCTATCCAGAGTAATTAAAAATTTCACCCTTGATTCGTTTTGAATGAAGCTCAGCAAAATTGCTGATGGCTTATTCCCCCAGATATATAAAGATATCTGGCAGCTAGTAAATTTAGGAATTTAAAAAATGTTCCTGCCGCCCACTCTGAGGAAAAAGCTTTGCAATGCTCATCAGAATCAGACCTCTATGATGTGAGAGATTAAAAAAAAAAGATGTTTTCACAAGCTCCATGTTATTTTCAATAATTTAACGTTAGATGTGCCAGTTAATCCTTTACGTGTGATCAAAATATCCTTGACAACAGTTTCCTTGACATTTTTATCTTATTTCAAGGTTCAGTAATGGTGATGCTCAATTGATTCAATTGTGTTATTTTTCCAAATGAAAATAAAATAAAAACGGTAATGAAGAAGCTTATCTTAAAATACCATGGATTAACAAAAGGTTTTTCTGAACTGCTCCAGGAAATCTTCTTGTTTAGGTTTTGAGTTGTTGGTCAACTGGAATGCGATAAGCCGACACCTTTGATGGTGAACTGGAATGCGACAAGCCAACACCTTTGATGGTAAACTGGAATGGCTCAAGCTGACACCTTTGATGGTGAACTTGAATGCGATAAGCCAACACCTTTGATGGTGAACTGGAATGGCACAAGCCAACACCTTTGATGGTGAACTGGAATGGCACAAGCCAACACCTTTGATGGTGAACTGGAATGGCACAAGCCAACACCTTTGATGGTGAACTGGAATGGCACAAGCCGACACCTTTGATGGTGAACTGGAATGCCACGAGCAGACACCTTTGATTAAACTTTGTTTCACATACACTTATTCTTTATGGCCAAGGAAAAGGATGCGTTTTGAAAGCTGGTTGTTGACAAAAAATTTTTTTTTTTTTTTGAAATGAAATGATTTGATTAATTATATAGCAGAAAATTCAAAGACATATTTAATGAAGAACCATTCTGTCAGCTTTTCTGTGGTCTTCTCATGCTTCAGGTTCATTAACTCTGATTTTCTCTATGATTGCCTGCCTTTTGATGGCCAGATTTTTTTTTGGACATGCCCCGTTATTAACATTTTAATCTACCCTACTTTCTCTCTGGGGGAATCAATAAAGTGTTTTACAGCTTGTAATCCTACAGGAGGAGCGAAGGAACTTTATGAAATTATTTTCAATCAAAATAGCTTCTAAAGACATTCAAAACAACATATTGCACTGTTTTTTATTTCTCTTGTATTTATTTGACTCTAACCTTAAAATAAGGTGTCTGTTGAGAAATGATGGTTCATTAATTCTACTGCATTGTGTTTGTCCAACAATTTTAAGAGGACACATTTTTAGCATTATTTTGTTTTCAAACATGTCATGAAGAAATGCAAGCAATGCTAAGGCGTGAAAAGAAAAGACAGTACCTCATAAACTATCACTTAAAGCATTAAATACTCAGTATCATTGCTATATTTCTGAATCAAAACACATTTTAAAAATATTTTATTACTTGCTCCATGTTGTCAACACATTATTATTATTTCTTTTTATAAAGATGTCTTTCATTTTTATCTATTATCAGTTCATGAAAATATTACACAC
>CAXITT010000308.1:140104-151683 GCA_964033795.1 Lymnaea stagnalis | reverse complement strand
CCCCCCCCCCCCCCCCCCTTTGGCAAATGCAGCTTCAACAATGTTTTTGTTAAATTTCTGTTTGTCTTGAATTAACTTTACACAGGCCATATCCTTAAATATATTTTAAAAGATTATTAAAAAATCAGTTTGTAAACTAATGAAACAATAAAAAATAAAAAAAACATAAAAAGTCCAATCCTGTGTTATTGAAACCATTATCAGCATTTAACGTTCTTTTAGTTGCTGTTTGATCCAATTCAAAGGTGACAGGAGACTTCACGTCTGTGGGGCTACTGGGGGGTGGCTTTGATGGAAGCTTGTCATCTTGAACAAACATTGGGTGACACATTTTGAAACAGCTCTCTTTCACATGACATTAGTGGATGCTACTTTTTCTCAGATCATAAAGCTTGTTATTGCCAGGAAAAATTGAGCACAAATTGATCACTGAAATAAATAGCAATTTGTGAAAATTTGTTTACAAGAACTAATCAAGTCTGTATAATTGTTCTTCTATAGTACGATAAATTTTAAAATTTAAGGTTATGTTTGAATTTAAATTTAATATTTTTATCCGTCTTAATAAAACAAAAATTGATGGCCAGAAATGTTGACTTAATTTCTCTTTTATTTAAAAAAATTGATGGTACTGGTACACAAAAACATTGGGACTAATAGAATCTACTTGAGAATCATTTAGCTGTGTCTAAGTTACGGTCATACTTCCATAATTTTTGTCCATAGACATCAGAGATATAGTTCCTTTGTTTTTTTTTAGGTTTTAAAAAAAAAAAAAATCAAACATATTTAAAAAAAAAATTGGAACATAGAAATTGTATTTTCATACATCATATTTTATTAGTACCACAACAAAGAAATGTTCATACAAATACAACATATTTTATTAGTACCAAAACATAGAAATGTTCATACAACATTTGATATAAGTACCAAAACATAGAAATGTTATTATTTTATTTTCAAAAATATCACTCATGTTACACAAGATTTCTATTGTTTCAGCTCTATGAAAATTGTCTTAAAACTATTTTTGTAATTTGTTGTCGTGCAATATTTTACTCAGCCGTTTATTAAAATTTGCTTTCAGGAACTTTCTTGTCTTTGTTGGTTTCTCCTTGTTTCTTGTCCATATTTTATCATCCATGTTTGTTGGTTTCTCCTTGTTTCTTGTCCATATTTTATCATCCATGCTTGTTGGTTTTTCCTTGTTTCTTGTCCATATTTTATCATCCATGCTTGTTGGTTTCTCCTTGTTTCTTGTCCATATTTTATCATCCATGCTTGTTGGTTTCTCCATGTTTCTTGTCCATATTTTATCATCCATGCTTGTTGGTTTCTCCTTGTTTCTTGTCCATATTTTACCATCCATGCTTGTTGGTTTCTCCTTGTTTCTTGTCCATAATTTACCATCCATGCTTGTTGGTTTATCCTTGTTTCTTTTCCATATTTTATCATCCATGCTTGTTGGTTTCTCCTTGTTTCTTGTCCATATTTTATCATCCATGCTTGTTGGTTTCTCCTTGTTTCTTGTCCATAATTTACCATCCATGCTTGTTGGTTTATCCTTGTTTCTTTTCCATATTTTATCATCCATGCTTGTTGAGGTAACTAAATGATCAGTGCAATGAGTCCAGTGTTGCCAACACCATCATACGTGTGTACGATTTCATATGTCCTCCGAAGGCAGTGGCGATCCTATGCGGCTGGAAAGCGGGGTGACCCCCCCCTCCCCCTCTCGTGGAACTTTTAGGTTTTATATATAACATATTATAAATGATGTGTATGCGTGTGTTGGATGGGGGCGCACTTTTGGGTGTTTGCCCAGGGCGGCATTAAGCCTAGGTGTAGAGGTACGTCCCAGTGTCGGGTAGACAGATAAGAACTTGAGTAACATAACTTGTGTTATGGAAAAAAGTACTAGTAAAGAACTGGAGAGACGGGTTGAATATTTTGAGGGCATACTAAATGCAGACAATGGATAAGATGAACATTTTTGAGGGCATACTAAATGCAGACAATGGACAAGATGAAAATTTTTGAGGACGTACTAAATGCGGACAATGGACAAGATGAAAATTTTTGAGGGCATACTAAATGCGGACAATGGACAAGATGAAAATTTTTGAGGGCATACTAAATGCAGACAATGGACAAGATGAACATTTTTGAGGGCATACTAAATGCAGACAATGGACAAGATGAAAGTTTTTGAGGGCGTACTAAATGCGGACAATGGACAAGATGAAAATTTTTCAGGGCATACTAAATGCGGACAATGGACAAGATGAAAATTTTTGAGGGCATACTAAATGCAGACAATGGACAAGATGAACATTTTTGAGGGCATACTAAATGCAGACAATGGACAAGATGAAAATTTTTGAGGGCGTACTAAATGCGGACAATGGACAAGATGAAAATTTTTGAGGGCATACTAAATGCGGACAATGGACAAGATGAAAATTTTTGAGGGCATACTAAATGCAGACAATGGACAAGATGAACATTTTTGAGGGCATACTAAATGCAGACAATGGACAAGATGAAAATTTTTGAGGGCGTACTAAATGCGGACAATGGACAAGATGAAAATTTTTGAGGGCATACTAAATGCGGACAATGGACAAGATGAAAATTTTTGAGGGCATACTAAATGCAGACAATGGACAAGATGAACATTTTTGAGGGCATACTAAATGCAGACAATGGACAAGATGAAAATTTTTGGGCATACTAAATGCGGACAATGGACAAGATGAAAATTTTTGAGGGCATACTAAATGCAGACAATGGACAAGATGAACATTTTTGAGGGCATACTAAATGCAGACAATGGACAAGATGAAAATTTTTTAGGGCATCTAAATGCAGACAATGGACAAGATGAAAATTTTTGAGGGCATACTAAATGCAGACAATGGACAAGATGAAAATTTTTGAGGGCATACTAAATGCAGACAATGGACAAGATGAAAATTATCAACCAACACATGGAGGACCTTACCCTTTATATAAATTCCCCAAATTTGGAAGAAACTACAGAAGTAATCCATTTTATGAAAAAAAACATAAATCACCTGGAGAAGACCTCATCCCAGCAGAACTTATTAAATATGTGTCCACTTGGACACATAAACTTAATGACTAAAATTTGGAAAAAAAGAGAAAATTTCAACAGAATGGGAAACAGCTTTAATAACCCAGTAGTAAGAAAGGTTCCAAACTTCAATGCACGAACTACAGAAGAATTTCCCTATTAAATGTTACATACAAAAATAATGACAAAACTAATTGCCAAAAGACTACAACCGTACGCTATACAAAATACTAGGTGACTACCAATGTGGATTCAGACAAAACAGATCAACGACTGATCAGATTTTCCCCATCAGATGCCTATTTGAGAAATTTTATGAATATACTATCCCAGCACCTCAATTCTATGTGGACTATAAAATGGCAGAAGAAAATGTCAATATGAGACGGTGCAGGAGTTTGGCATACAGAGCGAACTGACTGACGAGACTGGTACATGCAACATTAAATAACTCAGAAATAAAATAAAGGTTCAGGGAGAATTTTCAAGGGAATTTCAGTTTAGACGAGTCCTAAGACAGGGAGACTCCCTGTCTTGTATGCTATTTAACCTAACATTAGAGAGAGAGAGTTATAAGAAGCAAAAATATTGACACCTGAGGATCAATAACAATACTTTCTGAGGGGGACCCAAGACCCACAACCAATGGGCACTCTCTACAACCAACCCTTCAGTACATTGCATATGCTGATGACATGCTTGCTAGGGAAACGTAGTAAAGACATATCAAAAGCCTTTATTGAATTATAAGATGCACCACTACAAGCCGGGCTGGAAGTTAACAACCAAAATGCATTACTCTGTTAAGAGAAGAACAGACAGATGAAACCATTAAAATTAGAAACCACAATTTTGAAAACAGAAAAATCAATTCAAATACCTAGGATATTTATTAAATGAAAGAAACGAACGAATAACAGAAATGAAAGGAAGAATATCGACAGGAAACAGGTCATACTTCAGTGGTCAGAAAATACTCAAACGTAACAACCTTAAAAGAAAAACAGAGAGAACTTTAAATAAAACTGTAATTCAGACCAGTGGTAACATACACAAAAAAAAAAAAAAAAAAAAAGAGAAAAAAAAAAATAAAAAACAGAAAAAGTTTTTTTTTTTTTTTTTTTTTTTAAAAAAAAAAAAATAAAAAAAAAAATAAAAAAAAAAAAGTGAAAAAAAAAAAAAAAAAAAAAAAAAAAAAAAAAAAAAGGGAAGAAAATCTATTAAACACTGTCATGGTAGCAAAAAATTTTCCGGAAAATATATGGACCAACAAAGGATGGATATGGATGGGGAATAAGAAACAACCAGGAATGGTATAGTCTATATCAGAATGCCATGCTAGTGGCAAGAAAATAAATAAAGGGCAGGCTACAATTAGAAAAGAATGCCAAATGAGAGAGGATGAAAGAGGGTGCACCTCCAAAACCTCAGAGGAAAACGTCTCAAGGGCAGACCTAGGCTTACTTGGATGGAAGGTGTGGACAGATGTCTACAACAGCTTAGAATCCAAACATGGAAAAGAAAGGCTTAATTTAGGCCTGAGTGGAAGGAAGTGGTGAGCAGGCTAAAGCCCTTCGCGGTTTGTAGCGCCACAGGGATGGGATGAACATGGGATACACCTGGAAGCAACTGGAAATGAAAGCACAGGACCGTGATGAATGGGAAATTCTTGTGGTCGGCCTATGCCCGGGACGGGGTGAAAATGAATAAGAAGATAGCGGGGAAAACCGTGAACGAAGATGATGCTGTGGTGTTACATCTAAACAAGTACTTCCAAAAAAATGTTAAGTTTGGCGGGCTGGTGTATACGTTGGTGGTGAAACAGAAGCATTCAAATAACACCTTCGATACGAATCACAGTAAGTGATAACATCGGGGAATTTTATTTTGCGCACCCACTGAAAGCAGGGCTACAGCCAAAAACACATTCCTAAAGAATTATTATTTGAGACACAAGTCAATACTAGCCGTTAAATTAGTTACATGATTCATTGGTCATTCTCACTGCCTAACACAAGTCAATACTAGCCGTTAAATTAGTTACATGATTCATTGGTCATTCTCACTGCCTAACACAAGTCAATACTAGCCGTTAAATTAGTTCCATGATTCATCGGTCATTCTCACTGCCTAACGTTATTTAACTCTTGCCCAGTTTCTTATCATATAGTGTGCGGACCGGCAGCGTAAAGCTTACGGAACTGATTCGGTCCGGTGACCACACTTTGGGAAACACTGATCCAAACCACATCCAACCCAGGGGTTCCCACCACGGTGACTTTTCTCCACTCTGCCCGCGGCGGTCGCATGCCTTTGGGTTTCATCGGACTTCGGGGTGGGGGGAGGGGGGTGGGAGCGGGTTGTCTAAGACTCAAATCTGCCAAGTACATGTACTTGTTCAAAGGAACGAAAAACTTCTAAATTGAACAAAAAAGGAAATGTGAAATTAGCACTTTTTCCCTATTTCTAAATGTGTTTTTTTTAGTGTTCTCAATATTATGTCCTATTGAGAAAAAAATTATATTGTTCCAGTTCACTCTATTACCCAGGAGTATATAACATATAAATTGCACTCAGAGGCGTACCAACGGCTTATGGCGTCCAATGGAAGAACTAAAAATACACACCTATCAAGCTTGAGAAAAAAAAATAATAATCGAGATGGACCATACAATCTACCCAGAGCTGTATCGTGTGACTGGCAGCCCCCAGCATCCACAGGGGACCTCGGATATTAAAGGGGCCGAACGTGGTGATGTGGAAAAAAAAATAAGTTAACTATCAACTTTGAATGCAAGGGGCGCAAAACTGAAAAGTGGCTCTAAGTCTACAAAAAAAAAAAAAGGACAGGAGAGTAAGCAGATTATTGTGCAGCTTCTTAACTTATTCGGTACGGGCAAAGAAACCGATTCGCTTAAACAAATTAATAAGAATTCTTTGCGCGGTTCGCCAAATTTTTTTGCGCCGTCTTTCAGGTGGCTATGATCGTACGTGCCGCGTTTTGCCACTCAATCGGTACGCCTCTGCTTGCACCCCTTTTTGAATCCACGAGTTGGTTAATCTAAATTCTAATGTCTAACTTTTCCAATACAAAAAAAATAAATTTGGATATCGTTTGTGTAATTAGTATAGTAATTACAGCAAATATTCCACCAATGTTCCATTCTTTAGCTACTTCAGAAAAATATGCGATGATTTAGTGATGAAGCATTGTGAAATTTCTTTTGTATTTAAATAATATATTCAGAAACCTTACAATGATTTGAGTACTAATTTTTTAAAATAATATAACTGTTATGCTGAAGTTAAAGGGCCACTTTGCTAATATAAGAGTATTCCGTGGGGTCACGAGAACTAACACAGACGTTATCAAGGGAGATCATTGAGGTAATCTGCTCGCTGTCGTATAGATGCTGCTTTTTAATAAACTGACGTCTCGACGTCTCGCCATTTTGGGATTCACCTACATGGTTATTTATTTTTATGTTAAATAAACCACTATACGGGCCCATAATTCATTTAATCAGTAGGATTATAAATATCCAGTGAACTGATCAGTGATTATATTGTGGATAACTGAGGCTCATTTTGAATAACGATTTAAGACTGACAAGTAATCCAACGAATACCCTTTTATCTGGAATCACTTACCACCAGGGTTTCTTTCAGGCATCTCTCCGGGGGGGGGGGGCATTTCCCCAGGGGCAAGTCAAGTGCCCCCCCCCGAGCAAATGTGTACAACAATATAACGAAAATATATATATTTTTTTATATTACAAATTAATTTCATTGTCATTTTTAAATAGTTAAAAAAAGCCTGGTAGCAGGTGCCTTTAAACGATTACAATGAGTGGAATCTATCAAATATCGTAGGACTCGATATATTTGATGATCCGTATATATAAGGCTAATCTTGTTAGAGGCTTACAATATTCGGTTTGAAATATCGTACTGGCCGCGCCAGTTTTAATTGTTGTTCGCATTCATTGATATTTTTATTGATTTATTTTTCGAAAACTTCACAAGTTTAAAGACTTATAACACCAGATCTGTTTACCCCCAAACTCATAAAATCGTACAATTTCATCAAAAATCATTCAATATATCATCTTAATAGTAAAAAAAAATAATAATACATTATAGGCCTATATAATGTACACACCTCAAAATCGTACATTGTACGCCAAAATCGTAAGAGTAAACAGGTCTGTAACACCATATTAAAAAAAAAATAAATTTACATTCCTATAAAGAATAAAGGTCTACAATTTCAGAAATAGTTAGTCAAGTATCATGTGCCATCTATTTTCAAATTAAAGTTCACCACAAAAGCATGACTGTTAAAGTAGGGATAGGTGTTAGTGATAAATTGTATGATGGCATCATGCTTGTGTTTCTAATTTAGAATTGAAAGGTCGCATACAAATAGTGCACGTTTCATCAACTATGTCATCGAAAGAGTTTTTGTTTTCTTTAAGTGTGATACTTTTGTAACAAAGTTTCCCGAATAAAAGATTAAAAAAAAACAACTTAGCCAATATGTATTATTATGGAATTCCTAACTGCTTTTCTCTTTTTAGTATCAGAATAATAAACAAATTGCCCAATCTATTTGCAAGCATTTTACAATATTATCAATTTTATTTTAGACGAGAATCCAGTATCATTAGAAAGCTATTTTTGTGAACTAACATTTCATTTATGATGTCAATCCATTTTTTGGAACTAGTTTTGGAAAAAAAAATATTATTCCCAAATCGTCAGTTTAAAATAAATTCTGTGGATTTAGGTAAAACTGTGGTAAAACTATTTTAATGTGGCTCTATTTATATTGAAGAGGTAATTTGTAATTTATCTGAAGAAAGTTATAGTAATTTGAAATACCAAATAAAAAGTTCAATTGACTGAATATTGGGAAATTTATTCTTCATTTTTATACTATTTCCCGTAGATAAAATCATATTAATAAATGTATGATGTCTTTTGTAAACAACTCATGTCATCTTTACATAATTATGCCGTTTATACGATTTATAAAAATGACCAGCTTTCAAAACCCATAAGCACGCATAGAACTTTTTAATAAACATGTGTATTTTGTTGTTGTTTTTTTTTGACTCTGGTGAAACTTGGATTAGAAAATGGATCATTATAAGTAATTGTTTAATTTTTTTTTTTTTTACATTGGCGATAAAAACTTGTAAAATGATGTTTGCAGTGCTTTTTAATGATGAAGCACTTTTTAATTTAATTTTTTTTTTGAAAATTAGTTTATTAATTAAGTAGCTACCCACAACTATAACGATATATAGGGCAAAAATAATATAGGGTAAAAGCTTATTCCCAAGGGTTACACAACTGGAGTGAATCTAGTTCACGTCCCGCTGGTGTGGAGCTAAATATGTCTTTGAACATTGTTATGGCTAATTATGGCACCTTGAACAAGAAAGTTTTAAATGACATTTCAAAATTGTCTGAAAGAAAAACCGAATTCAAGTATGCGCCAAAATGTACCTCTGTATTTTGAGTTTGCCCGACTGTCTTGGGCAACCTAAGTTTTTTGCACCCCCTTCCCTCAAACTGATCAATGGTACAGTATGTGGTTGATTTGTGCCCACTGATTACCATGGGGCGCGCAAACGGAGTTAATTCAGTTTATGGCACTAGGAACCATAATGCCTCCCACAAAACCTTAAAAATGTTCGTTTCCGTTCAAAAAGTATAATAGAAACATTGAACTCATGTATATTTTTAAAAAATGCACCTCTTGATTTTGAAATAATCAAAAATTTTCTGGGGAGCAGGCTCCCAAGACCCCTCCTTCCATCAGGATACACCGGCGCCCTCGACTTCCGCCCTACTTCCTGATAAAAATAATCGCCGATTTTGGTATCGATACTGCCCAACTGCTTAGCTACTATTAGTGCCGCCATAGACGGCAAAATATTTTTTCCGCTCTCCCTTTTACGATACAAACTCTGCAGTTGTCAAAAATGCCACACCTCCATATACAAAAAGTGACACCTGGGTGGACCATCCTATCCACCCCTTATCTACACCACTAGCAGGA
Source organism: Lymnaea stagnalis (assembly GCA_964033795.1). Classification (NCBI taxonomy): domain Eukaryota; kingdom Metazoa; phylum Mollusca; class Gastropoda; family Lymnaeidae; genus Lymnaea; species Lymnaea stagnalis. Next base: position 142,513 of record CAXITT010000308.1, on the reverse strand, counting down.
GCGTATCAAGAGTGTTTGGCGTCAGGGGAGAAGATTCATTTTACGCCCCCCCCCCTACTTTTCAACTCTGAAACCCATTATTTTCCTCCATTAAATACAGTACAACCTCCATTTTGCGACCCTTCTCTTAAACGACTTTCTCCAACATACGACCGGAAAAAAAAAATTCACCGATGCTTTGTACTATATAAATGATCTCTCTTGAACGACTTCCTCTAAAAGGCGACTTGCGACCTTCAAATAATTCAATTTTACGACTAGCACTTGAAAAAGTCAGATTCCAAAGCAGTGCTACATTTGTGCGCTTGAAGAGAACAGTCTCGTTGCCAACTTTGAACAGCCGACGACGCACTAAAGCAGCTTGGACGTAGTGAAAGGGAAACAACTCTAGCACCATAAATTTGTCTTCTGAAAACAAGATGAAATACCCTAAGGAGCTGACCTCAGATTTGCCCTGAGCAGGGGCCTTTCAGACCTTGCCGACACTATATCTGGGGTTCAAAGTGACATACTAAAAGAGCATGCACGGGTTGGGGGGGGGGGAGAATCAGGCAAAAAAACAGGAAAGAAAGCTTTCTCCCAAAAAAGAAAATTTTTTTTTTTTTTTTTTTTTTTTTTTTTTTGTTTTCACAACAACAAAAAACACAACAACAAAAAAAAAAACAACAAAAAACACAACAACAAAAAAACAACAACAAAAAAACAACAACAAAAAAAAAACAAAACAAACAAACTATTCAATGATTGAATACAAATAATTACAACAATATTAATGCGCTTATCTTATACATAAATAGTTATTACTCTAAGCATGTCCTCAGCACTTACAGATGTTTTAAAAAACTACCATAAGAGCATTGATTTTTATTTAGGAACTAACGAGGAACAAGAAGATAGTGACTGTATATTGGTTGTGAGACAGAGTTTAATCTATATTTCTGAACGAAAGATGGTAGATATTGCCTATACTTAACGGTACGTGTAGTTCTTTCAACTTGTTCACTTAATTTTCTTAATGTCGTTTTTCGAAAATGTCCTACCTCTTTGTTAAGACCCCTCCAATTAACGACCTCGCTTTAATGGCAAATTATAGATAGGTCGTAAAGCAGAGGTTTTACTGTACAACAAAAACCCATTTTGCACCCCCCACCCCACCCTGCCGCTAGTCTTGTGCACAGTGACGTATACCGCATCTGTCACCCCTTAGCTACGCCTGTGGCCACTGGCAACCGGCACCGCCCCTCCCCCCCACCCCCCCACCCAAACCCTGTTTGATAATTAAAAAAAAATAGCTCGACTTTGATCATGATAAGCGTCCTTGACCTATTAAATGCGAGCCAAGTAAAAAGCAAAAAAAAAAAAAAAACAGTTAAGTTGTTTGAAAATCGCGTCATTCATTTTTGAAAATTCCCTCAAATTTTGATCTTTTGCCTAAAATTTCAGCGGGGGAAAAAAGTTGGGGGTGGGCCGGGGGGGGGAAAGCGGGAGTTATCTCAAAATAACCAGAGCGTCATTCCTGGTAAGAAATGATCCGTTTCGCTTTGAGCAGTTTGTCAGTGAATCTATCATGAAGCCGAACATGCCAGTTTGTCAGTGAATCTATCATGAAGCCGAACATGCCAGTTTGTCAGTGAATCTATCATGAAGCCGAACATGCCAGTTTGTCAGTGAATCTATCATGAAGCCGAACATGCCAGTTTGTCAGTGAATCTATCATGAAGCCGAACATGCCAGTTTGTCAGTGAATCTATCATGAAGCCGAACATGCCAGTTTGTCAGTGAATCTATCATGAAGCCGAACATGCCAGTTTGTCAGTGAATCTATCATGAAGCCGAACATGCCAGTTTGTCAGTGAATCTATCATGAAGCCGAACATGCCAGTTTGTCAGTGAATCTATCATGAAGCCGAACATGCCAGTTTGTCAGTGAATCTATCATGAAGCCGAACATGCCAGTTTGTCAGTGAATCTATCATGAAGCCGAACATGCCAGTTTGTCAGTGAATCTATCATGAAGCCGAACATGCCAGTTTGTCAGTGAATCTATCATGAAGCCGAACATGCCAGTTTGTCAGTGAATCTATCATGAAGCCGAACATGCCAGTTTGTCAGTGAATCTATCATGAAGCCGAACATGCCAGTTTGTCAGTGAATCTATCATGAAGCCGAACATGCCAGTTTGTCAGTGAATCTATCATGAAGCCGAACATGCCAGTTTGTCAGTGAATCTATCATGAAGCCGAACATGCCAGTTTGTCAGTGAATCTATCATGAAGCCGAACATGCCAGTTTGTCAGTGAATCTATCATGAAGCCGAACATGCCAGTTTGTCAGTGAATCTATCATGAAGCCGAACATGCCAGTTTGTCAGTGAATCTATCATGAAGCCGAACATGCCAGTTTGTCAGT
>CAXITT010000308.1:101950-139573 GCA_964033795.1 Lymnaea stagnalis | reverse complement strand
CTTTTCAGGTTACTATTGGGAGCCCCAATAGCAACTTTTCAGGTTACTATTGGGAGCCCCAATAGCAACTTTTCAGGTTACCATTGGGAGCCCCAATAGCAACTTTTCAGGTTACTATTGGGAGCCCCAATAGCAACTTTTCGACATTTGCTAATTAGCTGTTCAAAGTAATTCGATATTATATTTTCAAACTTCCAATAAATTTAGTTCAACATCACAACTTTGGGTCCCTTAAATCTTAGCGCCTCCTTCGTCCCGACTCCATTTGAAACCGTAGCGGCTGCAGGGCTCACGCGACGGCTCTGCACACAACACATAGGCCCCGACACATTTGGTGAGTTTTTTTTTTTTTTTTACCATTTTTGGAGTGCAAGGAAATGTATTCTGCTTTACCGACTTCCGTTGTTCATGGTTACAATCACGTCACGACGACGTCAGCGCTTCATTTGATCTGTGAGCCAATCACGTCATTCTTGAAATATTTAAACTAAATGTCCCAACAACCGACGAAATTTCTTTTATCCTACATTATCGCTAGTTTCAGATTGTGTATATAAAAAAATTACACCCCCGCTCCCAAAAACATAAAAAACAACAAAACAAAAAAACAACAACAAAGAAACAAAACAATATAAAAAAAAAACTAACGATGACAAATAAACCCACACAATAACTGTTGAAGACAATTGACTAACAAAAAAAAATATGATCAAAAATAATTTATTCATGATAAACCCGATATTTTGGGTGGCGAACATTTGATAGACTCAGACCACTTGAAAGCCTCGTTTAAACTTGAGCCTTTCAATATAATCTCCAAGTGGGTTCAACTCGAATTACGAGCCTGCTTTGATCAGATGAACAAATACTTTTAAATCGCTTCATATTTTGATGCCACCAATCTTGAATGGTTTAAAAAAAAAAAAAAAAAAAAAAAACAAAAAAATACTTTTGGCAAGCCGCGCCCCCCCCCCCTTTTGCCACTTTTTGGTTTTGTGCCATTGCATAAAAAAAGGAGAGCTTCCACAACACATATTTGGGCCCCTTACATATCCGATGCCCCCCTCCCCCTCCACAGTACATTTAAGTTCTCCTGGATTGGATGTAAGTGTGAGTTACTTGGTTTTAAGAAAGTGGTGTAAATCAAGGTATTGGACTGCTGGGGGAGATTAGAGGTGCGTGGCTGGCAAAGAATTTATTTGGCTTGATGAGATCATGTCGTGTCTGCTCCCCTAGTCCCCTCCACCACCCTGGTTATAAGCTGAACATAAGAGAGTTCACGCAATTTCAACAAAATATGCTTAAAACGCAAATCAGTGTCCTCGGACCAGAGGCGTAGCTAAGGGGAGCAGAGTGGGACATATGTCCCCAGGCGCCAGACTAGTGAGGGTGCGAAAATGGGCTTTGATGGTATTTTATTGGGTTTCAGTTGAAAAATTTTGTGTGGGCGGTCACGGGGGGGGGGGGGGGGGGGGGGGGCGGTTAAATGACCGGGATTATTAAAAGGAAACAAAACACACACACACACAAAACAAAAAAAAAAACAACAAAAAAAAAATGAAATCTGGCATCTTTGGAATGCGTGAAGAGTGAGCAGTAATAGGTAGCTCTCTTGGCTGACTATTCTCACAGTGTGAACAGCAGACACGGGAGCTCACGGCCAAAACCCCGTCGGAACGTAGATGAGTGGAGTTCTCGGGCTGTCAAATCTGACAACCGTGACAATCTGTCAATCTGACAACGCGGCGAAAGATTTGTGGGGGGCGGTTGGGGGGGGGGATACATATCTTACGACCGTTGTGGGAGACGGCTAAACATAGGAACGGTTGGGGTATATTTTTAGCAGCCCTAAGTGTTAAAACATGTGTACGTATACCTATAAATATCCCCCCATACACCTGTAAATATCCTCATACACCTGTACGCAGTTTTCAATGGCAAATGCGGGGAAGGGGGAGTAAGAAGGAAAAGGGGAGGGGGGGGGGAGGAAGACGAATCGTAGAACGCAGAAAGGTTTTCATTCACAAGAAAGAAGGGAAGCTACTCGGCTGCGAGCTGGATGCTCTTCAGTCCCCGTCGTCTGACGCTGGGTGAGATGGTCTCCCCTTTGTAAAATATTGCCTTGTTTAAAATAAATACATATTTATTTATGTGCTGAAAATGAATGTGTACAGAGTGATTAAAAACATTTCCATTGAATTGGATCAATAAAAGAATTTCATCTTATCTTATCTTATCTTATCTTATCCTGTATTAACCTAATGAATTTTGAAAAAACAAAAAACAATGCTAAGTTATTCGAAATAAATGAACACATTCTAAAATGACACTTTGCTATAGCTTGAATAAGACATTTTAAAAAAGACACTTGCATATCTTGCGTTTTTTCCCTCCATTTTTTATTTTGCAACTAATTTTTTGTGTGGACATATTGTATTTGATGCCCATATAATTACCATCTCTTATCAATTAAAACCAAAAATATGTCGGTTTACATTGAGGAAGAATCCTTCTTAAATTCTAAAAATAAATTCTACCGGAAGTGGGTTTATCAGTCGCGTGGCAAATTTGTTTTGCATCTCTCTTCATATGACGTATTTAAAAAAAAAAAATGGAGAGTGGCTATGAGTTATGGGCCTAAAATTGTTTCAAAAATTTAAATATTTTACTGCGGTCTGTTTCCTGCAACTGTCATACATTTAAACCCTGACATGAATATCCTAACAAACCACCCCATTAAAACCCAAGCACACACACACACACACAAGCTGACGATGATTTTTGTAAGAACCACAGAATCGTTGCAAGGACATTGTGTTTTTTGGGATTATACTATAATTATAGTGCACAGAGAAACAATTTAATGCAATGTGCGAAGAGACGTTTTTTTTAAAAAAAAGTTGTTATGCAGCCGATTTGAATCTATATCGAAAGATTTCATAGCACGGTATTCAATGGTAAGTTTGTGACATTAAAGGTTGGGGATGCAATAGATTGATTGAGCCTTGTGAAATTGCAGGTTGGGAATGAAAGAGATTGATTGAGCTTTGTGACATTGCAGGCTGAGTATGCAATAGATTGATTCAGCTTTGTGACATTGCAGGTTGGGTATGCAATAGATTGATTGAGCCTTGTGACATTGCAGGTTGGGAATGAAAGAGATTGATTGATCCTTGTGACATTGCAGGCTGGGTATGCAATAGATTGATTGAGCCTTGTGACATTGCAGGCTGGGTATGCAATAGATTGATTGAGCCTTGTGACATTGCAGGCTGGGTATGCAATAGATTGTTTGAGCTTTGTGACACTGCAGGTTGGGAATGAAAGAGATTGATTGATCCTTGTGACATTGCAAACTGGGTACGCAATAGATTGATTGAGCTTTGTGACATTGCAGGTTGGGAATGAAAGAGATTGATTGATCCTTGTGACATTGCCGGCTGGGTATGCAATAGATTGATTCAGCTTTGTGACATTGCAGGCTGGGTATGCAATAGATTGATTCAGCTTTGTGACATTGCAGGCTGGGTGTGCAATAGATTGATTCAGCTTTGTGACATTGCAGGCTGGGTGTGCAATAGATTGATTCAGCTTTGTGACATTGCAGTCTGGGTATGCAATAGATTGATTCAGCTTTGTGACATTGCAGGTTCTCATTATGACACGCTGTTTTTTGTTTTTTTTTAATACTGAGTTGATAGAAGTGAAAAGGTGGACGAAACAATTTAAGTGTTTTTTTTTAATGATTAAATATTTTGTTTTAAAAGTGAATTAAAGGGAAACTCACTATTCCATGTTTTATGAATGATTTGTTGAATTAGTGTCCGGTCAAATTCGACAGCGTACAATATCCACATCACGTGTCTCATCATTTATTGTCTTCATTGGAACTGTTGCTAATCTCATCATGACTTGCTTTACTTTATGGAGACGGAGTTGGATCCCCCCCACCCTTCCCCCCCCCCCCAACCGCCTCTTCGCGTTTGTGTTTTGTTTCTTGTGGATTGGTTTGCCGGCTAAACAAGGTCGAAATTTCTTTGACTTTTCTTTATTTTTGTTGTTGTTGCTCACAAACTTGTCAGAGAATTTCAGAATAATAATAATTAAAAAAAATATATTTTAAAAAAAGAACAAATAAACATTACATCATTATTAGTGGCGTGATTTTCCATTCCATCAGAAGTTGTCTTAAAACTCGACGCTAACAAAAAAACTATATTGGCTGACTCATTTAAAGCACCAAAAATTCATTAAAATTGTCATCAATGGAATGCGGCTTCACTATTTTAAACCGTGCGATGTTTTCTTTTGCGATGTGTGTCATTCGTTTCAGCAGATCCCAATTGGTTTATTTTGAGGTGCGTACTTTTGTCTTTAAATATATATTGGATGAGTAACATTGATCATGTAACAGTGGTGTTTTTTTTTATTTGCCCCCATCCTTGTGAAACAAATCGTTTTTCGGAGAACCTCGGAGATGTTTTTAATGGAACAAAAAATTGTTTGATTGGCTGACGAAATAGAACAGTTTTTTTTTTCTCCCCCAAAGCGCGTGTCTGGTTTTGAGAGTATATAATTCGCGATATCCCAGGGCTTGGAAGTCAAGTGGATCAAAGTTATTTTTAGAATCGAAAGACTTTATCACTACATTTTTTCCGTCTGTTGTAGTTATTAGATGCTAAAATAACCCACCAGTCGTCTTTATATAGAATGAAATAATAAACACGGCGAATTCCTGGCTAGGGGTTAATTTATTCAAAATGAGTTACGCCGATAGGTTATCGCGACTCCCTCCGTTCAGAACGAGCGCAGATGGAAGGGAAAAAAAAAAGAAGTGAAAATGTCCTAGGAATGACTATTTGCGATAAAGTATTCAGACTCGTGGCGATGATAAGTCGCTGGTCTTTTCAAGATTGCCGCGGAGACAAATATATTACGATAGAATTTCACGGAGAGATTAAGGGTAACGTTCTCCGACAGTCAAGTGTGAAGACCACAAGGGGGGGGGGGAACAGCAGAGTCACAAGTGGGTAGTTTTGAGATATTACATTCTTTAGTGTTCAAAGCTACGCGCATTACAAATGTGAAAACAAATGTAATTTGTTAAAAACTACATTTCACAAGATCAGCCATTTTTCTGAGTTATTTAAATAAAATTATTCAATCTTAAATTTAACACGGTTTATTACATGAGAGTAGAAAGTAGGGTCAAAGTTGACTCAGCCATTTTTTTCCCATTGCAGTAGTTGATAAAGATGTTATCATTGATCACTATCTATGTAGAAACTTTATAAATGTTCAAATGTAGGAAGATCCTTTTTGTTTTTACTATAAGAATATGGATCAGGCCTTTAACAGCCATTTTTTAACATAAAAATACTATTATGGTCTGGTCTTCATTTGTTGTAGACATATTAAGGACGTCCAAGGGATCAGTATGAGAGCCATATCTGGGGTGGCACCATTGGGCGGATCAAGATTTTGTAGACGGGGTAATGGAACCATCTTTTAGAACCCTCTTTTAGTACGCTCTTTTAGAAAGCTCTTTTAGAACGCTCTTTTAGAACGCTCTTTTAGAACGCATCTTTTAGAACCCTCTTTTAGAACCCTATTTTAGAACCACCTTTTAGAACCCTATTTTAAAACCATCTTTTAGAGCCCTCTTTTAGAACCCTCTTTTAGAATCCCTGGTTAAGGTTCGATTCGGTCACAGCTTAAGTTCGGATTCGGTTCGGTGTCAACTTTGACACTGGTTCGTTAAGGGGTCGGTAATAACTAGGGGTGTAATCCCCCCTTTTTTTTTTTTTTTTTTTTGCCCTTTCTGCTAACCAGTTATCGGTTTTAAAAATGCGCATAACGGAGGGATTGGTTGTTTATCGCCGTGGAATCATCCTACCCCTAAGGCGTTCGTTAATACTTTGGGGTGTATTCCCCCCTTTTTTTTTTTTTTTTGCCCTTTCTGCTAACCAGTTATCGGTTTTAAAAATGCGCATAACGGAGGGATTGGTTGTTTATCGCCGTGGAATCATCCTACCCCTAAGGCGTACTGTCCCCGTCTCCACCAATGCCTATCTCGCATCATCAAGGTGTTTGTCAATTGTATACAATTGGTTTGCTTGACCAATAAATAGGCCTGAATAATTTTACTGTGTTTTGTACAATACATGTCGAGGATACCGGTTACGACAAGTGTCGGCCTCACGGTGGTCATGACTTAATAGAACTCAAGCTTATGCACGGAGGCGGGATAGCGCTTAAGGGGTGGGGGGGTATGATTTAAAAAAAAAATCATTTTAGTTTACAATAAACCGTCTGGCAATTGGATTTTCTACTTAAAATTAATAAAAACGCCTTTCTTGCGTGTGTTAGTGATGAGCCTCATTCGCAAAAAAAAAAAAAAAAAAAAAAAAAAAAAAACAAACAAAGAGGTGAGCGATAGAACATTCGGGTCGGTGCGCACTAAATGACCATTAAAGACGGATTGGGTTCGGTCGTCAGCAGGGTTCGCGTTCGGTGGGTTCGGTTGGCAGCTGGGTTCGAGTTCGGTGGGTTCGGTCGTCAGCAGGGTTCGAGTTCGGTGGGTTCGGTCGTCAGCAGGGTTCGAGTTCGGTGGGTTCGGTCGTCAGCAGGGTTCGAGTTCGGTGGGTTCGGTTCGAGTTCGGTGGGTTCGATTCGATTCCTAGATTTTTTCTGCCAATGTCTGTGACCAAAAGTTGACAGTTGGCCGAACATGTCACTTTCTATCTACAGAAAAAACGCCCCAAGGGACGGACCATCTCATCCACACACCCCCCACACCCCTTTCATTCCTACGGACCATCTCACCCACACATCCCCACACCCCTTTCATTCCTACGGACCATCTCATCCACACACACCCCACACCCCTTTCATTCCTACGGACCATCTCACCCACACATCCCCACACCCCTTTCATTCCTACGGACCATCTCACCCACACATCCCCACACCCCTTTCATTCCTACGGACCATCTCATCCACACACCCCCACACCCATTCATTCCTACGGACCATCTCATCCACACACCCCCACCCCCATTCATTCCTACGGACCATCTCATCCACACACCCCCACACCCGTTCACTCCTACGAACCCCCTCCTCCCCCCACACCCCACACCCCTTTCATTCCTACGGACCATCTCATCCACACACCCCCACACCCATTCATTCCTACGAACAATCTCATCCACATATCCACACACCCCTTAATTCCTACGGACAATCTCACCCACACATCCCCACACCCCTCCATTCCTACGGACCATCTCATCCACACACCCCACACCCATTCATACCTACGGACAATCTCACCCACACATCCCCACACCCCTCCAATCCTACGGAATATCTCATCCACACACCCCAACTCCCCTCCATTCCTACGGACCATCTCATCCACACACAACCACAAACCCCCCCCCCATTCCTATGGAACATCTCATCCACACACCTCAAATCCCCACACCCGTCAATTCCTATGCCGATGATATGCAATTGAAGTTTTAACACATTCTAACACTTTATAATACATTTAGTTTTTCTCTTGTTTAAATGCAAAAATACTTCCCAAATATCGATTTTAAAGACTTACTTTATTAGATCATCTTTAAGCATTTGAAAAACCTGAGCGCATTCATAGGTTCCAGTTCACCATCATACAAATCAGTGCTCATTTACACTAGCTTCTGCACAGTCTTTCTATGCCTTCATTGAGTACTTATAGGCACTTCTGCACAGTCTTTCTTTTCTTTCATTGAGTGCTCCTCTACACTAGATTCTGTACAGTCTTTCTTTGTCTGCATTGAGTGTTCATTTACATTAGCTTCTGCACTGTCTTTATTTGCCTTCATTGAGTGCTCATTTTCACAAGCTTCTGCACAGTCCTTCTTTGACTTCATTGAGTGCTCATTTTCACAAGCTTCTGCACAGTCTTTCTTTGCCTTCATTGAGTGCTCATTTACACTTGCTTCTGCACAGTCTTTCTTTGCCTTCATTGAGTGCTCATCTGCACTTGCTTCTGCACCGTCTTTCTTTGCCTTCATTGAGTGCTCATTTACACTAGCTTCTGCACAGTATTTCTTTGCCTTCATTGAGTGCTCATCAGTACATCTTCACTGTGTTTCTTTGCCTTCATTGAGTGCTCATCAGTACGTCTTCACTGTGTTTCTTTGCCTTCATTGAGTGCTCATTTGCACTTCTGCACAGTCTTTTTTGCCTGCTTTGAGTGCTCACCTGCCTAGATGATCTGTGTTATTTGGCCTGGAGTGTTGTGGCGAATATATATATATATATATATATATATATATATATAAACATGTTTATGAAATAATAAAGTTCAATAAATGGAACCGAAACCACTGGATGAATTGGGGGAAAAGTAACAAAATATGATATATAAGACGCATTTACACAATACATTTGCGTTGATAAGCATCACATAAATACATTAATAAACAGGTTTGAGTGTAAAACATTGTGAAAAAGTTATATTGTACTCATCCCCACCCCTGGGGTTGAAGGCATCCCAGCTTAAGAAACCCTGTGCTGCATAAAACAAGGCCTGGCTATAGAATAATTCATTAAATCGAGCCCCAGTGGTGTACTTACGATGCCAACCATTAGGTACATGTTTAAACAGCTTACATTTTATCTACATCGCGTTGATAAAGATAAAACGAACCAAATGACTCGCTCTATAAAACACGCGCGTTCCTTCATTTCCCCAAATCAACTCCTTTATTTTAAATATCAAAGAGTTTAACTTATTAACCCGGTCACGCGAATCCAGGATCCGTAACTCCCGACATCCTGGCACTTATAAATTTAACCCTTGCCTTCCTGGCCCGGCACTAATAATTTAACCCTTGCCTTCCTGGCCCGGCACTAATAATTTAACCCTTACCTTCCTGGCCCGCACGAGTTCAATCCGGTACCTGGCATATGCCATTATTTCACTAAGTCCATTATCGATGATGCTATTGATCTTTTCAACTTTGCTGATCTTTTCTGGCGAAAATATGTTTTGATGCCGTCAGTCTCCATCGCGTTCCCAAAACTCGATGAGGCTTTCTGTTTTCTTATCTTACAAGAGTGGCAGCATTCAGTTGGGCGTGTTTTGAACATGATGATGATAGATACAATGTGTAACGAGGCGGAAGGCAAAGGTAATACCAGGTGGAGAGTTTGAGTTGACCAATGCCAGACAGTAACATTACGTAGAGAGTTCGAGTTGACCAAGGACACTTTGAGTTGACCAATGGCAGACATTAAAATTATGTAGAGAGTTGAGTTGACCAAGGACACTTTGAGTTGACCAATGGCAGACAGTCAAATTACATAGAGAGTTGAGTTGACCAAGGACACTTTGAGTTGACCAATGGCAGACAGTAAAAATTACGTAGAGAGTTGAGTTGACCAAGGACACTTTGAGTTGACCAATGGCAGACAATGAAATCATGTAGAGAGTTCGAGTTGACCAAGGACACTTTGAGTTGACCAATGGCAGACAGTAAAATTACGTAGAGAGTTGAGTTGACCAAGGACACTTTGAGTTGACCAATGGCAGACAGTAAAATTACGTAGAGAGTTGAGTTGACCAAGGACACTTTGAGTTGACCAATGGCAGACATTAAAATTATGTAGAGAGTTGAGTTGACCAAGGACACTTTGAGTTGACCAATGGCAGACAGTAAAATTACTTAGAGAATTCGAGTTGACCAAGGACACTTTGAGTTGACCAATGGCAGACAGTAAAATTACGTAGAGAGTTGAGTTGACCAAGGAAAGTTTGAGTTGACCAATGGCAGACAGTAAAATTACGTGGAAAGTTGAGTTAACTAAGGACACTTTGAGTTGACAAATGACACTTTGAGTTGACCAATGACATTTTGAGTTAACCAATGACATTTTGAGTTGACCGATGACATTTTGAGTTGACCGATGACATAAATCCTCTTGAAATGGTTTCAACCTGCGATACAGGTTTTTCCTTTAGTCGAAAAAGGGCGACTGCCTATTTATTAATTTTAGCTGATTCCCTCTCCATCTACCTCCCCCCCCATCCCTCTCCATTTCCTTCTTCATCTCCATCTGTCTCATAGCTCTCTCCATTTCATTCTTCCTCTCCATCTCCCTCATCTCTCTCTCCATCCATCTCTCCCTTTCCCTTCCCTAATTTGCCCACCCTCTCCATCTCCCTCTCCCTCATCTCCATCTCCATCATCTGCCTTTCACTCATCTCTCTCCCTCTTCCTCTCCAACACCCTTATTCTCCCTCCATCTATACCATCTCTCTCAATCTCCCTCATCTCTCTCTCTCTCCATGTCCCTCATCTCCTCTCCATCTCCCTTATCTCTCTTCCCATGTATCTCTCCCTTTCCCTCTCCCTCACTTCCCTCTCCCTTTCCTCTCCCTCATCCCCTTCTCTATCTCCCTCTCCCAATCTATCCCTTGGGCGATCGGTAAGAGAGAGCTGGAAGGGCAGACTTTGAAGATGGACTACCCCAATGTTGCAGTTCTTCTGGGGGAACCCTTATAATATATATATATATATATATAGTTTGGGACATTTAATCGTTTTATTAACCTTTGTAATCCTGAAACAGGGCGGGCAATCCTGGAACAAGTACGTCACGCTCCAGAGGGGGGGGGGGGGGGGGGGTAGGAAAGGGTGACCAGTTTGTGATATTTAATCGTTTTATTAACCTTTGTAATCCTGAAACAGGGCGGGCAATCCTGGAACAAGTACGTCACGCTCCAGAGGGGGGGGGGGAGGGGGTGTAAGAAAGTGTGACCAGTTTGTGACAGGGGGGAGGGGGGTCAGGCCATGTGTGACGTCACACATTAATTTGTTGACATTTCCTTTCTAAATTTTTTTTTTTAGTAGAATTTATTAGCTTTAAAAATAATTTTCAAAAATTTTGTGAAACATTTGAATTAGTTTTATGTCAAAATTGCATGAAATGCGTATCTCCTGAATGTGTTGTTCACGATTCCTCTCTCTAGGAGCGCTAGTATGCTGCTGCGAAGCCTTGTTTTATGTATAGCCTTGGTTTCGTCATGCCGGAAGTATTATTATTTCTATGTTGTCCGCTGCATAATTATGTCACTGTCCATTTTGTTATTTAATCACTGGGTGAGGTCAAGTTTCTCTAATATACTTCTTATCCTGTGTAAAAAGTTTGCTTAATCGGAAGATTATCTAAAACTTGACCTCACCTATTGTAAATGAAAAAAGCAACAGATAAATGATGTGTATTATATAATGGTCTAGAATAATTTTTGCAATTTTTGTTTTCAAATTCAATCTAGATTGAGTTACTGCTTCAATGAATAACTGTGACAACTGTTGACAGTTAACCATTCTACTATTAAAGTCATTTTTATAATGTGATAGTTCTTTTAAGTGGAAATTTTATATTTTAATACAGTTTAACAGTGAAGTGTGTTTTAGATATAATTTTAATTAGGTGTTAATTTTTTTTAAAAATTGTTCGAAAGTGTGACGTACTTTAGAAGGGGGGGGGGGGTCCGAGATTTGTGACAGTTTGTGACAGGGGGAGGGGTGGGGTTAAAAATGGTCAAAAATAGCGTGGCGTACTTTATGGACGGCCCCACAGGTGGTGGGGGGGGGGGGGGGGGCCGAGATTTGTGGCAGTGTGTGAGAGGGGGAGGGGTGGGGTTAAAAATGGTCAAAAATAGCGTGGCGTACTTTATGGACGGCCCCACAGGTGGATGGACTGTCCGTGGGAATCTAAAGCAAACATTTGCTGTCCTTGTCATCCGCTGCTGCACTAACCTGTTATCACCAGCCAACACTTTATTACCCAACCCCCTCCCTCATACCACGGTTTATAAATTCGCCCCCCCCCCTTCACTCGACGTCAACTATTCCCATTAGCCTTTTATTGGCCGTAGAGCACACAGACAATTCATAGACAAAGTTCGAATTCCCGGACCAACATAAGGCGAGACAAGGCAAACATGGCCGCCCTCATTAACGACAACTCATGTTGACCGTGGCGATGGATCACGTCAACAAGGGAACCCCTGGGGGAAATGACGGAATGGATGACTTTGCTAAACCTGCCCTGTCGACAAATAAAGTGGGCGCGACAATTAAAAGCTTGGCGCACTAAATCCGCCATTTTGACTTCTTTTTGGCACGGTATTGTTCATATTGTGCCAAACTTTAATGATTATTTTCAATTTAAAAAAACAAACAATTTGATTGGTTGTTAAAATCGGGAAATCTAACCCATGAGCCCAACGAGCCGCTCGTAGGAGACGTTTTTTTGTAGTCAGGAGGTGAATAACAAAGGGAATTTTTTTTATATTTCACTATCAAATATTATCTAGTTGCTGTTTTGTTAAACATCAAAAATGTCTCAGTTTATTGTACTCAAAAAAAAAAAAAATGTGTCAGTTTATTGTACTCAACAAACATTAAGAATGTCTCAGTTTATTGTACTCAACAAACAACAAAAATGTCTCAGTTTATTGTACTCAACAAACAACAAAAATGTCTCAGTTTATTGTACTCAACAAACAACAAAAATGTCTCAGTTTATTATAAACAAACAACAAAAATGTCTCAGTTTATTGTAAACAAACAAGTAATTTTAATGTCTACTGTAAGGAGTTGCTTTATGGGGTTATTTAAAGATTAAGTTAATTCTGTTATTTAAATATTTAATCGTGAACCGTGAGCATAACATAATAGATCAACCTGGAATAGTGAACTGTGATTAAAACATAATAGATCAACCTGGAATTCTAGGACTTCTGTGAATAACGAAGTGTTCCCAGATTTCATCATCAACATCAGGCCTGCACAACATACGGCCCGCGGGTCGCATATGGCCCGCCAGCACCCTCTTTTCCGCCCGCGAAGTAACGAAATAATCTTTATTCTTATTATTTTCTTAATAGCTTTTCCCCTGTCCTATTTTAGTTTGGCCCGCGTAAGCCCTGTCCTATTTTCTGTTGGCCCGCACACGTTTTTCATAAAGTATTACGGCCCGCCTTACATTTTGAGGTGTGCAGGCCTGATCAACATCATCATGTCCCTTAGTCCTTGGACCGTTGGGGCGCCAGAGATAACATGGGAACTATCCTCCCCCATTCCTCTCTGTCTTCTGCACTTCGCACAGAATCGGCTATTTTTAGTCCCGCCCACTCTTTGATGTTATCTTCCCATCTTTTTTTCTGTCTTCCTATTTGTTACGCAGTGGCTTCTATTGTGAGAAATTAATCTCGTGTTTTAAGTTATGGCTCTTTCGAACAGTGCACAACAAAGGACGATACCATCGAGAAATACAATTAAAAAATACGACACCAAAAACAGTACCAATTACTATTAATAGAAATTTAATTTAGTAATAATACAATTATAAAACAAACGAAATATAATTACAAATCATCAACTTACAGAGTATGAGAAAATATGGTACCGGTACACAATTAGTACAATGTGCCAATTAATAATGATGCATGATGAATGCGAATAAACACAAATGAGTACACAAAGAATAATCCAGGTCTCGTGAAGCTAAAAATATATATAAAACTCTCTGAATCTCTCTATCAATCCCCGTCTATCTCTGTCCCTGTCCATCCTTTACATATGCAGCGTAAGCACTGCCTTCCAGAAACTACTCAGACATTGTTTACGTTTCTTGAACAAATTGACAAGATACTAGGAGACATACTAACCATGTTTAATTGGTAGTCGGTAGTAAACACGATACATCAAAGAGATTAACCACGCCCACAACAAACGCTACCGTCTGCTAGGAATCTAATATGAGGACAAACAAAGTTCAAGCACGGGGAAAAGTGTACTACATAACACTCTTCTTCTCCCTCCTCTCGTTGTGCCCTGCATGATTTCTTTTGCGAACCCTTGTTTCCTTGTCACGTGGCCATACCATTGCAGTTTGCCGTTTTTTACAGTTTCCTGGAGGTCATCGTACTGCCCAATTGCTTGACGAATCCTTTCTTTCACTTGATCATTGGAGATGTGGTCTCTGTAGCAGATGTCAAGAATGCTTTTGAAACATTTCATCCCCATATCCTTTATATTCCTTTCAAGTTCTGCTGTTAATGTCCAGGACTCGCAGGCATACAGAAAAATGGAGAGGACTAATGAGCGCATTAGCCTGATTCCGAGACCACTGGTCCTAGGTATTTGAAGCTGCTTGCTGTCTCTAATCTTTCCTCCCCGACCTTAATTTCAGTGGCGATACCGGTGGTGTTAGTTGTCATTAGTTTTGTCTTTTCGGCACTGATTTGCATGCCAAAGGACGATGAAGTCTTGTCGAGAGGTTTTACCAGGTTGGCCAGCTCTTCTTCGTTCCCAGCCAGTCCGTCTATGTCATCCGCAAAGCCTAGGTTGGTGATTGTTCTGCCACCAATGCTGACTGTACCTTCATGCGCTTCCAGGGCATCTGACATAATTCTCTCTAGGAAGATGTTGAACAGGTTGGGGGAGAGCAGGCAACCTTGTCGTACTCCAACCGTGGTCTTGAACCATTCTCCGATGTTGTTGTTGACGAAGACTGCACTGATGGCCTTATCATAGAAGCTGCATATCATTATGTTTGTGTTGATGTTGCAGTGCCTCATGATGGCCCATAATGCAGCATGCCAAACCCTGTCGAATGTCTTCTTGAAATCCACAAAGACGTGGCCTAGGTTTTATTGATGTTGAGCATAATTCTCACAAAGTATTCGAAGGTTTAGGATCTGCTCAGTAGTGCCCCGACCTTGCCTGAAGCCCGCCTGTTCCTCAGCAATAATTCTGTCGGGATTTGGTTTTAGTCGGTTTAATATGACCTTTAGCATGACCTTGCTTGGGTGGCTTATTATTATTAGGCTAACGGTGCGATAGTTTTGGCATAGCTGCATAGGTTACCTTTCTTGGGGAGGGTGATGATGAGCGATTGGTTCCATGATTTGGGCCATTGCCCTGTCAGCCATATTTTGTTACAAATGTTGAATGGGGCACTTATCATTGCTTCTCTTCCTTGTTTTACAACTCGGCAGGGATATTCTCCACTTCTGCGGCCTTTCCTATTTGGAGTGCTTGGACTGCTGCTTCTACTTCTGCGTGGAGAATAGGGTAGTTATCATTTTCCGTTGCTGGAGGGACTTTACGGATTTCTGGGTCTATATTTATATTTTCATTATACAGCTCTGAGCAGTATTCAGTCCATCTTTTGGGATATCATTTTTTTCGTCAAACATGTACGATTTTTATCCAGTATGGTATTACTACGCCCTTGCTTTGCAATGGTGATATGCCTTTTTGCTATTGTTCTTCTTCAAGCAGTTTTCAATGGCGTAGCATTGCTCTTCAATCCAGTTAATCTTTGCCCTTCTCCTACCCTTTTTTGATGGCTTGGTTAACTGTCCTATATTTATTGGCCCCCTCTCTATCTAACATCTTTGTTTTCTGTAACTGTCTCCATTTATCGCGCAGATCGAGGATGCCAGCTGTCACCCATGGTTTTTGGGTTGGACGATGTTTACCCAGGATGTCATGAGCGGTGTCCGTCACAGCTGTGTTGAAGTTCTCAATCATGGTGTCCATGTGCATGTCTGAACAGTCGGAGTTTAAAATGTTAAGCGCTGCAAATTTTCCTCCTATCATTGCTTGGAAGGCTTTTGCCACTTTAGGATCCTTCAGCTTTCCAGGGTCGAATTTGATTCTGGCATATCCCTGTTTGTTTACCCTCTTTAAGTGCAGCCTAAAGGTCATCATGACTAGATCTTGGTCACTTCCAATGTCAGCTCCTGGGAAGCTGCGAGTCTTGGCAATGTTTGCCACATGATGTAGTCAATCTGGTTATGGTGTTTCCCATTTGGTCTATGCCATGTGGTTTTCCTGGATATTTTATGTTCACCCAATTGGGTTGGCCAGTGTGAGTTCGTTGAAGCTGGTGAATCCCAAGAGCCTCAGACCTCTCTCGTTTGAAGTTGCGTTACAGTGGCGTCCACACGTTCCTTTCCAGTTTGCACAGGCGTCTTCTCCTATTTTGGCATTCCAATCACCTAGAACGATAAGAGTTGCGAATTAGCAACGACCTCTTAGCAGAGGCGTACCGAGGGTCTGGCATAACACTGCCACGTGGCCCATTGCGTTGGCGCCACTTGAAGGGGCGCGCAGAACAGGCGTGAAGTGCAAACACCTTTTCTGTTAAAAAAGTATCGTTTTTTTGTGTTTTTTTTCTTTCATAAAATAATAACAATATTATCTTTTCAAGTTTTTATGCATAGGAGTTTTTGTGACAAATCTTAACTGTATAAAAATTGCTTTCGCACGCTCGACATGGGCGTAATTACAGTTCTAACCGTGCGTGCTGTACGTTCTCGGTACGCTTCTGTATCAGAAACACAGTTGTTATTGACTTCTGTGGCATAAATTGACCTCGACGTAATGTCAATTAAGTCCATCTCGTAACAACACAACTATTGACACGTAATTAACGTGTCCATAAACGTGGCTATCTCCGTCCAGATCTATTTGTCCATGTGGAGTGAGGTGCCGGTGCGGTGTGAGGTACCGGTGTGGAGTAAAAATGGTTTACGACGATAAAACTGTTGACACAACGCCAAGGGTACTCTGCGCCGCCGTATCAACTTTTGTGGTGGTTTTTAAAACACTGTGGCTAGATTATGTCACGGCCCATTGAACGTCCTGGTTAGTGTTAAAAGCTGTTGGGGGACTGACTAATGGCGATGGCTCAGGTCACTAGCTGTGACACACCAACGCTGCCGAGCTGCTATGACTACCGGGATGCAATCGCGTTGTCAGTACGGCCGTACTGCGGGAATACAGAGATTTAAGTACGATTTTAATTTAACAAATGGATTTGACGCACGGAGAAGAAACCATGCTGGACGTCGCTAACGCATACCATCGTGCGAGGTCCACATGTCTGACGGGACACGCTTCTATTTAGCAGTCCTTTTTGATAGTGTTCTTGGTCAGGAGTCTCCCATCTTCATTTTCCCCTGAGAACATTTACTCAGTGCGCGCTCTATGTCCGCCGCCTATTGCCTATGTTGACTTCTTGCGGGGCCGTTTTTAATTCATATATATTTGAAAAAAAATTGGAATAATTTATTCCAAGTTACTTTATCAATACCTACCTTCTGGCTCCCCAGCGTACACATCGTAAAGTTGTATTTAATATTTTTTTAAAAAAGGGGGTTATCCCAATAATTTCATTGAATCTAAAATTGAATAATCGTGAATCATTGATTTAATTTATATATCAAAGGCATTTTAAAAAAATATAATACAATTATAGTACATTTATAGTAAATGTATAGTACAACTATAAAACATTTATAATGCAATTATAGAACATGTATAGCACAATTCCAGAATATTTCAGGAGGCAACAGTGACTATCTGGGAGAATATCAATAGTTTTTTTTTGAGTAACAAGAACTCGGCCTCCTTTCAGAACAGTTGAATGGAGATGAGCCTCGGGGAGTTTGAGAAGTTTCAATGACCGCTGCACTTTATATGTTGTGAACAGAGGAGATAATTTCACGGGGAAGATCAATTGACCAGCAGGTTGGGGATGCTGAATCTAAAACACAACAACATCCACACATTCTCAATATTGAATTAACTTTGTGCCTAAATTTACAAAATTAAATAATCGCAAATAACCCGAGGAAGCCCTTTGGAGAAACTTCATCTTGTATAGAGGGTTTTGACTCGGCAGCTCTCTGCTCGAATACAAAAAAAAAATGCGAAACCCGAATATGTGCTGAATTATCTGTGCCCAAACAAATTAGTAATGGTTTTCCCAATATGTTCGCAGCTCTTCGTATACTTTTGACTTGACCGATATCACTGGCAAGTGCGTAGACGAGTTTCTCAAAGCTCAAATTAATAAAAAAAAATCCATGGACGTCTATTGCCTCAAGCCTTCAAACCCTTGTGCATGATTCCCTCACAAAGTGGCACCGGAAATCAGTGAAATTTCCTCATCAACACCAGGCACAGAAACATTGCAAATCCCCTCTACATGCATAGGAGCCAAAATGATCAATAAATTGAACGTGGGCCCTTACGTTATAGAAGATGAGAAGAGAAACTGGTGGGACTAGCCATAATCTCAATAGAATAATATTTTTGGATCAATAAAAGAATCTTATCTTAAAATTGTAATTAGTATGTTATCGAAAAAGTGGTATTATTTAATTTTTATTTAATTCCCCAAATCCCCACAGCTCTCTTATGACCTATCCTACATGACCCCTCACCTCTATTTTTTTCCCTCTCCCGCCGTTACTGAACAAAACAAACGCGACGTTGACACAAATCGGACGCACCCATTCAGGTGACCCCCGAGACATACGTTGATCCGAGCGATCTTGCTTAATTACGTGTGTTATAACACAAACACGTTGAACGGACAACGCCACAAGATGGTAATGCGAGTAGAAAGAAAGTCTTTAAAAAGTCCTCTATTTAAAAAAAAAAAACAAAAACAACAAGAAACAGCTAACCAGCTTGTCCCATTAAAAACTGTGCTAACATAAAGGCAATGAATCTACCAAATGATTAAGATGAAAAGTCCAAAGACCATTGAACTTAAAAGAAATAGAATTAAAAACGAAATGAAATATGAGCAGTGTTATTTATGCTATTTTACGTTTGATGTGTTTCGTTGTTTGATGGGGGAATACACGCTATTTAAATCTAATTCGTCTAGTCTGAATGACGGGGGAAAGGGGTGGCATTTTGTTTCTCCCGCAAAACATCTAGAAACGCCCCTGATATTCGACTAGATAACGAATACGTTTAGTTTACTTTGTATACTGCAGCAGAATATACTTCTCCATCTATTCGAGGGCCCCCACCATCAATGTATTGATCAGAATCATACTGGATTTGAAATACGCTCTTTAGTAGCATTCTTAATGTGTGACGTGTTGGGAACAAGCTATGTATTAAAAGATTAAATAATCCAAAAAAAACAAAAAAAAACAAATTTAAACAATTTACATTAAAAAATAATGAATTAACAAAGCCATTTTTGAAATTTAAATTTGTTTTCTATTACATCAGGGATTCTTAAACTTATTGCATTACCTGAACCCCTCTCGATTTCAAAACATTTCTGAATACCTCTTTATGTCAAAACATTTCTGAATACCTCTTTATGTCAAAACATTTCTGAATACCTCATTATGTCAAAACATTTCTGACTATCTCTTTATGTCAAAACATTTCTGAATACCTCTTTATGTCAAAANAAGTTGGGATGGGGGAGAATGTGAGGTGAGTAGTGGGGGGGGGGACATTAAGTCAGTTGGCAGGGTGAATCATCTGGTCACTGAGCACAGTGTCGGAGCGTTATGCTTTACACGTGCACCAAGTACTCACTGGCAAACCCCCCCCCCCCCTTCCTCACACACACACACACACCTTGCGTTGGTAGTATTAATGTTCTTGACTTCAGTGGTGTAGAATAGTACCGCGTCTTGCAGAGGTGGTGGTTAGCTGTGTTATAGACTTGGATAAATGCGGGCCTGTGTTCAGCTGCTAGATGCCTCATTATTATTGCAGTTGTCCACTGGCTAGTGTAGCGTAAAAGTTTGGTTTGATTTAGTAGTTAATGCCATCGTCTTGATTGGTTCAGTCAAGGTGGTGAGTTTGTGGAATCGTACTCGAACGTTTTTCCTGGCGGATTCAAAGTTGTGAAACTACTGTCACTCCATAATCGATTTTTAAGAGAATTTAACACACACAAAAAATGTACGTAACAATCTGGATATAAACGTCGGTGTTTATTTGTATTCCATAGCAACAAAACACGATGTCTTAGCAACAAAACACGATGTCTTAGCAACAAAACACTATGTCTTAGCAACAAAACACGATGTCTTAGCAACAAAACACGATGTCTTAGCAACAAAACACGATGTCTTAGCAACAAAACACGATGTCTTAAGCTAATGCTTTGTGATTTTGCTCTTGGAATACCAAAGCCCCTTAAATGTTTGTACCAATGCGGTGGTGAGTGTTCAATGTCAGTTTTACCATAGAGTTGAACATGCAGCGGTTAAGTCGATGTAGATACATGTTGTCAGCTGCTGGCTTTAGACTGGTCAGCTCGCTTTTGTGGGTGGACAGACAATCTGCGGATTCCGAACGGATTTGTCATAGGTCAAGTTGTCGCCGAGGATGCTCCGATCAGACGTGAACTATTGTGTCTCGGGATTAACTTTTGTCATTGACTAAGTCGTCACCGTTAGTGGTGATGATAACGTGTTTTGTCTAGCAAGTCTATCCCGTCCCCCGTAGTCGATGATAATGTGCTATATGGTCAGATCTATCCCCCCCCCCCAAACCAAGAGATAAGTGGTATATTTCCAAGTCTGTCCCTACCCCCCGTACTGGATGATAAGTTGCTACATGGTCAAGTCTATATCTTCCCCCGTAGTCGATGTTAATGTGCTATATGGTCAGGTTTATCCCCACCCCACCCTCAAGGGATGATAAGTGGTATATTTCCAAGTCTGTCCCACACCCGTAGTGGATGATAAGTTGCTACATGGTTAAGTCTATACCTTCCCCCGTAGTCGATGGTAAGGTGGTATATTGCCAAGTCTGTCCCTTCCCCCGTAGTCCATGATAAGGTGGTATATTGCCAAGTCTGTCCCTTCCCCTGTAGTCCATGATAAGGTGGTATATTGCCAAGTCTTTCCCTCCCCCCGTAGTCGATGGTAAGGTGGTATATTGCCACCCCTTTCCGCCTTTAAGAACCGATTGACCTCGAAATTTCAAGCCGAACAGGAATCCTTGATTATTCTTTTAGCGCGAAAACTGTAAAAATAAATGTGAAGTTGAAAGCTTATGCGTCAGTTATTACCTACACGAAGTTAAGCCTTCGGTTTCTTTGTGTACTCGCCCCAAGGATGGGCCGTGCAAGGAGCGGGCGCACACGGTACGGTGAGCAGCCAACCGTGGCAACAATAGCTTATCGACTCTTTCCTTCTCGTTAACGTGAGTATAGGCACATGCCGGAAGCTCCCTGAAGTTACCCAGGGTGTTAGTTGGCAGCATCCATCTTGGCGCCCTACACGGTCCAGTTGAAGATAGTAACGTAATTTGAATTCGTGATATATCGCGATGTTTTTCATAGTAGATGAAATTAAAAGCAGACTTGGACACTTTATTGCAGATTTTGGATGTTTGCATAATGTAAGAGATTTAGATTCGGGATGACATCGTAGTTAAAGGGGGGGGGGGGAACACACACTCTGCCTTCTTATATCCTAGCTATGCAAGAAGAAATGGATTCATCATATTACTTTCCGCTGTTTCTCATCTATTAACTTATCTACAGCCCCGACTTGTTAAAATATTTGTTTCTATATCAAATACTACGGCCCGTGTTCTGCTATAGATATATTCCACGTGTCTCTATAAAAAACTGCGGCCCTTGTTTTGCTATTGAAATATTCCAATTTTCAATACCAAATACTACAGCCCGTGTTCTGCTATGGATAAATTCCAAGTTACTATTTGGTTCTATTGAAACACTTCTCACCTATGTCTCAAACTAACTGTGTTCCGGCGTCTTGTGACTTTCCTCACTTAAATGCATTGCCCTCGACTCGGGACGTAATATCCCCTTGAAATGGGCTTGAGAGAGTATGTAGATATATAAACTTTGGCCAAATAGAGTTTTGTAATAGTGAAACTCCAATTCTAAGGTAATATTTCAGTGGTATCCCCACCTCTCCACCAGTTTATAACTATGTTTCGATCATCTCAGTTTTAACTTTGAAATATTTGCTTGTTTCGAAATGACAGCATGGATTGTGGGCACATTTATGAATTATATATTCTTTTTATTTGACCATAAATATCTATGTTGTGTGGACCGTCAACGTAAGGCTCGCGGACCGGCGACGTATGGCTCGCGGACTGGCAACGTATGGCTCGCGGACCGGCGCCGTATGGCTCGAGGACCGGCAACGTATGGCTCGCGGACCGGCGCCGTATGGCTCGTGGACCGGCAACGTATGGCTCGTGAACCGGCAACGTATGGCTCGCGGACCGGCGCCGTATGGCTCGCGGACCGGCGCCGGTCCGTGGACCACCATTTGGGTAACGCTAAACTAGAGTTTTATCCCTAACACAACGGCCAACCCCAGTTTTCACTGTAGACTCCTGGACGCCACGAACACAATAACTGTTTGTTTATTTTGTGTGTGTGTAAAAAAATACATTAAAAAGGTCTTGATTATCACGGAGCAATTACAAGGCTGAGCGCGCGTTAACGAGGTGGCGAAAAGTAAGACTCCACCAGGTGGACCCGCCACCGCCGTCTACCGTAACCAGTTGTGGACTGCAGTAGTTGTTTCCTATCGGCCTCATCATGTGTGGGGAAAACTGGAATGGTATACCGTTACATTTCATGTGCCGCTGTCGCAGTTACGTGGACGCACGACATTTCACTAGTGAACTTGGAGGTTTATAGTGTTTCTCCAACAAGGCATTCGTTTGTGGATTAATGAATGAATTCTAAAAACATAACGAAAAGGGATAAATGTGTGGATTTTCATTGGCTAATACAATGTAGGTGAAAGCCATAGTTGTCGCCCGGCGAACGTCACTACCTGCTGTAATTATAATCTCATTGCATTTTCCATTATGCAAGGACGGTCTACGACCAAATGGATGTATAGAGAGCTGCCAGTGGCCGCGGTGATGGGTAGTTAGAAGGAAAAAAACACGTTTATAAAGGATTGCGGGGCTCGAATGTGATGTCACCGATGTGGGTCCAGAGCTATTCACTATTCCCAACTCAGTCAACTGGATTACAGTTCTGGTTAATGTGCTATAAAAATGAGTTATTAAATACGGATTTGATACAATATTAATATATGCTTAAGCACTTTAAGCTTCATTTTGCTCTATAGATTTGACTGGATTAGTACAATCTGCACGATCGCATTTATTCATGCAGACTCCATCGAATCCCTGTCTGTCGCATTGGCTGTATTCAGCCAGGGGCGTGTTTGAGTGGTTCCCCCTACCCCAACAACCGCGCCCCTTTGGAAAAAAAAACACACGCAGATACGTTAGACGCGATTAAACATACGACTTTTTTGTGTGTATACAATGATTGCCTTACACATGCCAAGGATTTTTCTGCAATGCTAGTTGATACCATAGCATAATAAGTACGCTCTGTTCATTTCAAAGCATTTTAAGAATTCTCTGTATTTCTTTCTTCACGTTACCATGTATCCGACCCTTGACACGGCATTACTGTACACAAAGTCAGGAATTCTTGCATTCCATTCACTGTCAGTGATATACGTCACAGAATGGGTTGACCGGTTTTTGTGAACATGACAAAAGAGCAGGAATTGTTCCACCTTGACGGAGCACATGCAGACTGGTTGTCATTGTTCACACGCCACATCTCTTTTGTCACAGTTCAAACAGTTTAAAACGCATGTCATCTGCTGTTACAGCACATCTCTGTTATCTTCCCGAGCACATCACATGTCATAAGAAATATGGAATTCGTGATGACATGAAGATATAATTAGCATGATTAACTTCACCAATTCTAACCTCACCTCATATTCAGCAAGATATAATTTGCCTGATTAACTTCCCCCATTCCCCCCCCCCCCCCTGTCCCTCTATCTCCGCGCCTCCCCCCCCCCCTGACTTTTTTTCTCTCTTCTCTTTCTTAATACGAACTGGCTTCAGCCATAGTGTTACGCACTGGCTTCTATTGTGAGAAATTAATCTCTTGTTTTAAGTTATGGCTCGTTCAAACAGTGCAAACCAAAGGACGATACCATAGAGCAATACAATAATAAAGATACGACACGCAAAAACAGTTGTCAATTACAATTAATAAGATTTAATTTAGTAATAATACAATTACAAAAACAAAAGAAATATAATTACAAATCATCAACTTACAGAGTATGGGAAAATCTTGTACCAGTACACTATTAGTACAATGTGCCAAATAATAATGATGAATGATGAATGCGAAATAAACACATATGAGCACACTAAGAATAATACAATTGTCTCGCAAAGTTAATAATATCTTTCTGAATCTCTCACTCTCAATCTCCGCCAGCCTCTGACTCTGTCAATACCTTATATATGCAGCGTAAGCACTGCCTTCCAGAAACTACTCAGACATTGTTTACGTTTCTCGGCAAATCGAGAACGTTCGACAAGATACTAGGAGACAGACTAACCATGTTTAATTGGTAGTCGGTAGTAAACACGACACATCAAAGAGATTAAACCACGCCCACAACAAACGTTAGCGTCTGCTGGGAATCTAATGTGGGGTCAAACAAAGTTCACGGCACGGGGGAAATCCTACATAACACACAGTAAACCAGTCACTGTAACATGAGCATAAAAGGTTGATGATTTACAATTTTATTATTTGTTTCAATTTGATTGAAGAGATTGTTTTCCTTGTACATGTATTCTGTTTCAAGTTTAGGTCTATAGTGAATAAGATGAACTAAAAAAATAATGAATTATAATATGAGCGGCGTTTCAAGAACCAGCGTTACTTAACGTGTTATTTCAAATGTTCATTCAAGAGATACACCTCTCATGAAGTGGTTGGGGTTTTCAAACCAATGTATCCCTTGCTGGTTTATCCCACCATAAGTCATTTAAGACAATCTTTGGCCAAAAGTAAGATCTTTCCTTTTTTTTAGAAATCATCCTTATTTCCTAGCCGCCATTGTTTTTGGAAACAGTGAGTGAGATCTGGTTGTGAACCCGAAGGACCGTTTTTATTCCCGGTGTGTCCAGAGACTTGCAATGCAGACGGTGCCAGGCTGTTGGCTGCGCTTGTTCCCAGCGAGATTCCAAAGTCGCCTCTCTTGGAGAGCGACGGACGGGGTCCGTGTTTTAAAGAAAACTGTGTCCACATCATTTTTAAGCAATGTGAGCCAGCCGTCGACTTGACCAGCTTTGAATCAGGGTGTTTTCAAATGTATACATGAGATCACGCGACTGTTATATCAATCAAAATTTGAGAATGAAACCCTAAGACTTCCCTCCGGTTTTTTTTTTGGTTTTTTTTTAAATCCGGAAGTGAACTTTAGGGTCCGTCTTAAAAAAAAGTTGGACTCAGACTGTGCAGCCATGATGTCAATTACTTCTTGGGACTCGCCCCATTGTAGTACGATGTATAAACAGCTCACCACGTAACCAGCAGTCAACGGGTGTAAAAAGTATCGCACTTGCAGACTACCCCCGTGTTTTACAAGTGGCCTATCTCGTCAGCCATCAGGTACAACCCCCCTCCCCTCCCCTCCCTCCCCCCCACCATGCACATCTGCCCTCGCCACACGCCTCGTACGTCATGTACCTATTCACACCGACTCTCGTAGTGGTGCGCTAATCACCGCCTGTTCTGCACTACAGAAAGCTTTTAATTGTAAGCCTTTAATGGCTTCATTACTGTATGTCAGCGGCGGATCAAGAAATAAGGGCTTGGGGTAATCATGTTACACATAACTAAGTCACTAAGTGGCTAATGAACTGATACCATCATTTCAACTTCATTAGTTTGCTTTTATGCATCTCCCCCCCCCCCCCCCAATGTTTGTTAATTTGCGCAGGCCATGGAAAGGGGGGGGGGGGGAGGGTCATTGCCATTGATCTTCTGTTATGTGTAGCCATAGCTAATACTGGGATTCTTTGAGATTATCATGGCTACTAGGTCACTAAACTGTGAGATTTGCTGATTGGACGTCCAAATCTTTGTCCACTTCTGATCTGATGCCCTGTATATTAACATTACAACCTATCGTCTGATAAAATCTGTTATATTGTATAGTTATTGCACGAACATATTGGTGCCAGTGGTGTTTGTAAACCATGTGACACGCTTTTGGACACGTTCATTTCAGGTGAATCCTCCATCACTTATTTCATTTTCGTGTCCACTCTTCATTCTCCGACGTCCAGTTAATTACATCTATTTACACTTAGCGGATGTCTCGACTGCTTAACGACGATCCCCTGGTTGATCATAAAAGACCACAACGGCACCCACTTTTATGTGCGCCACTGGATCAAATGAGACATTGGCCCTAAATGGTTTCCATATATAAAAAAAGGGATACTTTATTTTTCGGTGTTGTGAATGAAAGAGTGTTGGGAAACTCAACGAAACACGTTTCTTCCCCTCGTCTGACGCAATTTGACGTCACTGTGCTATGTCCACGTATCTCAGGTGCTGGGCCCGTGCTGTGTAGAGTTGACACACTGGTTGACATCGTCATTCAAATAAGTGGCATTAAAATTATAGTTTCCAAGTAGCGGAAAATGGAGGAAAAAAAAGGAGTTTGGAGAGGGGCAGCGGGTGAGAGGGGGTGGTAAACAGAAATGAAAAGGAAGCGCTGAATGGCTGGGACTCGATTCAATCGGAACTACCTGCTTTTTTTGTCAATGAAGGTTTCTATTTCGCCGGCCAGACTTTGTATAAGAAAGCAAGCCCCTGTATTTATACGCGCTTAATGAGGACGTGCATGTGCCTCAACGGCAATCACATATTCCATGTCGAGGAGGTATTCAATCCAGGAGGTGTGTTGTTTTCACGTGGATCTAGTGGTGTTGGGGGAACAGAAGGAGGGTGTGTGGTGTGGTGGTGGTGTTATAGTTGGAACTGGGAACTTGTCTTCTAATGTCGCGGTGCCCTATTCTGGAGTTTGTTTCCCTAACTTTCATGTTGGGACATTTGGGTCCGGGATATCATCATGTTTCAAATTTGTGTCAAAGTGTTGATCTTCTTGTTAGGAGTGTAACGGGATTTCTTGACGGTCACGGCAACAGTGGAAACTAAGACAGTTAAAGCAATGGCGTAAATTATGGGGCTACTTTTGAGCAACGCTCAGCATATCTCGTTTTACACTGTTTTTACTTTGAAAAAGCAGTAACAACCACTTGGAACTGAAAGGGGGGGGGGGTCGTAGAAGGACAGCCAGCCCTGGGCGCCACTTTGTTCTTTGTTTTGGGGGTTTTCATTTTGTTAACTTTGGTGGGGTTTTTTTGTGTTGAAGGGAACGGCAAAATTCGTTTAAAATCTTGTGTCTCGGGCTGCACTTCAGCTAGCTATGCCACTGTAACACTCATTTCGAGGCCAAGTAAAAATATGATAATTTACTTGTCGTTGTTTGGATAGTTTCATTCTATACTGCATTATTTAAATCAAACACTTCGCTTAAGCTCTATGCGATCAATTTCATTAACAATTTTAGTACGTGCTTGCCAGCCCCACTAAATAATTCCGCCATGGAAAAAGTAATCCCACACCAAATAAGATATATACTATAAACTTAGATGCAGATTCGCTCTAAGTATAGCCTCCACTCCCACCTCACCACCCCCCCCCCCCCCAAAAAAAAAACCCATACCAACAGTTCAAGTCACCTGAAAGTCAGTGATGTTTGTGTATTGACCCGGGCTGAGGAGCACGGGGTGATAAGTTCAAGGTTGCCATCCTCTAATAACTATCACCACTGGAGTCATTGATCGCCAGTTGAGTCACCGAGCCATCATTGATTCCCTAAGAGGACATCTCCTGTTCTTTCTTTTTGTGTTTGTGTGTGTTTCCTTCCATCCTTCTTTCCTCCCTCACCGGAGACACGTTCTGTCTCCCCTCCCCCACACTTGTTATTTTTCCCCTCTCGTTATCCCAATGTTGTAAAGTTTCATTGATAGTTTCCGTACGGCGTGTGGCGTCTTTACTTTGTTTTTTGGCGTGTGTGAGGGGGGCCACGTCTTGTGGGTCTGACTCGTGAGTGGCTCAGTGAACCGCAGTGTGGTTGTTTGTTTGTGCCGCCGAGCTGGTGAGTTAATCTTGCCGGTAGTTCGTAGTAATGGAACACTCTCGCTGTGATTAGTGCTCCGGTGTTGTTTCCCATTGGGGTGATGGTTTCCATTTCACTGTTTTATTTTGCGCATTTTAAGAAAAGTCATCATCAATTGAACAGGAACTTTGAAAACCCTACATTTGTATATGAACTGCGATTGACTTGAAACTAACCATAATCAAATCGCGGAGTCGAGCAACATCCTATTGAAATGTGGTGAGACGTAGAGCTGCACTTGGTCAGTTAACGCGTGGAGAGGATTTATTTGGAAGCTACCATTGTTTTAACTTGGTGTGCCGTTGCGTTATTAAACCACATGTTGTATTTGTCGAAGAGGCTATTCGGCGATACATTCAGCCCGCGTCCTTGACTTTTAACATGTTTTTCGCATTTACCACTCGCCCAACAGATAGTCGAAATAAGATGCTCGAAAAACTATATCTTTGTGATGGATAACGTGCTCTGATTGACAGAACCTCCGCATAACGTGCTCTGATTGACAGAACCTCCGGATAACGTGCTCTGATTGACAGAACCTCCGGATAACGTGCTCTGATAGACAGAACCTCCGGATAGAGCTCTCTGCTAGACAGAACCTCCGGATAGAGCTCTCTGATAGACAGAACCTCCGGATAGAGCTCTCTGCTAGACAGAACCTCCGGATAGAGCTCTCTGCTAGACAGAACCTCCGGATAGAGCTCTCTGATAGACAGAACCTCCGGATAGAGCTCTCTGCTAGACAGAACCTCCGGATAGAGCTCTCTGATAGACAGAACCTCCGGATAGAGCTCTCTGCTAGACAGAACCTCCGGATAGAGCACTCTGCTAGACAGAACCTCCGGATAGAGCTCTCTGATAGACAGAACCTCCGGAGAGGCGCATTCTGCTTGCAGTTTGTTTTATTTTTTAAAAAAACGAGGACAGGTGATATGCCCCGGACATACTCCCCAGGTCTAATCTCACAGTATCGCTGTTTGATGTTGCTGCGTGACCGTGAACTTGGTCTCATCACACACACACACAAATGAACGTACCTTTGTTACGCTTCTTAAATCGATGACGCTCATTCAGCTTGGTCCGTGTTCCGTTGTCACCGTGTGTGGTGCTTGTATCTGTAACGCTTCCTACACCATTCGCTGAACCCCCCGGACGCGTGGATAAACGGATCGTGGAACTATGTGGATAAATTGTGTGGATTTCATTCGGTCCTCGACTCGCCATGCGAGCTGATCGTGATGGATAAGATTCGCCAGAAAGCTCAGTACTTGTTGGAAAAACTTCACGAGAAATACGGAGTGCAATCTAAAGGTCATATCCATCTGGTAGTCGCCACTATGGGCAGGAAGGTCGGTCTTATTCCTTGTTTTAAGCATTAAAAGCTTTGTTAAACACAATTCTTAAATTAAAAGCTTTGTTAAACACAATTCTGAAATTAAAAGCTTTGTTAAACACAATTCTGAAAAAAGAAACGTACATTTGATGGCACTGTAAAGGGATATAATATCCTTGAAACGTTTTCGCTATGATTAAGTTTGGAAGTGGTTAAACCTGGATCTCTACAAAATGACACCACTATTTTATGATGTATAGTTTAGAATATTGTAAGTGATGTAGATATGAAATGTTTTATTCTTTCAGCCTGCTCATGTAAAATCTTAGTAGTCAGACACGGAAAGCAAACACACCCTCCTTTCCTCAACACAAGAACACCGACAAAATAAATACAAACACACCTTCCTTTCCTCAACACAAGAACACCGACAAAATAAATACAAACACACCCTACTTTCCTCAACACAAGAACACCAACAAAATAAATACAAACACACCTTCCTTTCCTCAACACAAGAACACCAACAAAATAAATACAAACACACCCTACTTTCCTCAACACAAGAACACCAACAAAATAAATACAAACACACCCTACTTTCCTCAACACAAGAACACCAACAAAATAAATACAAACACACCTTCCTTTCCTCAACACAAGAACACCAACAAAATAAATACAAACACACCCTACTTTCCTCAACACAAGAACACCAACAAAATAAATACAAACACACCTTCCTTTCCTCAACACAAGAACACCAACAAAATAAATACAAACACACCCTACTTTCCTCAACACAAGAACACCAACAAAATAAATACAAACACACCCTACTTTCCACAACACAAGAACACCAACAAAATAAATACAAACACACCCTACTTTCCTCAACACAAGAACACCAACAAAATAAATACAAACACATCTTCCTTTCCTCAACACAAGAACACCAACAAAATAAATACAAACACACCCTACTTTCCTCAACACAAGAACACCAACAAAATAAATACAAACACACCCTACTTTCCTCAACACATGACCACCAACAAAATAAATACAAACACACCCTACTTTCCTCAACACAAGAACACCAACAAAATAAATACAAACACACCCTACTTTCCTCAACACAAGAACACCAACAAAATAAATACAAACACGCCCTACTTTCCTCAACACAAGAACACCAACAAAATAAATACAAACACACCCTACTTTCCTCAACACAAGAACACCAACAAAATAAATACAAACACACCCTACTTTCCTCAACACAAGAACACCAACAAAATAAATACAAACACACCCTACTTTCCTCAACACAAGAACACCAACAAAATAAATACAAACACACCCTACTTTCCTCAACACAAGAACACCAACAAAATAAATACAAACACACCCTACTTTCCTCAACACAAGAACACCAACAAAATAAATACAAACACACCCTACTTTCCTCAACACAAGAACACCAACAAAATAAATACAAACACACCCTACTTTCCTCAACACAAGAACACCAACAAAATAAATACAAACACACCCTACTTTCCTCAACACAAGAACACCAACAAAATAAATACAAACACACCCTACTTTCCTCAACACAAGAACACCAACAAAATAAATACAAACACACCCTACTTTCCTCAACACAAGAACACCAACAAAATAAATACAAACACACCCTACTTTCCTCAACACAAGAACACCAACAAAATAAATACAAACACACCCTACTTTCCTCAACACAAGAACACCAACAAAATAAATACAAACACACCCTACTTTCCTCAACACAAGAACACCAACAAAATAAATACAAACACACCCTACTTTCCTCAACACAAGAACACCAACAAAATAAATACAAACACACCCTACTTTCCTCAACACAAGAACACCAACAAAATAAATACAAACACACCCTACTTTCCTCAACACAAGAACACCAACAAAATAAATACAAACACACCCTACTTTCCTCAACACAAGAACACCAACAAAATAAATACAAACACACCCTACTTTCCTCAACACAAGAACACCAACAAAATAAATACAAACACACCCTACTTTCCTCAACACAAGAACACCAACAAAATAAATACAAACACATCCTACTTTCCTCAACACAAGAACACCAACAAAATAAATACAAACACGCCCTACTTTCCTCAACACAAGAACACCAACAAAATAAATACAAACACACTCTCCTTTCCTCAACACAAGAACACCAACAAAATAAATACAAACACGCCCTACTTTCCTCAACACAAGAACACCAACAAAATAAATAAAAACACACTCTCCTTTCCTCAACACAAGAACACCAACAAAATAAATACAAACACGCCCTACTTTCCTCAACACATGACCACCAACAAAATAAATACAAACACACCTTCCTTTCCTCAACACAGGAACACCAACAAAATAAATACAAACACACCTTTCCTCAACACATGACCACCAACAAAATAAATACAAACACACCTTCCTTTCCTCAACACAAGAACACCAACAAAATAAATACAAACACACCTTTCCTCAACACAAGAACACCAACAAAATAAATACAATCACATCTTCCGTTCCTCAACACAAGAACACCAACAAAATAAATACAAACACACCTTCCTTTCCTCAACACAAGAACACCAACAAAATAAATACAAACACACCTTCCTTTCCTCAACACAAGAACACCAACAAAATAAATACAAACACACCTTCCGTTCCTCAACACAAGAACACCAACAAAATAAATACAAACACACCTTCCGTTCCTCAACACAAGAACACCAACAAAATAAATACAAACACACCTTCCTTTCCTCAACACAAGAACACCAACAAAATAAATACAATCACACCTTCCGTTCCTTAACACAAGAACACCAACAAAATAAATACAAACACACCTTCCTTTCCTGAACACAAGAACAACAACAAAATAAATACAAACACACCTTCCTTTCCTCAACACAAGACCACCGACAAAATAAATACAAACACACCCTCTTTTCCTCAACATAATAACATCACCACAATGAGAGCCCAACCAGATACAAAGAATTGAAAAGGGCTGCGCAACCACTCCTCGCCGCTCTCCCCCACAATTTTGGCTTATTATTTCAATGGAGACACCTGTCATAAAATAAGTTTTTCCACAGTTTGGTCAACCCTGCCGGGGCTACACACCACTGCCTCTATCCACACTGCTATGACATGTATCATCTTCTGGCGCAAAGTATATCATATCTTGTTTATGTGCATACACTAATGCGAGGATACAGATCGGGAAAGCGCGCCTGCTTACGAGTTGTAACAACTTCATGCAAAGACACACCAGCCCCTTTACAAAGAAAGGTTTAATCTATCTAAAAGATTGGATTTCCTTGGCAAAAAATATGACATCACTGAGATAACAACGACATATCACGCTTTCATTCGGATCTGAAAAACAAATGTTGAAGGTGTCAGCTTTAAAAAAACGGCAGATTTAAATTAAGAAAAAACCAAACAATAATATCGCTAAAGACAAACCAGAAGATTACCACGATATATTAAAACTGTTAGATGTTTAAAGAAAATACGACCCCAACCACAAAAGGAAAAGAAAATCCTATCCCCCCCCCCTCCGCCCCCTTTTCTCATTGGTAAGCTATAAAAATACCAGTGGAAAAAAACATACAGCGTCCAGGAAGACGCTAGATCTGACAACCCTAAATCAGTCCATTTCATTGAATCTATAGCTAAATTAATATCTGTGTTTAGAACGTTTCAATGAATTTGCCAGTTGATTATGTTGTTGTTAACGCTATTCAGATAAGCCACATGTTGCCAAGTCTTAAAATAATGCATGTATCCCATTCGGAGACTGTTAAATCCACATTTAAAACCAGCGACTGTCAGTGTTGAGTCGGGGGGGGGGTCAATTCTCGACTGGATCTTACCCCCCTCTTTCTCTCATCAAACGTGTACACCTTTGAATGATTCATTTATTGCCTTTTTCCTTTTCCAGGAGGGCGATGACCCGGTCCTACAGGACCACTGGTACTTGGTGGACGCACACGGCCAGAAGTTCCGTCTTCCCAAGACGATGCTGTTCTTAGGCAGGGAGGAGTGTGACGTCGTCTTGGCGGTAAGTGGTACCCTTTGACCTTTCCTTGAGCACACGTGGCCTTAATCATTGACTTGTAGACATTTAGCGGGAGTTCGATCGATGGATCCAACTCCGGAACTCCGTTCATAAATATATTAAATATCTTCTATAAAAGTAATCACAGCGTAATGCCATGAAGCCCAATTTAAGTCCCAGTAACTAAGAGTCTAGTACGGCTTTTAAGAGATTAAGAGTTTAACAACTTTTCGTCTAAATCCTTTACATGCATTTTTAAAAATTATTTAAATGGCCCATCCGCTTTTACACCGAAGATTTAGTGCATCAAATATTTTAGAAAAACAAAAGAAAATATTACGCACCAAACGCACTTGAGACATTTTAAAAAAAAAATTTTGTGTAAGAATCTAATTTAGCGCAGTGATCGGGAATTTTATTTTGTGAAATCAGCGTCATTATATTTCCTTCATCTTGCCCTTGAAAAACAGGATCGTTTTTTTTTCCCTTTTTTTACAAGGGCTTTACCCTTTCCTTTTTTTGCTAGATCTAGTTCCAGCTTGAGGTAACGCCCACTCATCGTCGGACTCGGTGTTGTCATCAGAAGATTGATCATTGTTAAACGAATATTCTGAATCTGAACTATGGGCTCAGTTTCAAATTCATACTTGCTCGATAATTCATCATCTCCATTTGTTTCTGCCCATGAAATTATTAGTTTTGAAGCTTGTTCGGCAGATAAGCTCTGCTTTCGATTTTTACTGGATATAGAAGGCATTTTGTTCAGGTAAACAAAGTTTTAGCGAAATTTAGCTGTCGCAAAAACTTAAATATATATGGGTAAAATTGCGATTAAAAAAAGCAAATTTCTAACACGTTTTAAAAATGTAAACACCGGAAGAGGATGTGGAAATATTGGTTTGGACAAAATGCCGAAATATTTATATAAAATCTCAAAATGAAAGAGTCACTATGAAACGCCACGTAGACTGTCTCGCTTCAAACGTGACCGACGGTAAGCCAGTTAGACTGTCTCGCTTCAAAACGTGACACGGTAAGCCAGTTAGACTGTCTCGCTTCAAAACGTGACCGACGGTAAGCCAGTTAGACTGTCTCGCTTCAAAACGTGACCGACGGTAAACCAGTTAGACTGTCTCGCATCAAACGTGACCGACGGTAAACCAGTTAGACTGTCTCGCATCAAACGTGACCGACGGTAAGCCAGTTAGACTGTCTCGCATCAAACGTGACACGGTAAGCCAGTTAGACTGTCTCGCATCAAAACGTGACCGACGGTAAACCAGTTAGACTATCTCGCATCAAAACGTGACCGACGGTAAGCCAGTTAGACTGTCTCGCAACAAAACGAGACCGACGGTAAGCCAGTTAGACTGTCTCACAACAAACGNAACGTGACACGGTAAACCAGTTAGACTGTCTCGCATCAAAACGTGACACGGTAAACCAGTTAGACTGTCTCGCATCAAAACGTGACACGGTAAACCAGTTAGACTGTCTCGCATCAAAACGTGACACGGTAAACCAGTTAGACTGTCTCGCATCAAAACGTGACACGGTAAACCAGTTAGACTGTCTCGCATCAAAACGTGACACGGTAAACCAGTTAGACTGTCTCGCATCAAAACGTGACACGGTAAACCAGTTAGACTGTCTCGCATCAAAACGTGACACGGTAAACCAGTTAGACTGTCTCGCATCAAAACGTGACACGGTAAACCAGTTAGACTGTCTCGCATCAAAACGTGACACGGTAAACCAGTTAGACTGTCTCGCATCAAAACGTGACACGGTAAACCAGTTAGACTGTCTCGCATCAAAACGTGACACGGTAAACCAGTTAGACTGTCTCGCATCAAAACGTGACACGGTAAACCAGTTAGACTGTCTCGCATCAAAACGTGACACGGTAAACCAGTTAGACTGTCTCGCATCAAAACGTGACACGGTAAACCAGTTAGACTGTCTCGCATCAAAACGTGACACGGTAAACCAGTTAGACTGTCTCGCATCAAAACGTGACACGGTAAACCAGTTAGACTGTCTCGCATCAAAACGTGACACGGTAAACCAGTTAGACTGTCTCGCATCAAAACGTGACACGGTAAACCAGTTAGACTGTCTCGCATCAAAACGTGACACGGTAAACCAGTTAGACTGTCTCGCATCAAAACGTGACACGGTAAGCCAGTTAAGACTGACGCGTAGGACTTTAATTATGACGGATTTTTTTAAAAAAAAAATAATAATTTTACACTTGTTTTTAAACATGTGTAAAATTTATTTTAAAAAAATTAATATTGAAAATGACAGTTTACTGCAGGATACAAAGATCCGAAAATTATCGACATGCAGTAGAGTGCAACAATATTTGTAGATTTTCTTGATTTCGTCCAATGGCCATACAATATCGTGCTCAAATTCGATTTTTGCTTTAGTCTTATTTATAGTTTCTTTGGAAAGATCACAATCGTCAGCACGCGACAGTGGTGTTCGCTGGTGTCATGTGATCCAGATTTGAGGATTAGCGTGATTCAATAAACGTATCCGCTTACGTGCATTAATCCTTGTGTAACTCGATAGCAGTTCGATGGGGAGGAATCCGAGCTCATTGACTGAATTCACGCGCGAACGAAAGTAACCACCGCGGGCTTTTATCCTGCTATGCCGCAATGATTCATTCTGAGCATGTTGCTTTGAATGGGGTTAGACTAGCGGTTTTGAATTAAGTCAGTGAAATATCGTTTTCACACAATTTGCTGTAACGCAGTGGCTCCCAACCAGTGCTCCGTTGAGTCCCAACCAGTGCTCCGTTGAGTCCCAACCAGTGCTCCGTTGAGTCCCAACCAGTGCTCCGTTGAGTCCCAACCAGTGCTCCGTTGAGTCCCAACCAGTGCTCCGTTGAGGGCTACGCGTGCTTTCGTCAAGGACTTCGTAGCTGCTCCAAGAAATCCCTATCATCATTACCTTGTAAGTCATAGAATTTTATTCTAAAAAGGGGGCCCGCAAGTTAAAATGCTTGGAGACCACTACTGTAACTTATAGTTCGATAAAAAATATAAAAATGAGCACAGGTGTCTGCTCACTCCTGTATACAACGTACGTTTTTCTTCACCTGTCTGTCACGTTCAGTCGACCGTGGTAAACTTTAAGTCACAATGAGATTGGATACTATCTTATCAGGCTGAAAAATACCTCCAAAGTTTTCCTTAACAAATATTAATGATAAAACTGTTTGAACAAAATACCTCCTTCCGATATTGTGACAGCAATGAATTTTATACAAGTGTATACATTCTGAGAAGTATATGATATAATCTGATTGTATCTAAAGCCATGAAAATTAACCCTCAACTTTTTTACAAACAGTATTCCTTCTTCAGTTATTGCTTTTAAAAACACTTTTGCCAAGCAGCTATCGGAGTAGTCGACTTAGACTCGGAGTCGGGAGATGTTTTCTCTGCACCTCTGTGACCACTCGGTCACCCATAGACTGCTGGGGGTGGAGGTGGCTAGAAAAACAACAACAACAAACAAACACTGGATTTTTTTTTGTTTTGTATTGGCTTTGTCCTTTCCAGGAGGGCAGTGACCCGGTCTTAAAGAACCACCGGTACTTGGTGGAAGCCATACATATGAAATATTTGTTCAAAAGTAAATAAAGACTTGCGAGGAGCCAAGATGCTACCCGCCCCTGCTCAAAGCTGGAGAACCAATATCTGAACCAATGAAGTAGAATTAGTGGATTTTTGGTTTTTGCAGCATGTAACAGTAACACACACAACTGCAACTGATATATATTCTATATGGTTATATAATATATTTTATACGGCCAGGGACCCCCACACCCCGGCAAGCCAAGTGTATTTAACCCAGCCCGCCTGGCCGTGGTATGGGCACTAGTAGTGATAACTATAGCACCAGACATTTACCATCTCATTACTCCAAGCAGGTCCATAGTACCCAATAAAATACTATGACGTTTGTGATGATTGAAATTGTTTTTCATTTCAAATAGTGAGGTGTTTTTTTTTTTAAATAATTTATTCAACTGTAAAAAAAAAAAGAAGAAATGTGCACTGTGTATATGGATTTGTTATTTTGTTTTTTCAAACTATTGTCCGGCCCAATCAGTGTCAGTCGGACGGCGGAACTGAATCCCCCCCCCCCCCCCCCCCCCCCCCCCCCCCC